>OU343056.1:46881867-47246867 GCA_910593695.2 Ocypus olens | reverse complement strand
CCTCCTGTTCGGTCTTTCTGTACACACTTGCCCTGTTGCTTGCTCTCTTCTCGGGGGCTCGCAGTGAGGTAGGCAACTTTATGCACATCCTTTTTCCATTTCGTCCGTCCCTACATCAACATACGATCAGCTGTTCCATATATCCGGTCGCCATATACCACGTTTACCTACACGCTCGTCACGTTTTTAATATGTTTTGTGTTTCTTGATCACAGTTTGTGTTTTAATCTGTTTTTATTGCACCGACGTATCCGGCAATCGACGTTCTTTTAATATACTCTGACAACTGTTATTTAGAATAAGTTTTTTAAAATTTTAACAACAATAATGTTCACACCGTTGGATTTTTGTCTTGAACTTCAACTTCAAATTATATTTTTGCGTAACTTTACAATAGGGTAGCCCCTTTTCCGAGGTATGTAACTCACTTTTTATAAATCAGATCCCATTGTTTTTATTTTTTGTCATCATATTGTAGCTCTGAAGATGCTAACAACAGTTTTAGCGAAATATTAGCTTTACATGGAAATAAAGGCTTGAGTGAACCACCCATCAACTAGTGTTCTCCCTGTATGGACATAACCTCCCGTTACTTCTCCTCATTATATATATATATATATATCATAGGTGATAGTATCACTGTTGTAAATCGTAACAGAAAACATATTTATCATTGATAATATCTATCGAAATGTCAGTGTTACCAACAATGTAACGCGTTGCTAGGCAATACCAACATGATGTATTCCCACGAATACCACCGACCCAGGGTGTGTTGTCATGCATAACATGCGCCCAGGTCTGTTTCCCGTTTTACTGGATCATGTCATCAAGATTATTCGATTTTATTCGTTAAAAAGTAAGTGAGGGCAATTGTTATGCTAATTTATTTAACAATCAAAGCTAATCAGAATCGTAGTTAAATAATCTACTACTGAATACATACTTTTGTAGATTTCAAGTATTTCGGCAGATAATACTTAACTCTTCCTGTTAGGTAACTATTAAATTTAATTATTTTCTGGCGGTTTAAAAAATTTAATGTACGGAAAATATTCCTCGGGATTTTTTTTTGCAAAAAAGGCAGAAACGCGTAATGAAAATTATAAATCACAAAAGAGAGATCGCGGTTTCAATCAAGAATATGCATTCGTTAGGAAATGTTTAATGTGACAGAAATATTAGCGGTTAGATGAGGCGATGGCACCCCAAGATATGTCGCACTCTATCTGCACGCATTTACATATAGAACGCTTTTTTTAAACATCACCTCCCCCGCCCCCGCCACCCCACAATCCACTCTGTCAGTCCAACGACGATAATTCGTTTTGTGTTTCAGCTTTTGATTGAATCAGTGTGTTTTTAAGTGAATGTTTCGCCCCGTAGATATCAGTGGATTATTTGTTATTGACTTGTATGTTAATTTCTATGATTTCAATAAAAATTTAAAAACCTTACTTCTTGCAGAAGCATTAATAAATTTAATAAAGACAAAAACATGAAATTCTACCTAGTTTAACAATGAGCGTTGTTGTTAAACTGTTTTCTTTTATGTAACAAGTCCATTATTAAACCAAACTAGAAAAATCTATTGTTGAGTGTTTAATATAAAGTTAAGTAAGTTAAGTAAACCAAAGTAGAAAAATCTATTGTTGAGTGTTTAATATAAAGTTAAGTAAGTTAAGTAAACCAAAGTAGAAAAATCTATTGTTGAGTGTTTAATATAAAGTTAAGTATATTGGCGCTGTGTTTTATTTATAACGTTTAATAAAAGGTCCTTCTCAGCGTAGCAGAAACGTATGGTGGTCTGCTCATGTTTAAGCAATAATAAATTTAATAAATAAAGGCAAAAACATTCAATTTTATCAAAAACAGTTCAATAATAACGCTCATTGTTAAACTGTTTTTTATGTAATAAGTCCATTATTAAACCAAAATAGAAAAATCTATTTTTGAGTGTTTATTATAAAGTTAAGTACATTTGCGCTGTGTTTTATTTATTACGTGTAATAAAAGGTCCTCCTCAGCGTAGCAGAAACGTATGGTGGTCTGCTCATGTTTAAGCCATAATAAATTTAATAAAGGCAAAAACATTCAATTTCATCAAAAAAACAGTTTAACAATAACGCTCATTGTTAAACTGTTTTTTTTTTAATGTAACAAGTCCATTATTAAACCAAAATAGAGAAATCTATTGTAGAGTGTTTATTATAAAGTTAAGTACATTTGCGCTGTATTTTATTTATTACATGTAATAAAAGGTCCTCCTCAGCGTAGCAAAAACGTATAGTGGTCTGATCATGTTTAAGCATTAATACATTTATTAAAGGCAAAAACATTAAATTTAATCAAAAAATCAGTTTAACAATAACGCTCATTGTTAAACTATTTTCTTTTTTAATGTAACAACTCCATTATTAAACCAAAATAGAAAATCTATTGTAGAGTGTTTATTATAAAGTTAAGTACATTTGTGCTGTGTTTTATTTATTACGTGTAATAAAAGGTCCTCCTCAGCGTAGCAGAAACGTGTGGTCTGTTCATGTTTTATAAATGGTTTTTGTGGAAAATCGCAAAGCCGTTATGGACCGCATCCGGAGATCGTGGGCATTAAATTACAAACCATGTAATGAGCACCATATAATGTAATCAAAAACTTTACGACATGAAATTTAACAGCGGCGGCGCGCACGGGGATTACACCCGCCCACCGCCGACCGGCGCAAGTGAAAAAAAAAACAAAACCCCGGATTTATGCCGTTCATTAACGACTTCTTCTAGTATTTCGAGCTGATTCGCAATTTTCAACACTCTTAACAATTAAATATTTTATTGAAGGAATAATGATGCCTTTTAATTAAATAGAAGAAGAAGCTTTAAGTCAGCACATTGTAGACAAATACAGTCAACGCTCTAATACGCCCATTGTTTTATATTGTTCAAAAATAATGTTTAATATTTTTAATAATTAATCTATAATAAAGATCTTTATTAGTGTTATTAATGCGTATTAGTGTAAATACACAAAATTGCGTGAAGACATAAATACACATACAATAATAGAATGACATTTAATGCTTTTTTTTCGCGGATTGATATGAAATGTAAGATTTTTCGGAGTGCTTTTAGGCCGTGAAATATCACTTTTGCGGACTAGGCTTTTAAAATGCTTATTTATGCCTAGGCTGTAAAAGTAATGAGCCTATCAAGTGAGACTACGTCATGTTATTTCGCCAATCAGATGAGACACCGCGTCGACCAATAGAAGCCGCCCGGAAATTTGTTCGACATTACAATGTATTTTTCGCTTAATTGAGAGTTGCCTTCGAATTTTCCGTACCAGAAAGGTACAACAGTTCCCGGAAGTTTTAATAACACCGCGTGTGAATTCGAAAATTAATTAATCGAAAAATACATTGTAATGTCAAACAAATTTCCGGGCGGCTTCTTTTGGTTGACGTGGTGTCTCATCTGACTGGCGAAATAACATGACTTCCATGCGAGTCCCTAACTTATCCACGCACAAAAATTGAGTCGCCGAACGGTGGCGAAATTTGCTTGCCGTGACCGGCTCCTAGTGGCCCGGAATTTGACGTTTAAACGTCGAAAAACTCGGCAATAAAGTAGATTTCCTGACTTGGCTGTATTCACAGCCTCGCTCGGCGGTGAAACTCCAGCCGCGTCCGTAAAACTGTCACTTTATTGCCTTGTTAAAACAAAATGAGCTATAAGTGTTTTATGAAAACTAAAATTATAATTAGTTAAAGAAACATATTTTATTATTATCTAGTACTTACACTTCAGCAAAATATTTGATTGAAGGAGGCTTACCTGAAACAAAATCACTATAATTAAAAAAACTAAATCAGTACTTTTATACGTTTTAATTACATCAAAACAGATTGTGATCGAATTATTTTATGCTATGAAATTTAGTCTAGAAAGTCTTATTGGCTGCTAACATTAGGCTGGGCAAATAAAGTATCTATAAATTGACTACAGTTTGTTTAATTTTGAAAAGTAACATAACCTCAATATGTGTAACCAATTTACATTTTTAAAACGAAAAAGTCATGGCACACTTGAGGTTTTTATTTAATGAACATACGATATATTCTTACATTTAATAGATTACAATAAACCTATGTTGGCAGTGAAAAGTACAAATAGGTTTTGATGGAATCAGTTTTACAGAATGTTAAATAATGAGCACAAGTTTTCCTTGCTGAATAATTCTTTAGAAATAGTTTACGGGTGGAAAATGAAGAGAGCTTTAAACATTTATTGTAGTCGTTTTTGCTAATAAAATGTATTCATCAGAAACGTTACTTTAAACAGTTACAAATAAGTGCCGAACATCCTTTCACTACAAACATAAATTTAAATTATTAATAATTTCATAGCCCTCTTGAGAATAAAAGCATTCGATCATGCAGTGTAATGTATACAAATCGATTAAAACAAAATAAAAATTGGGACACCGCGCCGTGGCTTGGTGGGTAGTATTTTACAGCATAAAGTTATTCTTGTTAAAAGGAAAAATAAGTCGTGTTCATTAAAATCCTGTTGTTAACAACCCTAGCAAACTCCAGAAAACAAATACGGCTAGACCAATGGCGGACACTGTTTTTCCGCATTCATTTTCTGGCTGCGCTTAATGTTTGTTAATTAAAAGTCGGTGAAGTTCTGTAAATATTTAGTGCATATTTAGATGAATAATAATGAGTACATATGCACAGTGACTGGAATTTCATCAGTATAATGTAAAACTCAACAAATACCGGATTAAATTATACCTACTATCATAAGAGCATCCCACATTTAGAGATTAACTTGGAATATAACGTTATAATTCATAATTAATTAATAATAATAATAATTTTATTCATGTGAATAACAAGTTACACAAGTCAAAACAGTACATATCAATATAAAGATGGTTTAATTTAAAATTATTTAGAAAAACTAAGAACACGTGTCCTAAGTTGTTACATATTTATTACTTAGTTGCCATAGAAAGATTACCTTTGAGGAAATCTCTCCAATGAAAATATGCTTTAGAGGATAATAGTTCCTTCACTATAATTTAAAAAAAAACCGATAAACTTTTATTTTTAATTTCAAGTGGCAACTTATTATAAATATTATAAAATAGTGGACCTGAGTAACGTATACAGTTATGTGAACGATATATACACGTATAGTTCATTTGATAGTTTGGTATTATAACCATATTGTTCGTGCGTGCTGTAGAATATTGAAAAAAAAATAACAAATAGAACTCAGAGGGAACAGTTAATATACTCAACGATGTGAAATGAAATGTAGTCCAACTGCAGAATTGTTCTCAATCATCTTCGCTGTAGTCCGAACATACATTTCGCATGGGGCGAATGTCTCCATGCGTAATTTATTTGGGATAATATTAATGCATGATATCCCACTGCAATAATTTCTATTAAATGAATTTTGACTAAGCTTTTCAATAAATATATATTTTTGGAAATTTTAGCACAAGCGCAATTAATTTGTTCTAACCAGGTCAGCGCAGGATCGAGTATTAGCCTAGAGATTTTATTTTATCAATGTTTAGAACAGTCGATAGGTCTTTAAGCGAAAATTATGTTAATGCATTTTTATTTTTATTTAATGACAATAAGTTAGTTGCGAACCATTGCTTAGCGTTTACTTATGTAGTTTGGAGGGAATTAAAAGATTCAAGTCACTGTTTGATTGACAACCAATTGTGTTGTCTGCGTAAAATGTAAATTTAGAAATGTAATCGCACATTACTAAATCATTAATAAAAATTAAAAACAGTAAAGGGCCGAGAACAGAACCTTGTGGAACACCACATGTTACATGCTAGCGCTGAGGTTAACCCATTAAAAACTCGGTTCATTAAATATGAACACAGTAACTGTAGGCCGTGATATGCTAATTTACTGAGTAGTATATCATGTGATATACAAGAATTATGTTCATTATGGACATTATAATTTATTTGTTCACTCCGTAAATGTCTTTGCTTTTTTGTTCTTCAGGTTTTTAATTACATCTCGAACAGTGTTATACCTAACTTGTCTAAACTCAAATTTAATGTGAGTGTTTTGATAGATGTGTTTTACGTAGTCAGTAGTATACTGAAGGAAAAAAAAATGAAACACTTAAAATTTGTAAAATTTCGACAATTTTCAAACCGCCATAACTCTGTGTAGTTTCAATCGATTTTGATGAATCTTTGAGGGCAAGAAACTTTAAGGTGTTTTCTTTAAAGTCATTCCGCCCCCCTCTAGCGCCCCAGTGAATTTTTTTTTTTTTCTGGAAACCATGTCCAACTTTGACGATGTCTACAGAGTTGGAAAAATTTTGTCCACTCGATCCACCATAAAGGCATTAACATGTGATCAATTCTCTATGCAGGAATGAAAGAACGAAGTTCCTACGACAATTTGGCACCAAGTTATGGGTGTTTGAAAAAAGTGCATTTTGAAGTTTTTCGCACATAACTCAGTGACTTTTCAACCAAATTTGATGATTCTTTCGGGAAAAAATCCCATTTTGGCTCTACTTCAAGACAATAAACTCAAATTGGAATGATCCCTCTTCGAACCCTTCAACCCCATAACAATAAAAACACATTTTTGGGCAAAAAAAAGTTGGCAACGTGTACCGAGTTGGAAAAAATGTGCCGACTCGATCCACCAAAAGGGCATTCAAATGTGTTCAATTACCTGCGCAGGACTTAAATAGCGAAATTCCTACGACGATTTGGCACAAAGTTATGGTTGTTTGAAAAAAGCGAATTTTGTGGTTTTTTGACTCATAACTCTGAAGTTTTTCGACGAAATTATTTCCGTTTTCACGAATGAACTTTTCTTTGCATGTTCTTTGAGGTGTGCACGAAAATTTATTGTTTGCGCGAAATCACGAATTTCGCATTTTGTACCTTAGAACTCCATTAACAAAAAACTTTATTTTAGGTCAAAAAAGACTCACTTTAACGATCTCTGTAGGATCGAAAAAAATATGGGCCTAACTCACCACCATTCGTCCATTTTTCCATTTGTCCAATAAAAACAAACAAATTACACTGACGGGAAAAAATGAAAGATTTGAAATTTGTAAAAATTTAGGTAATTTTCGAATGGCCATAACTCGGCTTCTATCGAACCGATTTCGACAATCTTTTGAGAAACCAAAAGAAAAATGTATCCTCTTTGAGAGGGTTTATCCCCCACTCAAAGAAAGGGCTCTACGCCCCTTCAAACGAAAAAATAAAAAGACCACAAAATGCACATTTTTTAAACACCAATAACTTGGTGCAAAATCGTGGTAGGAACTTCGTTTTTCGAGTCCTGCATAGGAAATTATTGAAATTTTATTGCTTTTATGAAGGATCGAGTCGAAAAAAATTTTCCAACTCCATAGACATCGTCGAAGTTGGACATGGTTTCCTGAAAAAAACATTTTTTTCACAGGGGTGGTAGAGGGGGGCAGAAGAGTCTACGCTTAAGTTTGCATGCATGACTTTGAAGAAGATACTTCAAAGTTTTTTGCCCTCAAAGATTCATCAAAATCGATTGAAAATACGCCGAGTTATGGCGGTTTGAAAATGGTCGAAATTTTCACGAATTTCAAGTGTTTAATTTTTTCTTCCAGTGTATTTAATAAGTCATTTCCAGATTTTAATTGACTTAACTCATCCGCAATTGAGATTAAATAATTGTTCAAATCATTGGATGTTAGGGTAGTGGTGCTTTTAGGGTTGTGGTTAAGTATATCCCACATCTCTTTTGGGCGATTATTAAAATGTGTTATGTATTGATCATTGTTGATTGCCTTTTTTCCAATTGATAGTTTATATACAAATATCTCTATTAACAGTAATTTATACATTTTAAGACACATTCAAAAATTTTGTCATATCACAGTTATTAACTGACTAACGACCAGACGTCTTTCAGCCTTGATGGTTTATTTATACTTGAGTTCGAATTCATTCAGAACTAATTTATCATTCATGCTAGGGTGCATTTTGAACCAATCATTTAAAAATGTAAGGTGTTTTCTCATACCTCTCTATCTATTTTAAAAGTTGTATCAAGTTAGAATATTTTATCTAGTATAATGACGATATAAGTGGACTTACTGTCTATTCGCTTTAAATAAATAAATCAAAATCCGTTTATATTTTTCAAATGCATGTATTTGAATGCAATTTGTGAATTTGTTACTTTCTCTATTACAAAGTACGAGAAAGAATTGTCATCCTAAAATTCAAGTAATTAGATGTGATTTCAACGATTTTTGGAAAAAAGTTGTGCAATTAGTTCTAGAACCGAAGTTTATTCAAAATAAATGAATTTTAGAAAAGTTGTAAATAATCTAGTGAGTATTTTCCTAAATTTGAATTTTCTAGTTTTTAAACACTTAATCAAAAATAAATAGGAAAACAAAATCAAAATTTCACAATGCACAAAGGGCGGCCCGTTGGCGTAGTGGGTAAAAAAAAAGAAACAATCCACAAAATATTATTCTTTTAAAATCAGTTTAGTTTTTGAAAAATGACCGATTTTTAAGAAAAGTATGTATCGACCCTCTCAAAAAAATGGCATTTATCCGAGACAAAAATTTACAAAAAAAAAATTGAATTTCAAGAATATGCTTCTAAATCATTTTGGTTCTGAAAATTTCATCCAACGTCAAGACTCGATTTTTTTTTGATGTCGGCGAAAAATAAAAATATTTCTTAATAGAATTGTAAAAAATACAATTAAAATGTTCATCCTGCAATTCTATTTTGGTTTCAGTGATATTCTCGAGACGTGCATTTCTAAATACACTTCTAGAAAAAAATAACGGACCACCAGAAAAGACAAAATTGCGCTAGGGAAATCATAATAGACTTGGGCGCGTTTAACAGACAAAACAATTGGGAGTTTAGTGGCAACCGTTGGGGTATTTTCTGATGAACGCACTGTTGATCGTTCAAGTGGTCGCCATTTTCTCAAGTGTACAAATTAGACCGATTGGAGTGGAACTAAGCGTTGGGATTGTCAAAGTCATGAAGATTACCAAAGTCTTATGATAAAAATATAATTTATTATGTAACTTACATTAAGAAAATGCTCAAATTGATGATAGGTAAGAAAGTAAATGGCATTGTGTAAATAGCCTAATTTAAATTATATTAAAAGTACGAAAACAAAGCACTGCAATCAGAATGGCCGAAGTAGCGTTCATCAAATACCAACATTCAGCGTAAATGAAAATAAATATATTGACAGTTGAAAATTCTGACGAACGCGCCCAATGATATAACACTGGTATTATATTTTCAACTGTGTCAACCATCTTTCAAATGGTAAACACAATGCACAATGTAATAACATTACACATATTTTAATTTCGCAAATTATTTTCTATTTCGATGTATTTTCTCTTAAATCCTCTTCTCGATGCTCCATTTCAATTACAATTAAAATAAGTATTCGTTAACTGACAGTGACAGACAATACGCATACAGAACGTTTACATAACTAAAAATATAATACCGTCTTACGAAAAACCTGGCTTAAATTAATGTTTATGAAATCCACCGTGGGAGTTATAAAATTATATCTCCTCAATTTTATGGCGCTATTTACTTGACAAATAAAATGTACAATTTTCAAACCTTCCACTAAAGATGATGGTTAAAGATGTGAAATTTTAGCCAATCGTAGATCACGTTTTAACCTGAGACGTTAGGAAGCACTTCCTTAATGACTGCAGCTCTATCTAGAGATTTTTCCCGGCAGTTATTTTTCTTTTAGCATCGTGTCTTGTTCTTCTTGTAAAATTACGTGTGGTTCTATGCCTTGCAGTAGCTCTTTACACCGCAGAATCGTTTATGTTAAAAAGAATAATAATTTAAGCTACTTCTCTGATTGCGAGATGATACGTAGGCATATTTGAAGAAACAACTTTTTGGGCTTCCTTCTCCTAATAGCCATACTTCACTATGCAAAAACAACTAAAAACTTTGTCATCGACTCATATAATTATTGTTGACATTTGTTCGTAAGAGAGCAATTGCTTTTTGATTATTTATGTCTTCATAGTCTAATACCAAATAATGTAGAAATCATCTACTTCTATGACTTTGTTTTTTTAGTTATGTGATCTTTCAGAAAGAAATTTTGATTTTTGTCCAGAAAAGTATTTAAGAATGGTTCAGAGAATTAGTGTTATAATATTGTCATTCTTCAAAAAAATGAAAATTACAAAATGGGTCGAAATTTTTTCAAAGTTCCAAGTTGAGCTTTCTGAACTCAAATTTGAACCCAGATTTTAATCTATCCTATTTTCAAGATGCTTTAGTTTATTATGTTTGCTTATATTTCAATTTTCCAAATAGTCAACAAATTAGAAAGTCTTCTGCATACGACTATGATTGTTATATTTTGAAGCCTTTTTAAATTATTTTTTTTTTAGTTATCTCGAATTTTTACTTTATTATGACTAGTTTCGACCTATTCTGACCTTATCAAACTACAATAATTTCATAATGTCCGAATCGGACGAAACTAGTCACAATAAAGTGAAAAATTGTTTTAATTCAACCTCCTTTGTTAGTCAATATGTATCACAAAGTAAAGGCTTCAACAATACTGTTATGTTTTATAGCTTCATAAAAGTATTCGTTGAATAAAAAAAATATTTTGAAAAGAATGTATAATTACACAAAAATTGCAAATAATCAAAATCTGTTTGAGTTTAAGTATGAAGTATATTTAAGTTTTTTTCTGTTTGCAAATGAACTTATATATCACCCGAGAACGCACCTGTATATTTATATTAAATAATTTAAAGTTAGTTTAGGTAATGTTGCTTTATTGATTTATCAATATTCGCTGAAACGTTTGATCAAATATTCCTTGATGCATATCAATAAAGCAGCTGGTGACGGTGGTCGATTGTTATTAGTAACTAGAAAGGGTATTAGCTGTGTGCAACGTCGAACTAATAACAACACTTTGGTCCTAATGCATTAAAATAATTAAGCACATAAATCTTCATCCGGCAAATGTTTGGGCAACGAATCTGCATTAACATCTATAACGTACGCTTACGAACACAACTAATCCTCTAGTTAATTCATATTACAACTTAACTATAGAATTACAATCTGAATCTAAGCACATTACATTAATTGAAGGGTTAGGAATAAAACGGGTACAACTGAATTTTTTTTCTCGAAGCTCTATGATCTCACGTTTACGACAAAACGAGGCTAGGACAGGTGGTCTGAAACACCCGATATATGTATCGATTGCTAAGTTTGTAATGTCCATTTCCATTTTCAGAAAAAAAGACATTTGTTTTCTATGGTGCGAAAACGTTTGTAAACGTTTATGCATTAAAGATTTTTGAGGTTCAGGGAAAGAATCTCGTTTATCTTTATCAGGTAGTCTTTCTAAAGAATTGCTTTTTTCACATCTGCAGTAATATAATAAACAGAAAATATAAATTCAATCCAACCAATAAAAAAAAATGCAAACACAGCGAAAGAGTGGCAAGTTCCCCCCTTAAATAATTAAATTATATCTTCGCCCTTTTGTTACACACGCACATGAGTTCATCACCAAAACAAATATTATTCGATTTCCTCCCGCAGAAAAAATAGTTTCCGCCTTAAAAAATATTATTTCCCCGTTCGGGCGGCTATATCCGGCAATATTGCAGCCGAGTCAGAAAATAAATAATTCCGCCGGTATTTCGTGTGATTTTTGCTAGAAAGTAAGTTAAACGAGTTTTGAATGCCCTCGACGAGGAAAGCGGAAGCCGAGGAAATGTACCGGAAGGCGGAATACTTGACGCACGTGTACACACGTGTATCGAGCTCGAACGCATAAAATAAAGTTTTGTTAGGTGCGGTATAAAACAACGGCTTAGTTTACGACGCTGTACTTTTATGTATTTTTATATGAAAATTCCCGGCATACGTTCGGTCCGTATTTTTATGAAAACTAAACCCAATTTACATTTCCGGTGCGATTTTATTCTGATTCGTTCCGATAGTGTCATCTGAATAAAATTGCTTGAAATAGAGCGTCGTATTCGAATGTTATATCTCAGATCATATATGAAATCCTAACTCATTTAGAAGAATATGATAGCGCAGGGATTTTGAGAATGCTTATTCAGTCACATTTACACAAACAAAAATGTTTACAAATATTGCAAGAAAATCTCATAAATATATTTTTTTTTAAACATACATTCTGGTATTTATTGATGTGCTTAATTATCATTGTGAAGTATATTTAAACTTTTTACATATTTGCACTGTATTTTTTTTTAAATTTAATTCAGACTATAACAGTATTGAAATATTAAGAACAATATTTAGGGGCCGCGATGACCTAGTGAGTAGAGCTCCTGCTCACGGGCCTCGTGGTCGTGGGTTCGAATCCCATCCGTGCGGTCACTTTTTCGGAACGAAGAAGTGGCCGTGCGGGTTCAAGGATGTCTAGTGTATTATGTCCCATTCATTATTAAAATGAAATTTCAAAAACTTAATAACCGTTAGTGGTCGAATAGCTAGATGTAGAGATGGGCAGACGGTTCAGGAACCGGTCCAATGAACCGGTTCTTAGGAACCGGTTCGGACAAAAGAAACTGCGGTTCCTCTGCTCTATAATATGTACTTGGCTTTTTCTTCAAGAGTGAAAATCAGACGAGTACTCCTACCTGTAGAAGCATCACCTGCGTAAACTTCATGCGGTTCCAAGAGATTAGGAACCGATTCGGACAAAAGAAACTGCGGTTCCTCTGCTCTTTAATATGTACTTGGCTTTTTCTTCAAAAGTGAAAATCAGACGCGTACTCCTACCTGTAGAAGCACCGCATGAAGTCACCGGCGTGAACTTCTCGCGGTTCCAAGAGATGCGCATCAAGTTAACTGCGAAAATTTCATGCGGTTCACACCACTATCTGCACGAACTTCATGCGGTTCCTGGTATGAAATGCACGAACTTCATGCGGTTAGTGGGATGAACCGCATGAAGTTTCCGTAGATAACTTCAAGCGGTTCACACCTCGAAACGCATGGAGTTTCCGCGGTAACTTCATTCATACCAGGAAACGCATGAAGTTCGTGCAAATAGCGTTCCCGTTATGAACCGCTTGAAGTTATCCGCCGATATTTCATGCCGTTTTCGTGAATTTTTTTTAATCCAGACTTAAATTTTGACTTGGAATTTTCAATGAAATTGTGAAAACCTTTACTTAAAGTCAACATTTTTTTAGGGTCCTTACTGCTTTAAGTCAAAATTAGTCTTTTTTTCTTGACGCTTGTAACTTTAAGTCAAATTTCGACATTCATCTAACTTTAATTAAATATGTCATTTTTTAAAGGCTTAACGGGTTTTAGTCAAAATGAGTAGTTTTTTTACGTTTGACGATTTTAAGTCAAATTTCGACAATAATTTGCACACAAAGTCTTTTAACTTTAATTCAATTTGGCATATTTTCTAGAGGCTTAACAACTTTAAGTCAAAATTAGTCTTTTATCTTGACGCTTGTTGACTTTAAGTCAAATTTACACATTAATTTAGACATAAAGTCTTTTAACTCTAATTATATTTGACATTTTTTTAGAGGCTTTAGGTTAAAAGTCAAATTAATCTTTTTTTTAACGCTCGTCGACTTTTGGTCAAATTTCCACATTAATTTGTTATAAAGTCTTTTACGTTAATTCAATTTAAGCCATAATTAGACTTTTTTTTTTTAACACTTGTCGACTTTAAGTCAAATTTCAACATTAATTTGTTATAAAGTCTTTACGTTAATTCAATTTAAGCCATAATTAGACTTTTTTTCTTAACACTTGTCGACTTTAAGTCAAATTTCTACATTAAGTAGTCATAAAGTCTTTGAACTTTAAGAAAATTTAACATTTTTTTCCAGAGGCTTAACGAGTTTAAGTCTATTAGTCTATCTTTTGACGCTTGTCATTAATTTGTCATAAAGTCTTTAAAAAAAAATACGTGAGTATTTGAATTTACTTTAAGTTTGAAATGATCAGCTAATGATCGAAACTCGAGGCACTGAAAAATAAAGTGTGATATTAAAAATAAACTATTTTATTTAAAGAAAGTTGAAGACTTGAATTTAATTTATCACTTTTTCTAGAGACTTAATGGCTTTAAGTCAAAATTGGTATTTTTTCCTTAACGCTCGTTGACGCTAAGTCAGATTTCGACAGTAATTTCTCACAGTCTTTTAACTTGAATTAAATTTGACATTGTTTCTAGAAACTTAACTATTTTAAGTCAAAATTGTTTGTTGACTTAAATTCAAATTTCGACATTAATTTGCACATAATTCTACTCAAACTTAACTTTCTTTCTAGAGGTTTAAGGGTTTAAGTCAAAATTAGTCTTGCTTTCTTAACGGTTCTCAACTTTAAGTCAAATTTCGACAGTAATTTGGACTTAAAGTCTGTTCACTTTAATTAAATTTGATATTTTTTCTAGAGACTTAACGCCTTTAAAGTCTTAATTAGTCTTTCTTAGACGCGTATCGACTTTAAGTTAAATTTCGACATTAATTTGCACATAAAGTTTCTTAACTCTACACAAATTTGACGTTTTTCTGGAGGCTTAACGTTTTTAAGTTAAAATTAGTCTTTTTTCTGGAGGATTAATGTCTTTAAGTTAAAATTAGTCTTTTTTTCTTGACGTTTTTCGTCAAATTTTGACATTAATTTGTACGTAAAGTCTCTTAGTTTAACTCAAATTTGACATTTTTTCTAGAGGCTTAAGGGTTTAGGTAAAAATTAGTCTTGCTTTCTTAACAATTGTCGAATTTAAGTCAAATTTCAACATTAATTTGGACATGGTCTTTTGCCTTTAATAAAATTTGACATTTTTTTAGAGGCTTTAAAGTCAAAATTTGTCCTTTTTTTTAACGCTTATCGACTTTAAGTCAAATATCGACAGTAATTTGGACTTAAAGTCTGTTCACTTTAATTAAATTTGATATTTTTTCTAGAGACTTAACGCCTTCAAAAGTCGAAATTAGTCTTTCTTTGACGCGTATCGACTTTAAGTCAAATTTCGACATTAATTTGCACATAAGGTTTCTTAACTCTATACAAATTTGACATTTTTCTGGAGGCTTAACGTTTTTAAGTTAAAATAAGTCTTTTTTCTGGAGGATTAACGTCGTTAAGTTAAAATTAGTCTTTTTTTCTTGACGTTTTTCGTCAAATTTTGACATTAATTTGTACGTAAAGTCTCTTAGTTTAACTCAAATTTGACATTTTTTCTAGAGGCTTAAGGGTTTAGGTAAAAATTAGTCTTGCTTTCTTAACAATTGTCGAATTTAAGTCAAATTTCAACATTAATTTGGACATGGTCTTTTGCCTTTAATAAAATTTGACATTTTTTTAGAGGCTTTAAAGTCAAAATTTGTCCTTTTTTTTAACGCTTATCGACTTTAAGTCAAATATCGACAGTAATTTGGACTTAAAGTCTGTTCACTTTAATTAAATTTGATATTTTTTCTAGAGACTTAACGCCTTCAAAAGTCGAAATTAGTCTTTCTTTGACGCGTATCGACTTTAAGTCAAATTTCGACATTAATTTGCACATAAGGTTTCTTAACTCTATACAAATTTGACATTTTTCTGGAGGCTTAACGTTTTTAAGTTAAAATAAGTCTTTTTTCTGGAGGATTAACGTCGTTAAGTTAAAATTAGTCTTTTTTTCTTGACGTTTTTCGTCAAATTTTGACATTAATTTGTACGTAAAGTCTCTTAGTTTAACTCAAATTTGACATTTTTTCTAGAGGCTTAAGGGTTTAGGTAAAAATTAGTCTTGCTTTCTTAACAATTGTCGAATTTAAGTCAAATTTCAACATTAATTTGGACATGGTCTTTTGCCTTTAATAAAATTTGACATTTTTTTAGAGGCTTTAAAGTCAAAATTTGTCCTTTTTTAACGCTTATCGACTTTAAGTCAAATATCGACATTAAATCTAAGAATTTAACTCAAATTTGACATTTTTTCCAGGTGTTAAAGAGTTTCAGTCAAAATTAGTTTTATTTTCTTAATGCTTGTCGAATTTAAGTCAAATTTCTACATTAATTAATCACAGTCTTTTAATTTTGGTTAAATTTGAAATTGCTTTTAGATACTTAATAAATAAATAAATGAAAAATGAATTAACCCTCGGCATAAAAAAAACATAAAATAATATTTTATACTTTCATAATAAAGAAATTATACCATTTATTTCATTCAAAAATTAAGAAGAGTATGATATACCGGGTATGCATTTTTTTGCTCTCCAGATTTTGAAAATCTACCAGATTTGATATATATTTACTATCGATGTGCTACCAGAGAGGAGAAAATGTGAAAATTATATTATAATGTTAAAATAGCAGAAGCCATGAGTGGAAAAAACTAAAACTTGTAATTTAGAAATTTTAGAAGCAAAAAATGGAGTAAATATTTAATGCCCACTCTCCGTTTATAAATATTTACCAGTGGTAGATCTTTATATTGTCATATTGTCAAGTATAAAATACAAAAAAAAGGTATAGTGCAGTTGTGGCCACACTGTGAATACCCATATTATATATTTTTTAATTAATTGGAAGCCTGGAACTCATTTCTGACAATCTGGTATATAACTGCATAAATGACCCGTGAACCGCTCCAAGGAACCGGTTCACTCCAGTGAGTGAACCGGTTCGGAACCGTTTCCGACAGTGAACCGTTTTTCCTATTTTTAGCTAGATGCTTACGCCAATTCCAAATCATCCGCATTTCCTCAACCCGAATTCCCATGAACCATCCTTCCTTAACAAAAAAAAAAACAAATAATATTTAGGATTGTTGAATTTAGGAGGCACTTGGTTGTTTCATAATTGACCCTGAATATTAAAAATGTTTCACCACGCGATAAACGATAACCAAATTCAACAAATATTAAGACCGATAGATAAAAAAATGGTGATGTGGCCATCATGTTACTTTCTCCGACTTGATGCCATTTAACGTTTTCATGGTTTATTTTAAATTGAAATCATATTTTAAGTGTACATCGAGGGGATGAAACTGACGTTTAAAACGTCAAAATTATGAAAGATGGAAAAATTACACTTCAAATTCAAAAACTCAGTTTACTCAAAAACTAACGAGATTTCGAAAAAAACTAATTCTTTAGAAGTTGTTCATTTTGGCATTCTCTACAATTATTTATATAAATTTGGTGTAACTATTAACGTTTCATAATTATAAACCAGAAATTTAAAAAAATTCATAAATTTTTACTTTCTCCGTTACAAAGTACGAGATAGTATTGTGATCGTGATTTTTTTTTCAAAATTTTTTTTTACGGAAATATCTGTTTTCGGGTCCCTAGATGCCATTTCAACAATTTCTGGAATTTTTTTTTGTGTCTGTGTGTGTATGTGTGTGTCTGTCTGTGCGCGCTGTATCTCAAAAACTAATAGAGCAATTGATATGAAACTTTGAACATCCGTCTTATTTGATAATCTGAAGAATTGAAAAGCTTTTGGTAAAATTTCGTACACCGAAAATGGGCGTTTACCTTAACTGTTTTTTGTTTTTTGCCAATATTTTCTTAAATATACACACACACACACATACAGCACAAAACATTTTTTTCTAGAAATTGTTGAAATGGCATCTAGGGACCCTAAAACGGATATTTCCGCAAAAAAAAATTTGAAAAAAAATCACGATCACAATACTTTCTCGTGCTTCGTAACGGAGAAAGTAAAAATCAATGATTTCTGTTTCTTAAATGCGTTAAAAATGATTATATTTAATTACGTTATAATAAGCTTTTATTTACGCAATAAGTGCAATTTTTTTCCAATATTACATCTACACTATTTTGTTGCAGAGGTAATTCGTACGAGCCAATACTGTTCAATGTGTTCACTCTATTGATGTCTTGATTACTAGCACACTTAGCCAATCGCTTCAGATGGTTTACCAATTGTAGGGGTAATTGTAATCGAGGCTAGCAAGTGGAGCAATTAATAATAATGGCCCTCTGAACCGGAAGGGGTGAACTCTGTGTGTTAAGATGGACAAAAACGGATTCGTGGAATTGATTTTATACCGAACCAGTTTCTTTTAATAATAATAATAGACGTTTATTGTACTTACTAAATACATAATAAATAATAAATACAATGGCCATCGACCGGAGTCGTTCAGCCAAGAATTACACAGTATAATGGAATAGTTTCTTTTATTTATATATAATTCTCAATGAGAAATTTTCAATCAAAGTAATAAATTACTGCTCCGTCATTTATTGAAGTAATTTAATTAATTATCCCAACTACAGTTTGATGTATTAAAAGAAACTAAAACTAGGATACGATAGGTAAATAATGGAGTTATCCAATAAATCACTAGGCTTGTTTTTTTATTGTGTTCGGATAGAGGCAGACGTTGATAAAAATTTCAGGCGAGTTCCGCATTCAGATGAGTGAGCAACTTTCACGAACATTACACCCAAATTGGTTTTTAACTTGGCGAATCCCTAACACGGATGTAATTTTGTTCAAAATGAAAATTTAATGTTCTCGCTTGACCCGGACAGAAGAAAACTCCGGGCCCGGGATAGTTTGAAAAAGTAAATTTACCTCCGATGCGACTGATGATACCGCCAGAAGTTTATTTTTTTCCTGTATTCGCCCTGGATGGAACTAACGATAAACTCTCGAATCGACTGGTCGTGAATTTTTCATTTTTCCGCGCCCTCCCCCTTTCTCCGCGGACCGCAACGCTGGAGATAATTATGGTGGGGACGCCGCTGGCATCGCGATCGAAATTCAATTAGGTTCTTGTAATTATTAGTAATCGATGTTGTTGGCGACCTGGATTTTATTCATTGATTTATTCAATAACAGAAATTATACTGAAATTTGACTTGGACAAGATGCAATAACAGATTTAACCCTTAGCTAACGAGCAACTTTATAAAACGTCGCATTCATCGCTTTACGGACAACTAACATGAGCTAATTTATTAATTAATGTAATGGTGGAAGCGCCGGGAACTTAAAATTTACTACTATTCTATCTTACGCGAATATGGCGGGAATCATTAAGTAAGGATTAAATAATGAAAATAATATTTTATTTATGTTTATTTTTGTTTGCAGATTTAACCTAACCAACGCTGAAAAGAAACAATTGAAATAATTTTTTTATGTTATTAATTCGGAAAATCTGTTATTGAGGCTGAAAAACCTCTGGGTAATTGTCTGTTGAGGTCATTTGTAAAAGTATCTCAATAAATGTATTTTCTCTCTGTTATTGTTAAAGAAAAGCGAATACTTCAGATGTCCTCGGCAAATATAGATTTATCAAAGAAATTCGAATCAGAATCGGTGGGCTAATTAGTAATGGGTCGGTCTCTAGGTCCTGCTCTAATTGTTTCTACAGTTTGCTACATTTGTTGTTTCTCAACTTAGTGTGTTGTATGCATATGTATTTATGTTTGTATTCGCACTACCTTTTGAAATAAATTGAATTATTATAAAAACTTTTTTTATATTATTTCGATACCGGTTGTAGGAAGAAAAACTTTTTATTTTGCAATATTTTGTCTCAAATGATTTTAAAATAGCCAAGGTCATTAAGACTGAGACTGTCAATAGACAAGTGATTTTTTAATTTAATTTAAATTTCTTTTTTCACTTTTAGTAATTTTTACTAATTTTAATTTTTCTGTTTTTAATTATGTTCTTGCTTTATTCTTTCTTTTCTTTTAGACTTACGTTTTTATATTTTCTTAATGTTGTTTCTTCTGGTTTAACCTTCCACATTATTGTTTTAATTTCATTTGGAATTGGCGTTTACAAGTGCAATTTAAAAAAGTATACTGAAGGGAAAAAAATGACATACTTCAAATTCGTGAAATTTCGATCATTTTCAAACCGCCATAACTCGGCGTATTTTTTTTTCAATCGATATTGATGAATCTTTGAGGGCGAAAAACTTTGAAGTGTCTTCTTTAAAGTCATGCATACCAACTTAAGCGTAACCCCTTCCGCCCCCCTCCAGCGTCTCTGTGGAAAAAAAATGTTTTTTCAGGAAACTATGTAACAAATTTGACGATGTCTATGGAGTTGGAAAAATTTTGTCAAGGCATTAAAATTTGATCAATTCCCTATGCAGGACTCGAAGAACGAAGTTCTTACGACGATATGGCACTAAGTTATGGGTTTTTGAAAAAAAAATGCATTTTGAGGTTTTTCGCACATAACTCGGCGACTTTTCAACCAAACTTGATGATTCTTTCAGGAAAAAAAATCACTTTGGCCCTACTTTAAGGGGGCAAACTCAGATTGGAATGATCTCTTTTCGAACCCTTAAACCCCCGAACAAAAAAACACGTTTCTGGGCAAAAAAACGTCCAACTTTGGCAACGTGTACCGAGTTGGATAAAATATGTCGACTCGATCTACCAAAAGGGCATTGAAATGTATTCAATTACCTATGCAGGACTCAAAAATTAAGTTTCTACGGTGATTTGGCACAAAGTCATAGGTGTCTTAAAAAAAGTGCATTTTGTGGTCTTTTTATTTTTTCGTTTGGAAGGGCGTGAAACCCTCTATTTGAGTGGGGGATAAACCCTCTCAAATAAAACACATTTTGCTTTTGATTTCTCAAAAAATCGTCGAAATCGGTTGGATAGAAGCCGAGTTATGGTCATTCGAAAATTACCTAAATTTTTACAAATTTCAAGTGTTTCATTTTTTTCCGTCAGTGTAATTTTTTGTTTTTATTGAACGAATGGAAAAATGAACGAACAGTGGTGAGTTAGGCCCACATTTTTTCCGACCCTATACAGGAGGTTAAAGTGAGCCTTTTTTTGACGTAAAATACAGTTTTTTGTTAATGGAGTTCTAAGGTACACAATGCAATATTCATGATTTCGCACAAACAATGAATTTTTGTGCATACCTCAAAGAACACGCAAAGAAAATTTCATTCGTGAAAACGAAAACAATTTCGGACCAAAAAATTCGCTTTTTTTCAAACACTCATAACTTTGTGGCAAATCGTCGTAGGAATTTCGTTATTTGAGTACTGCGCAGGTAATTGAGCACATTTCAATGCCCTTTTGGTGGATTGAGTCGACACATTTTTTCCAACTCGGTACACGTTGCCAAAGTTGGACGTTTTTTGCCGAAAAACGTGTTTTTTTTGTTCGGGACTTGGAGGGTGCGAAAAGGGATCATTCCAATCTGAGTTCACCCCCTTAAAGTAGGGCCAGAATGAAATTTTCTCCTGAAAGAATCATCAAATTTGGTTGAAAACTCACTGAGTTATGCGCGAAAAACTTCAAAATGCACTTTTTTTCAAACAGCCATAACTTGGTGCCAAATTGTCGTAGGAACTTTGTTCTTTGAGTTTTGCATAGGGAATTGATCAAGCTTTAATGCCCCTATGAAGGATCGAGTGGACAAAAAATTTCCAACTCCGTAGACACCTTCAAAGTTAGACATGATTTCCAGATAAAAACTTTTTTTTCACAGGAGCGCTAGATGGGGCGGAAGGGATTACGCTTAATTTCACACGCGTGACTTTAAAGAAGACACTTCAAAGTTTTTCGCCCTCAAAAATTCATCAAAATCGATTGAAAATACTCCGAATTATGGCGGTTTGAAAATTTCACGAATTTCAAGTGTTTCATAATTTTTCCTTCGGTATAGATGATATATAGCAATTCAATTTTTCAACAGAAAGCTTAATATTAACACTGATTATTTATTACATAAAATTAAAATTGAATAGAAATAATGCATTTATTTAAATTTCCGCAAGCATACACAAGATTTAATTTAAAACTATTGCAGGAAACTGTTCCGCAGTGTCCCCATTTTTGAAAAGGCTAATTTAATCTTCTGTAATTAGCGCTATAACATTTCTGATTACAGCTCAACGATTTAGATTCCGAACACCAAGAAAACTTTTAATTTAATTTGGTTTCGTGCAATGCCATTCTATCCGGATGAATACTAACTATATTCGATTATGTATATCGCCAATTTTGTGTCGCAGTCAAAGCTGCAATTCCTGAAGTATTTGCCTAGTTTAGCATTTCTAACTTTAAAAAGTAAGCAGTTTTTGCATATGATTTACACCGTTATATTTATAAGTATCGTTCTTATTGTATGCGTTTCTTTATTCTCCTTACTGTAACAGGTGTTACAAGTTTTCTGTTTTATGTATTAATTTAATTAATTTCATCATTTATTTTGTGTTTTATTAAAAATTAATAAATCACAAAATAAATTAAGAAATACAGCAAAAATGATAAAGTATACTTCATCTACTCATAGATTAGACATCTTTAGTGACAAACACTAGAAAATGAAAAGTACCAACACGGTTATGAGAAAAATGTAATTTTGCAGCAAGGTTTACTCCCAATATATTCATACGCGACGTCGCCAACAGACACATTACTGACAGTTTGTTATTATTATTGTCATTGATTTTCGCCATGGAGAACGTTCTAAATAATGTGACGAACCAACTACACACCCACGCGGCAAAATTTTTGAGTGCGATTTTCGTAATAAATTAAGTTTCGTAAGCACGAGAGTTGTTCGGCAACCTAGTGGGATTTCTGTCACTCAATATGTTAAAAAAGTCTAATCTATGAGTAGATGAAGTATAGTTATATATCGTTTTACACCAGTGGTGCTTACATTATTTTTTTTCTATCATTAAGTTTTAATTTACAGAAAATTCATCATTTGTTGAAGCCATTACTTTTTGATATATATTAAATTACTAAGGAGGTTGGTAACACGAATTTTTCACTTTATAGTCACAATAAAGTGAACAATTCGTGGTACCAGTAAAGTGTTTTAATTCAACCTCTTCAGTAATTTAAATTTATACGAGAGAACAGAAATCATCGTAGTTTTCTTCATGAAGTTCTACTTTATGCCCGCAAATTAGGGCCAAAGTGTGGATTTTAGCACTGATAGTAGAAAATAGAAAACCAAATATCTTATAAAATTAATATTTCCAACGCTGCATTGAATTTTCTTAAAAAGAATAACCTGACTGAAAACGGTTTTATTAAAGAAATAAATATGCTGGGGCTCCAAAAATAAAGATTTGCCTTCATGTCCTTATATGTAAAGATACGCCACGGCATCTCGTTATCGAACCCTATTTCTTGCCCAAGTACAAGATACTGGTGGTGGGTTTTTTTTTATACAATGTATACGTTTCGAAACATCTCTTGAAGCCCTTCTGGTAATATGTAGAGCATCCGCACACTGACAGATTCCGGCCGAGCGTTGGACAGAAAAGATCTCCACTCTCGCCACCTCAATCAATACGACAGATGGCCATAAAAGGTTATTGATGGAGTGAGTCCATTCCATTCAAAATTGCATATTGATGATGATGACGATGACGGACACAACATCTTTACGTACCTAATAAGGAAATGCGCCCTTTAATGGATCGGATTCATTCATTTGCTAATTGCGTCCATATTTCCTCCCTCCTTTAGTTACACTTTAATTAATACCCTTCAAAGGCTGGCTACGCTTTAAATCTATTTCGTGAAAGTGTCAAATCCCCGTCGCTGTTGCTAAAAGCGGGGATTTACAATTGGTCCCGGACTCAAGCCCCATTTCGCCTCAATTAAATTTTGTGCATATTCTAAACAGTCTTTTGGCATTAAATTCCTGTAAATACCATAAAAGAAAATTAATTCTAATTATTAAAACGCCTACATTTAGAATGAGTTTTGAAAGGGGGTGCTTAATCACGAGGATGTTATTGTGTGATAATTAAATTGAAATAAAGTTTTATAGAACGCAACAGGATTTGTTTTCTTAGTTTTCATTTATTACGTTTAAATCAAACTAATCTAGATCGGTATATAATATAAACATAAAAACGGTTCATTATAAGCTTGTTTGCATTTTCGAAACGCTAAACTGCATATTAATTTTCAATTATAGTGGGTAATATACAATAAGAAGCCCCCAGCTAGCATGCATAATGTCTAGCACCGGAAAATTGAAATTAAGGGTTGCATCTGATTAAATCTCGCAAACATAAATTATCCTTCAATTGTTTACGTTCAGATGCACATGGAATACAATTTCATTTACATTTAGGAGCGTATTAATATATACCAGGAGTTTTCAATATTTTATTTCATACTGTTTCGCATTCTTTAATTTCCCAGTAGAAGGGATATTCGAGAAAAAGGGCAATTTACAGATTCTTATCTTGTAGACAAAATTAAACGTTGAAACGTAAAAAATCTTTGTTAAATTTTTTTTTTCAACTCAAAAAAGGCCGATACTGCTTATAGTATCTTGTAAAAGATTTCTTACGAATTAATGTTCCTGTTGTTTCGGCAGCTTTTACTGCAATTTGATTAGAATCATCGAAATTTGTACATTTAATAAAAAACGTCTTCATTAAATGCATTTTTTTTATATTGCGTCTAAAACGGAGTCATTAACGCACTCATATGGGTTCGTTAATGGCTCGCCGAGTGCTTTAATTTAATAAAGGGAAGACGAAATTATACTCTCCGGTATTGTAAAATTTTATTTCTCCAAACTAGTTTCGAAGACCTCTATGTCTTCATCATCAGTGGAAAAACTAGAAAAGGGGGGTATTGTTACTTTAATTTAATAATTTAATTTTTTAAGGTTCGCACCGTTGAAATTCAGAGCCGTCAACCTGTGCTAAATTATCGGAGAGATAGTTTTGAGGTTATGTGATGTGTGGAAATAGCAAACTAATTCCAAATTGAAATGTCAATTATCGGTGTTACCAACCACCATACGATTTTTTATTTATAAATGGAATAAAATGGGCAAAATAGAAAAAATACTGTAAAAAACTCGTTCGTAAGGCCTTTTTTCGCACGCGTCCAAGTTCAGAAAACGACAAGCGCAGCGAGGAGTTTTCTAATGGACAAATCGCGCTTATTGAAGTTGTTTTCTTAATATGCTTTTGCAAAAGTGAGATTGTCTCAAATTTATTTATCAAAATTTGTTTCAACTTTTGAATATTACTATTTTAACTACAACTAATATTTACCTTATCCATTAGTGCGGAAATGATCTGCATTTTTTTTCTTTCAGGTGAAAATAGGTTTGATTACAACTTAAAAAAAAAGTCAATTATGTGGAATCAAATATTATACCCGTAAAAAAATCTACATTCAGTTACGAGAAAAAAGGTTTATTCCTCACTTTTTCCTTCGTATTGCGTCGGTTGTTATGAGTCGGGGGCGGTTGAAAAAGAAACACAATAAAGCATTTGTAGGTCGAGAAAGATTATAAAGTTTCTGGAACTTATCCCGGTGAGGTGTATCGGTCCCCGATGTGCCATGGAGGAAAGAACTCTAAGAAATCTCCATTTCCCTAACTTGTACCCCCGTTTATATCCTGCTTAAACTTCACATTGTCTGGTTAAACTAAACATTTCTTGCTGCATACATTTCTGGAATACCGTCTCTCTACAGTAAATACCGGAAGCTTTTACTTTTCAAATTCATGATGCTTGACGTGAAATTGCAATGTATAAAAAAATGGTGATATGGCCATCATGCTACTTTCTCCGGTTTGTTGGTGTAATAGTATATTTATACATTCATGGTTTATTTTCATCATATTTTAAATTTTACAAGATCGAATAGTAATGACGTTTGAAACGTCAAAATTATGAAAGATGAAAATGACAAATTATTTTTATTATTTTTTCTTAGTTTAAATATTTATTTTTGGTTTTGTATTGCTGTATTTTGCGTTTATTTTTGTAAAAGGGGTTACCCGTAAATAAATTATTATTATTATTTATTATACTTCAAATTCTAATAATCTTTACCGTGAGTTTACTCAAAAACAAAAAAAATTCTGAAAAATGTCCTAAAAAAGATTTTTTAAATAGTGTTGATTAAATAGTCCTAAAAACCTAATAAAGGTCCTGATAAAAAAGTCTTGATAAAAAGTCCTGAAAAAAGAGTTCTAAAAGTGTCTGGACAAAAAAATGTCTTGAACAAAAAGACCAGAAATAAAGTCCTGATGAAAAAGTCCTTGTAAAATGAAAAAAATTCTTGGCAAAAAAGTCCAGAAAAATAAAGACTTCGTACAAAACACCAGAAATGGGTGTACTGTAGAAAGGTCCGAAAAAGAGTCCTAAAAAAGTATTGTAAGAAAGTCCTTAATCTTTTCTTTCCCGCAGATGCCACAAGGCGTCATATCTTTTATCAGGTCGCCGTAATCTGTGTTTTGATTCTTTTGTAACCATTTTCCGAAGGACTCCACATGGAGTCAAGATATTGTTTTCTGGAAAAACAGGGAGACATTTTTTCATTTAATTTTCTTAATTAATTAATTAGAAAATGGTATTAAATCAAGAATTTCACATTTTTATTTTATTTCCAAAAATTAGACAAAGGGAGGGTTAAGTAAGTCTTGAAAAAGATCTGAAGAAAGTCCTGAAGAAAGTCCTGAAAAAAGTCTCGATAAAATATCTAAAAAAAAAATATCAATAAACAGTCTTGAAAAAGAATCCTAAAAATAACTTCCTAAAAAGATAAAAAAAAAAAAATTCTAAGAAAAACGCCCTGTAAAATGTCCTTAAGAAGGTGCTTAAAAAGACCTGAAGAAATTTTTCTGAACAAAAATCCCAAATAGATTCTTGAAAAAGGCCTGAACAAGAAGTCCTGAAAAAGAGTCCTATAAAAGTGTCCTAAAATACGGACCTGAAAAAAAGCCCCGAAGAAATGCTCCAAAATAAATAGTTATAAAAATAGTCTTGAAAAAATTGTTAAAAAAAATTCGGAAAAAAAAGTGCAAAAAAGGCCTTGAAAAATAAATTCCTGAAAATATGATTCTGAAAAAATATTTAAAAAAATCAGTATGTACACACCATATTTTCTCTTCTAAATATTTGTATACATTTTGTAAATTTAACATATTTATTTGAAAATTTGAGTATTAACTGATACCGTCATTACATAACCTGACTAACCCATTAATGTTCTTGGAAATTAAATAAATTAGAAAAAGAAATCCTAAAAAAAGTCCTTAACAAGGGGTTCTTAAGAAAGTCCAGAAAAAAGTCCTGGAGAAACAATACTGAAAATAAAGTGAGTGCTGATAAAAAGTCCTGCAAAACAGTTCTGAAAAATAGCCTTCATGCACAACACCTGAAATAAAAGACTTGAAAAAAGAGTCGTAAAAATAGTGCTAAAATAAGTACTGAAAAAGTTCCGAAAAAGAGTAAGAGTCCTGATAAGATATTGTGAAAAAATGTTCTGTAAAAAAGAGTACTGAAAATAAGTCTTGAAATAGTTCTGAAGAATTGTTACGAAAAAAAAAGTCTTAAGCAAGTCCTGAATAAGAGTCCTATAAAAAAATGTCCTGAAATACAGTCCTGCAAAAAGGCCTAAAAACAGTCCCAAATAATGCCAAAAAAAAATTAATTACTAAAAAATTAAATGTTTTTAAAATAGACTTGAAAAAGAAGTGCTAAGAAAATTCTGAAAAAATCCTGATAAAAAAGGCCCAAAAAAAGTCAAAAAAGGTCGGGAAAAAATTCCTGAAAAAGATATTCTGAAAAAAATGTCATGAAGAAAATACGCAAAAAGTTATTCTGAAAAAATACTATACTGAGAAAAATCCTAAACAAGGAATACTTAAAAAAGTAAAAAAAAAAATTCTGGAAATAGAATCTTGAAAAAAGAGTCCTGATAATAAGCCATAAAAAAATTCCCTGAAAAAAGTCCTGCATAAAAGTCCTGAAAAATAGTCTTCGTGCAAAACCCTAGAAATGAATGTCCTGAGAAAGTCCTCTGAAGAGTCCTAAAAAAGTCCTGAAAAACGTTCTTTAAAAAAATGGTCTTCGGAATAAGTTCTGAGTCGTCACTAGTATAATAGTTTTTTTTAATATTCATTCTATCATGGTTTCTTTTCAATTTAAGTCATATTTTAAATGTACATCTAGCGT
Source organism: Ocypus olens (assembly GCA_910593695.2). Lineage (NCBI taxonomy): Eukaryota > Metazoa > Arthropoda > Insecta > Coleoptera > Staphylinidae > Ocypus > Ocypus olens. Next base: position 47,218,806 of record OU343056.1, on the reverse strand, counting down.
TTTGTAGAATCGGATGAAGCTGACTTTTAAAACGTCAAAATTATGAAAGTTCAAAATCACAAATTTTACTTCAAATTCTAATAGTCAGTTTAATCAAAAACCAAAGAGATTTCGAAAAAAAAATGATTCTTTATAAGTTGTTCATTTTGGCATTCTCTAAAATTATTATTAATATAAATTTGCTGTAAATGTTATCGTTTCATTAAAAAACAATCTCGAATAACAGTGATTTTATGAAAAATATTTTTAAATTAAAGATGTTTATTTCTTTGTTGTCTTCAATATTTGTTTAAATGTTTTTGTGATATTTTTGATTTTTTTAAAATATTGGAAAGAATCGGTTAAGGTAACAGGTCAACATCAGGTCGATTTTCGCACTTGGCGCGTTTATTGACAATTGCCTTACGAGTAGGTGGATTGGCAGATGAGGACCATAGAATAGCCCGCGAGAGAGATGAATGCGCAAAATTAGCCTGGAAAATATTCAACATGTTCAAGAAGAATTTCTACTTGTTCGAGAAAAAAAACGCCTATTGCGGGGATGCGCCATCTTGCTGAAACCATATTGTATTATATGATTATATAGAAGGTCAAGATCATTTTTGTTTGGAAAGAATGCGCTGGAACAAGGTCATTTTGCAAAAACTCTAAATATCAAGTTCTCACCTTCAATTTACTCGAAAAATTTCTTATGTAAGATGGCAATATTTTTATACTGCCAGTTCGACAATGAGAAGACCTCTCAAAATCAAGAACAAAAATAGGGGGTTGCCATTTAAAAACAAAATGTCGGACGTCATAACTCAAAAACAAATGACGACTGAAAATCGACTTTCATGGTAAAATGTGTATTTTTATAAAAGAAAATCGACCTGTTCGAATATTTTTCTCAATTTTTTTTTATTTCGATGTTGCTGAATATATTTCATACTTTAGGCGCGCACTGTGTATATCAATTTGTGGAAAGTTGAAATTATGGAGAAACTCACAGAATATTTTAGTTACGTAAGTAATTTCATTCCGAGTTGCAAAATTTTAAGAAACTCGAAAAGAAATTCAATAACTTTCAAAACTGAATTTACACTTGCCCTATATTTTTACTTTCTCAAGGACACAATACTAAAATTGTTTAGTGCTTTCAGATAAAACAAATTCGATAAAAACTAAACGTAGTATTAATTATTGGTGGTGCAGTCCATTCTGTTACTGAGGTTAAAGAATTGACGTACTTTTCAGTATGTTATTTGGATATTTAAATTACGTACTTATAAAAACTTAAAGTGTAAATCAATTAAAAATATAAATCGAAATTTTACATCTGATATTGTGCAACCCATGTGAAAATTAATTATTTAATATTTTGTTTATAACTATGGGTGATATTAATATTACTTCATAATTATTATTTCTTTCTGGTTTCATTTTTCGATTCTAATTAGAAACAGCAGTTGCAAGCCGTCGGCATTTGCTATTTAATTAAAAATACACCTGAACTAATATTGAACACGTTTAAGATAAACACCCTCGTTATTCGAAAAGGCCATTTGATTGCATTCGAAATGGAGTATAAGCTATGAATTTTTAATACCTCATCCACTATTCAGCAACGCGGTTATTATTTTTAGTGCTATCGATTATCAATAATACATATAAGCAAAGTTACAACTAATAATATAAATCAATACCAATAAAATATTATTGCAATTAGTTTGCATTCTATAGTTTACGAATAAAACCATTGATTAACAAACAATTCACATATATGAAATTAATGTCGCGCTTGTAATATTTTTATATTATAAAAGATATTCGTGGATAAGTTGATTTAAATCGAGTTCAATTAGTTCACTTCGAGCTGATGAGCTCCCGTCGACAAGATGCCGTAAGCTCCCGTCGTTAAGTAAACAATACGAATATACGTCGATTGCAAATTATAAAACAGGTCTCGTCAATGGTTTACTTAATTGTTCTGAGCTACTGGCATGTTTGAATTTAATTATTACGTTCAAAACAAGAAGTTTTAATGTTTTCCTTGAATATTTTTATAACTTTAATTATGTAAGAAAATCGGCATTATGTAGAATTATTAGGCTGTTCTGTTATTCTGAGTGTGCTAAGTTTCTACGTTAAATCCGACAACCGTTACAGCCGTCACATACCTCTATTTAGGAAACCTTTTCATAAAACTAATTAGTTTCAATAGCTCAATAAGTCGTTTCATGCGTACATATAATTAATTATTTATGTTTCCTAATTTTAACTTATTTTATGCATCTTCATCTGTTCTTTTGCGCATCATTAAATATTCAAACGTATGTCATTAAATGCCATGCGTTGATGTGATTATTTTAAGATTGAGCATAGGGATTAATAATAGTATGTTCAGTGTTCAAATAAAAATCCCTTTATTTTAAATGCGCTGTATACATTCATATTCATATTTTTTTTCGGTTTCGCTTATATTATGTTTTTCCCAAGTCTCAAATAAATGAACCGTCACTATTTTTCTAAAATGAAATTAAAAATAAACGTCTTACTTCTCAACTTTATTTAAATATTAAACATTGTGACATTATTCTTACATATTTATATCGTCTTGTTAAGCAATAAGTTTTACCGTATAACACGATTCTCTACAACCCAAAATTTCGTGATAATAATTCTAATAATTTTTAAGATAAGAGGCACTTTAAATACATCAAATTATTTTCAGACGAGAAACTGGCAGTTGCTTATCGCACTAGGAAAATGTGCTGCGCGCCCACAAAGCGTATTTAAGCATTATTTATCGGTTTATCAAGGCATGCTTTGAAATAATTTTTTTAAAAGGGCCTCCGTCCAATGCTTTATTAACGTTGCGCATTTATCTTGATTAGATTATCAGAAGTTTTAAGCGACCCTTCCGGAAATTTCGGAGATACCGAAATAAGTTCCAGAGTTTATGTAGTAGCCCGGTTTTAATTGTACCCAAAAACAACATCTGTTTTATACGATTCTATATAATTAAAATGATAACAATATAAATAATTATAATTGTTTAATGTTGCTAAATAACAAGAGAGTTTAGAACAAAACTGTTTTTGGTCATGACTTAAAAACTAAATATTGCTATTATACAGGGTGTCCTACGAAGTGGTAGACGATATCTCGAAAACAATTAGCAGTACGAAAATTAAATTTGGTGGATTTAAATGGTTCGTAATGAACGCTTAGATTTAATTTTCTGCATTTCCGGAAAAATGACATCAACTTCACAATCTTAAATGAGACACCGTATATATTGATGTATTTTTGTAAAGGTGATTCTAAGACAAATTCAGCGATACTATATTATTTGTGAGTTTTATTGTAAATGACGTGGTGGCAACAGGATGGTGCAGCCCCTCACTATTCTCGACGAGTTACTGCGTATATTAATTTCCGAGGACGCTGGATGTTGTATACCTTGTGAGTCTGAGAAAACGAGAGCGAGAAAAAGCGACACTGTTAGAAAGAAAGAATAAGTCTGTATGCGTGGTAAATTCCCACTCAGATTTCTGGCGTGCACGGAGTGTGGGAGGCAAAGATGCTCGGTGGTAGTTAACTAGCGTCTTTTGTGGCATTCACACCTTGGAATTGATTTTGCAAGGGTCCACGATTAACGAGGATCTTTATGTAAAACGATACAAAAATAAAATATTCTTGTGAACTAAACACAACATTTTCATAAAATGTTCATAACTAAAAGGAAATTATCATCAAAATTGTTCTGTATAATTTAGACACTCAAAAACATGATCTGCTAATGCCAAACAAATCTATTGATCATAAAATTAATTTCTGGTATTAGCAAATTGGTTGGGCAGTATTTATTTATTTATTTATTGATTAACGGAAAACTCCTTTTATACATTAAATGCAGGTATACAAAAAAAATCAACAAATTGAACTTATAACTAAATAATTAAATCTTATTTCCCAAAAAATCGACGAATCGGCGATCGATTACTCCCGCTAATCGGCCAAACACTCAATGTTCTCGCATCCATCTCTATCTTCGTCAATCACAAATAAATTGAAATGTCAACATCCTTTTCGCGCTTTAAGCCAAATCGCTATTACCCGTTTTCTCAGACTCACAGGGTAAACCGCATCACCTATATATCTGGAAAACTTGTAGAATCGAAACATAACAGCAAGCTGAATAACTGCAGAGCAACTTGTATGAGAAACCTTAAGTCAAGACTTGAATTTTGTCCTAACAAATCTGGTAATAAATCTTTTTTTTTTAATTATTTATTCATTTACAATTATTATAAATATAAATTTCATGTAACTAATTTAGTTTCATAATTATAAACCAAAAATGAAAACTCTAAAAATAACATCCTGTAAGATAACACATGATTCAAATGAAAAAATAGTCGGAAAAATTTGTTGAAATTGGGGAATAAATACACTTTTCTTTGCAGCACTCGAGATGTGTCATCGGGTGATTTCCGTCCGCTTGTGCCATTGAAAAAAGTACTTGACTCCGGCAAGGAATTGGGGGAGGAACGAATAATGAGGTAAGGGGCAGTTCCCCAACTTTTGTTGACTGATTCTCGAGTCTTTGCCCCGATAGATTGTTTCAAACGCGGTTCAAATATTTACATTTCACAAATCAAATTTCAATAGATTTCCACATTACGATTGGAAAATCAAAATGTATTACATAATATATTTTTTCTATTTTGCGTCTAAAACGAATTCATTAACGCACTCATATGGGTTCGTTAATGGCTCGCCGAGTGCTTTAATAATTGAATGTTTCAAGGTTGGCACCGTTGAAATTCAGAGCCGTCAACCTGCGCTAAATTTTCGGCGAGATAGTTTTGAGGTAATGTGATGTGTGGAAATCGCAAACTAATTTTAATTTGAAATGTCAATTATCAGTGTTACGAATCACCATACAATTTTCTAAATATGTATGGGCGATTTTTAATTTAAAAATGGAATTAAAGGGGCAAAATAGAAAAAATACTGTAATAAACTTGTTTTTCGCACTTGTCAATTAGAAAACTCTCTAACGCTACGCTCATCGTTTTCTAAATTTGGACGCGTGCGAAAAAATCGCGCTTATTGAACTCGTTTTTAATACACTATTTAAATTTTTTTGAATATCGGAGTATAAAATAATAAAAATGGCATAACCTGCCTAATATATCTACTTCTACGTCGACATTAAAATCGATAACTTTGGGATTATTTATTGCACTACTTTCACTAATTAATGGAGTGAAAATTATTAAGGGTCCTTTTTATGTCCACGTTCATGCGGCATGATCAATCTTTCCGAAACTTATTTTACGTCCATTTTATTGCCGCAAAAAAGGCTTGACGCCTCATTCCGTAAATGTTTTAGGGCTCCCGTTGGCTTATTATGTTAAAAGTGAATGTGCTGCATGATAAAGAAAGAAACTTGGGTATCGCCAGAAAAAAAATGTATAGAAAGGGTTTCATAAAATTGAAGAATATTTCGACAAAGCGAGTTATCTTTCGCTTTGTATGAAATTATTAGGCTGGCGCCACACTGACGGAAGTTCAGTCGCTCTGCTACATCGACGATGAAAGATAATGAGACAATGATTGTTAGATTATTGTTATAGCAATAATTTTTCAGAACAGGTCGATTTTCTTTGGTAAAAATATACATTTTTGCATGGAAGTAGATTTTCAGTCGTCATTTGTTTTTGAGTGATGGCGTCATCAATTTTGTTTTTAAATGACAGCCCACTATTTTTGTTCTTGATTTTGAGAGATCTTTTCATTGTTCAGCCGGCAGTATAAAAATGTTGCCATCTTACATAAGAAATTTTTCGAGTAAATAACAATCGACAGTAAGAAGCTGTAAATTTTATTGCTAACACAAAATAAACAAAAACCTCTTTAGCAAGAAATTGCTGACTTTCAGAAGCTTGAAATCGAAGCTGAGTTCGAATGTATCACGACCTGTTTTTTTTTTTATTCGTATCAGCTTCAAAACTGAGTGTATTTAAAAAAATATTCTAAAAGAAAATTATCAAAGATATAATTTTTAATTAGGTTTTACATTTTTTCCAAATTTTTAAAATTAAATATACAATTTTTCGCAACACTGTTTTTGAATGTTGACTATGTAAAAACTGTTTACGCTGCATTGTTTTAACAACATAGTATTTATGGATAATTTCATTTTAAATAAAATGTAGTAATTGCAATTTACCTAAAAATCAGGGTTGCCAACTTTCTGAATTTAGAAATCAAAGGTAAGATTGAATTTTTCACGCACAGTCTCAAAACTTGCGGCATTTCTAAAAAATGGTGATGTGGCCATCATGTTACTTTCTCCGATTTGATGGTATAGCCATTTATATTTACGTTTTCATGGTTTATTTTCAATTCAAATCATATTTTAAATGTACATCGAGCGTTGCGTAAATTCGGGTGAAACTGACGTTTAAAACGTCAAAATTATGAAAGATGGAAAAATTACACTTTAAATAAGAAAAAACTCAGTTTACTCAAAAACTAACGAGATTTCGAAAAAAACTTATTCTTTAGAAGTTGTTCATTTTGGCATTCTCTACAATTATTATTCACATAAATTTGCTGTAACTATTAACGTTTCAAAATTATAAAAGCATAATTAAAAAAAATTAAAAAAAATTTTCTCGAATAGCAATGATTTTATGAAAAATATTGTCAAGCAAAAGATGTTCATTTCTTTCTTGTCTTCAATATTTGTTGAAATATTTTTGTGATATTTTTTATATTTAAGAAAATATTGGCAAAAAACAAAAAACGGTTAAGGTAAACACCCATTTCCGGTGTACGAAATTTTACCAAAAGCTTTTCAGTTCTTCAGATTATCAAATAAGACGTATGTTCAAAGTTTCATATCAATTGCTCTATTAGTTTTTGAGATACAGCGCACACAGACACACACACACACATACAGACACACATTTTTTTTACTTTCTCCGTTACGAAGTACGAGAAAGTATTGTGATCGTGATTTTTTTTTCAAAAATTTTTTTTACGGAAATATCCGTTTTGGGGTCCCTAGATGCCATTTCAACAATTTCTGGAAAAATTTTTTTTGTGTCTGTGTGTGTGTCTGTCTGTGTGTGTGTGTGTGTGTGTGTGTGTGTGTGTGTGTGTGTGTGTGTGTGTGTGTGTGTGTGTGTGTGTGTGTGTGTGTGTGTCTGTCTGTGTGCGCTGTATCTCAAAAACTAATAGAGCAATTGATATGAAACTTTCAACATACGTCTTATTTGATAATCTGAAGAACTGAAAAGCTTTTGGTAAAATTTCGTACACCGGAAGTGGGTGTTTACCTTAACTGTTTTTTGTTTTTTGCCAATATTTTCTTAAATATAAAAAATATCACAAAAATATTTAAACAAACATTGAAGACAACAAAGAAATGAACATCTTTTGCTTGAAAATATTTTTCATAAAATTATTGCAATTCGAGAAAAAAATTTATTAATTTTTTTTCAATTTTTGGTTTATAATTATGAAACGATAATAGTTACAGCAAATATGTGTGAATAATAATTGTAGAGAATACCAAAATGAACAACTTCTAAAGAATAAGTTTTTTTCGAAATCATGTTAGTTTTTGAGTAAACCGAGTTTTTGAATTTGAAGTATAATTTTTCCGTTTCATAATTTTGACGTTTTAAACGTCAGTTTCATCCGAGTTTACACAACGTTCGATATACATTTAAAATGTGATTTCAATTAAAAATAAACCATGAAAACGAAAATATAAATGGCCATGATACCATCACGTCGGAGAAAGTAACATGATGGCCACATCACCATTTTTTCCAGAAATTGTTGAAATGGCATTTAGGGAGCCAAAACGGATTTTTCCGTAAAAAAAATTTTTGAAAAAAAATCACGATCACAATACTTTCTCGGACTTCGTAACGGAGAAAGTAAAAACGTACATATCCTGAAAGAGCAAACATTTCGCAATGATAATAAGTTACTGTCAAAATTTAAAATTAACACTGTTTTTGAATCTTCAATGTGTAAAAGCTGCTGGGTTAATTAACAGCATTGCATTTGTGGATAAACGTATTACAATTAAAGTATAGTCATTAGAATTTACCTCGAAATTAGGGTTGCTAACTTTTAGAAGTTAAAAATCGAACCTAAGATTGAACTTTTCACGCACTGTTTTTGAAAATTCACGGATGCTTCAAAACTTGCTGTACGTATAAAAAATGGGTATATTCTAAAAGAGTAAACTTCAACTACGGTAATAAAATATTTCCAAAATTTTAATTGTAGTTTTTACATTTTTTACAATTTTTTTAAAGTAAATATACAATTTTATTGAATGTTCAGTTTAAAAACTGTTTGCGCTGCATTGACTAATAACATTGTGATTTGTGGATAATTGAGTTACAAATGAAATGCAGCCATTGGACCCTATAATAAAATAAGGGTTGACGACTTTTTGAAGTTAAGAATCGAACCCAAGATTAATCTTTTCACGCGCTGTTTTTAAAAATTCGTAACTGCCACAAAACTTTCTATTTTTATAAAAGTCGTACATATTTTTTAAGAGCGAACGTTCAAGTATTGTAACAAGCTTTTGCGAAATTTTAAAATTTATTTTTTACAGTAGTAGTAAACGATGTTTTATTAGGGCTATCGACCCATCGGTCTTTCTGCCCTATTTTTTTAAATTTTTTTAAAACTAATTATACAATTTTTCGATACGCTGTTTTTGAAAAAAAATTGTGTAAAAACTGTTTATGCTGCATTGACCAACAACATTGCGATTTGTGGATAATTTCGTTACAGATAAAATGCAGTCATTGGAATTTACCTCAAAATCAGGGTTGCCGACTTTCTGTTAAGTTAAAAATCGAAGCTAAGATTGAACTTTTCACGCACTGTTCTTGAAAATTCGTAATTGCCTTAAAAGTTGCTGTATGTGTAAAGAATTAACATATTCTGAAACAACAAACATTCAGCTGTGATTAGAAGGCATTGTTAAAATTTGAAATTTGTTTATTATATTTTTTTAAATTTTTAAAAATTCAATATACAATTTTTTGCAACATTTTTCTGAATGTTCATTGTAAAAAAAATGGAACCTGCTGCATTAACTAAACGTATTATCATTTATGGATAATTGAATTACAAATTAAATGTCATTGGAGCTTATTCCAAAATTAGGGTTGCCGACTTTCAGAAGTTAGAAATTATACCACAGATTGTACTTTTAACGTATGGTTTTTGAAAATTCGTTGCAGACTTAAAACCTGCTATATTTGTAAAAAAAAATGGACATATTCTGAGAGAGCAAACCTTCAACTACGGTAATAAGTTACTGCTTAAATTTGGTTTTTACATTTTTTTGCATTTTTATTTAAATTAAATATACAATTTTTCGCAACACTGTTTTTGAATCTTCACCGTGTAAAAACTGTACGTGTACGTGCTGCATTAATTAAAATTATTTCCATTTGCGGATAATTGAGTTACAAGTTAAATGCAGCCATTGGAATTAGAGCCTTGCGCGGGCCGTTTTTCTTAAATTTTTTATTCTGTTTTTAATTTTTTTTTCATCAAATTAAATAATATCGACGTAAATTTCGAACAACATTTCACTTTCTCAATTTTTACGGCCCGGCCCGGCCCGGTATTATAAATAGAGAGATCGGCCCGGCCCGGCCCGATAATACAGCATGAAAGGAACGGTCCGGCCCGTGGGCTCTAATTGGAATTTACGTAAAAATCAGAATTGCCAACTTTCTGAATTTAAAAACTTATCACGAGCGGATTTTGAAAGTTCAGAGATTCCTCAAAAATTGATGTATTTCCAAAAATCAAATTTGTCCCGAAAGATTAAGTATTGTAGTAAATTCTTGCTAAATTTTTAATTTGCGTTTTTAAAGTTTTAATGAATTTTTTTTAAAATTAACTTAACAGTTTTTTGTTTTTAAGTGTTCGATATGAAAAAAACTGTTGGTACTAAAATTATCAGTACTATTGGAAATTGTAAGCATTTTAATTACCAATTAAATCCAGTCATGAGAATTTAGATTAAAATCAGGGTTGCCACCTTAAGAAAATTAAAATTCGTAGTTTTTTCAAAATTATTATGCAATTATTAAATTAAAGGTTCAAACAGGTAGAAATTCTTCTTGAACCTTTTGAATATTTTTCGGGCTAATTCTGCGCATTTCATCTCTATGTGAACTGTTCTATCGGTCCTTGCCTGCCAATCCACTTATTCGTAAAACCAAAAAAACACGCATAGTACCTACTTCAGCGTCGTCTTGCTGAAACCATATTATATTATGCGGAAGATCAAGGAAAATTGTTACAAGCGCTGGAACAAGGTCATTTTGCAAAAACTCAACTAAATATCAGGTTCTCACATTCAATTGTGATTTACTCGAAAAATGTCTTATGTAAAATGGCAACATTTTTATAGTGACAGTTGGACAATGAAAAGATCTTTCAAAATCAAGAACAAAAATAGGGGATTGCTATTTAAAAACAAAATGAATGACGTTATTACTCAAAAATAATCGACTTGTATACAAAAATGTTTATTTTTTTCAAAGAATATCGATCTGTTCGATGATTTTTTCCAAAAATATATTTTATTTCGGTTTTACTGAATTTATTCTATACTTTAGGCGCGCACTGTATTAATATTGTCTCGGGATACCCCTTTATTGATATTTTCGGTAAAATTACGTATTCGAAAAAATCTTTCTTGTACTTCGTACGGACAAATGAAAAATGAGGATAAATCAATATGTATTAAAAAGAGTATCTGTTAGAAAAAGTATATTAAAACAATAAAACCCAACTACGTTTATGTCACATTCATTCTGTGTGTGTTTCAGTTTTAAAAACTTTTAATTTGATTTTATTATGCTAAAATATTTATTCCCCTTTCAAATTTACATCGCCAATAATAGTGAGGCGGAATATGAAATCGGAACGAATTAATTAATCAATTCCCACTTAAAGCCACTAGCATCGATTAAGACGCGAAGTCTCGAGGACTAAAAGTGCTAATGAACTTAAAATTTTTTGCCCCACTTCCCGCCGAATGGAAAACGGAAAATCCGCTGTCGCGGTCGGCTTCCATCGAACACCAATTGGCGGCTCCTAATTAAATATTAAATTGTGCCCGCAATGAACCGGCATTTTCCAATTACTTACATAAACATATTTCCATCAAAACGGAACGGGAAACGGAAAATTCCCGGTCAATATTCGACCTAGAAAAAAAAATTCACATAACAGAGGCGATGTTCGGCATTCGACGTTTGGCCCATGAAAATATAGAAAGAGATTAATGTATTCTGCTTTTGGTGGAAATACATTTTCATCTGGTCTTTTTTAGCAAAATTTAATATACTTTTATTAGAGTGTTTTAATACAGGTGAAAATCGGAACTTATCGGTTCGTTGCGGTAATGTGCGATTTACCAAATTATTATAGTGGGAGATTAAATATGCCAGCGCCATCTCTTGCCTGCTCCTATTTAATTTTGATAGTCCGAACATTCACAAGATTTCAGTTGTTAGTTTCAAGTTCAAGATCGAATTTTTTGTATTCGTAATATCTAGAAGAGCGAGATAAATTAATTCGCGTTTTATTTGGCAATAATATTTTCTTGCAAAACAGTAAAATTAAATCTGTGTTTAATTTAACCAAAGATTTGACGTTGGAAAAAATAATGTATCGATGTTAAGTGAGTCAAATAATATAATATATTTCTCACGTTATATAATATTTTCCTCAGGTTATATGATATTTTCTTCACGTTAGGTAATATATTCCTCAGGTTATATAATAATTTCCACAATAATTAATTGCACTTGAAATATAGTATTTTTTTTTTAATTCAGCTTAATATTAATACAATCGGGTCGGTAGCCAGTTAATAACTGTAATGTAACAAAATTGTTGAATATGTCTTAAAATGTATATAAACTGCTATTAATAATAGTATATTATTATACAAGTGAAAAAGTTGGCCATTGCCATGAGGGTGAAGTTTGAAACTTCACTCTCGTGGCAATGGCCAAGTTGCGAGTTTAAAAATATACTTTTTCGCATCATATTGAATAATTACCTAAAGATTTTTCTGTTTCTATTAAATTATAACGAATAATGTTTCTATTTGGAAATTGCGGCAGATCGTTGACAAAAAACAAATCGTAACCATAGTAGTAATTGCTGAGAAAGTAAAATCGTCGTCATGTCATTGGCTGAAACCTGTTAGGCAATGAAACCGCTATCATTTGATTGGATATCACCTGTGAAGAAAATGATTAGGTCGAATGAACAACTTTCTCAATCAAAAACGATTTAACAACATTTATATTATTTAATAAGATGCGAAAAATATATTTGTATATACAGGGTTCCCCATAATAGACTACCCATTTTAATTTATTAATTACTTCCCTACGAGTAAATAACTTTATCTCTGTGGGATTATGTTCTGTAGTCTTTGGGATCTAAGTTAATTATTGATCAAGTAGGCACCTGTCACAAATAAGTTTTATATTGATAATTTTGTGGAACGTTATTTTTCTACGAAAAGTTTCTTAGTTTTAATCATAATTATTTAACTTTCATGGATTACTCAGTCCAACAACGTGTGTTTTGTGTAGAAACTTACATAAGAAGCAATTCGATAGAAGTTAGGCGTGCATTCCGGCGTCAGTTTAATAACAACAGTAGAGGTCACGTGCCAAATCGTAAAACTGTTAAGTTATGGGTTCGTCATTGGCGTGAAAATGGTTCTGTACAAAATTTGAAGAAGCCTGGACGTCGAAGAACAGTTCGTACAGAAAATATTGAACGAGTTAGAATTGCGTTTACGAGAAGTCCTAAAAGGTCTGCTAATCGACAAACCCTTATCCTAGGAATATCAAAGGGAAGCTTAGATCGAATTCTTCAAAGAGATTTAAAATTTCATCCTTATAAATACCAAATGGTACAGCAACTTATAAATCAAGATAAAGAAGCAAGGTTAGCATTTTGTCAAGAATTTTTGAATTTACATCACGGAGTCTCTTAATGAGCGACGAAGCAAATTTTTATTTGAACGGCATGGTTAATAAACAGAATTTTAGATACTGGTCAAATAAAAATCCTCGTGAAATCTTTACACAGAACCTCCATAATCCTAAAGTTGTTGTGTGGTGTGAAGTAGGATCTTTTGGTATTATTGGACCATATTTTTTTGAGGATGAAAATAACCGCGCTGTGACAGTAACATCCGAGCTACGTAAACATGCTAGAGATATTCCTCATTCCAGAATTAAATAGATGAGGATTACTAAACAATGCCTTACTATTCCAACAAGATGGGGCAACAGCTCATACCGCCAGAAACTCAATGCGGGTTCTGCGAGAAACGTTTAATGGCCGACTCATTTCTCGATTCGAAAATTTGCCTTGGCCTTCGAGGTCCCCCGACTTAACGGCAACCGATTTTTTCCTGTGGGGATATTTAAAAGCCAAAGTGTTTGCGAGTCGTCCAGGTACAATCGAGGAACTCAAAGTCAAAATTTGTGAAGAAGTTGAAGGAATAGACAAAGGTTTGCTACGCCGTGTAATGAACCACTTTTTATCTAATATTGAAAAATGTGTTGAAGTTGGTGGAGGTCATTTAGAAAACGTGATTTTTAAAAGTTAGAATTAAATTAGCCAAATATTTATGTTATCATAAATCCCAAAGAGTTAGCTGTAATTTAGTATAATAAAAAGTTTGTTTTGTTAACGAAAAAAAAATTAATTCAAATATTAAAATGGGTAGCCTATTATGGGGAACCCAGTATAATAATATAAATAATAAATCTTTGTTGACATCAAACAAGTTAAACAAATACTAATTTATTATTAAGTTGATTTATATTTAATCATTTCGGTAAGAAAGCTTAAGGTCTTCTTTAATTAATATTGTTACAGACATTTATTATTTTTTTCTCTTGAAGGGACGAGAATATCCAATGAAAATAATTACATTTACGCTGTACTGATGATTCTATTTCCAGTGTAATTAATATTTGAACCCTTAAATATGCTGAGCCAAATATAATTATTCGTGTTACATAAACTCCCTGGACTAATTAACAATATAACGAATAGACAGTGCCGGCGCAGCTATTCCTCGAGCACCGCTATACTTTGTAGTCGTCGGATCATTAAGCATCTTATTAGGCAACAATTAGCAGTAAAAGAAATTAAAACTTTGTCGTTGCTCGTGATATCCGAGTATTTTTCAGGCATCTGAATATATCGTCTTAATTCAAATATGGTCTTGATATCGTATATATTTTATTAAGTTGATAAATGGTATTAATTGTAACGTTTTTACACTAAGATAAAGGATACCATAAGCATTTTAGCGCAAAAACAACTTGTGAACGGATCATTTAATTCGTTTTCCTTACCACACGTCGCCTGTATGGGGGTATGAAGATTTAGGGCGTCCAAGACGTTTACGAAAACGCTTTATGGGCTTTGTCGGGCAGGCCGGGGGGTGGGCGATGCGATAAAATTGCGCCTCGGATTAAAAGGAGAAGGGGAGAAAACGGACAGGAGGCTTCAATTTATTATTACGGACCTGCCATAAAATATTTATGGATTCCCCATTTATTCGGATATTTACCTACGGACCTTAATTAAATGCCTCACCAGGTTTTGATGGGTTCTTATGAAAATTTTATGTACACCAGGAAAGTATTTAGTGTGTTTAGCAAACATGTTCCGTGCTTGCACAGGATGTTTTACAAATATTTACAGCAACGTGTATTTTACTCTAATAATACTACGAGACAGAAAGAAATTATAGTTTAATTGGTAATTTTGCTATGATACTATAAAAATCCAATCTATATCGCAAAATTAAGAAACTGGCTAGAAGCTTGAAAATATCAATTATTTATATTGCGAAATATTATCGTAAAATTGTTTATATTTGTGATTAACTTAAGTATACATGTTGGATAATACTGGTGGATCGAATTATTTAGTCCTCTAAAAGGCTGTTTGATTTTAGAGTTCATTTTTCTGAGATGAAAAAATGCACGCCTCTTGTGCCGAAATTCATCAAGAACGGGATTTGAATAAATTATCTTTACAGCCCTTTGTCTTCTTCGGACAAGGGCTCCATTTTTTGAAGCATTTGGTCGCCAGATGTATTTCTGGAAAATCAAAGAAGTATGCATTGGTGCCAAATAAAAATAGTGCGGATAGTAGACACCCCCCATTGCCCTCCTTAAGGGCGCTAATATGAAGTTTCATTTTCGTGTAAATATTTGTAAAATATTAGTATTAAGCAAAATTTGTACAAAGGCAGATGTTTATAATATACACAGTTATTCTTCAAGTGAATTATCTTTTTGTCCGGTCTTAACAACCAAGTTCTCCTAGAAGGAACACTGAAGCAGCAAACTTCACAAATTGCAATCTTCAATTCATTCCAAAGGCTATGGAATTGTTGTCTTAATAAAGAATTGCCAATGATAAGGAAATATCCTTTTTGATGGAATCGTCCCCATACAATAGAAGACCTTACTGATACAATTGCGAATGTCTGTGACATCTTGAAATTTGGCAAATGCCTTCAATAACATGAAGAGATGAGTAGTGCAGAGTAGAGGTGAGCGAAAAAGTGGAAAAGTATGTTTGGAACAAAATGATGGCTCAAAACGAATCGGGAAATTTATACAGAAGTAACTCACAACTCATTTCTAAAAGTTGACTCTTTTAATCGACTCACTCGTGAGTTACCCACCTCTAGCGCAGAGTATGAAAATGAAGGAACTCATTTTGAACATCCTGTCGTCTTTCTTATTAAAATGTATTTAATATAATTCTAACCAAAACATGTAAATGCTGATACATTTCCCTTTAAGTACGAACATAAAAATAATAAAAATAATCAAAGTATTGTGGAGGATAAATTATTAGATCAAAAGGTATATTAAAGCACGCTTACTTTATAAAGATATTGGCTGAGACCATTACTTTTGGTGGTCGGTTTTTAGTAACAACTTTCGATGTCTCACACCACTTAAGTTATATTACTTCTCGATCCCCGAAAAATCTTTCGGCCGGGCTGGGATTCGAACCCACACGGCACGCGGTGCAACCGCCCACTTAAGTTTTGAAAATGGCAAATTAAGTTGCTGAAACTATAGTCATTAAATAAATTCAAGTCTTGCACCAACAAATTGAAAGTGTTCTAATTTATCGTAACATTTTGCATTCATCAAGGGTGCGAATTAACAAATTTTTACTTTATTTATTTACTTTATTATTATTTTTGTATATTCTAATAATGTGTTCAAAAATAGTTTTGGTTTTGTTTGTGACTTGAATACATATTCAGTCAAGTCTATGGAAGTGTTCTATTGAATTGTTAATTAAACTGCATATACAATTTTGCACTGTTGCCGGTTAATCAATAAGCGGCCTTACAACACACCCAAAACAATGTCAAGCTGAGGTTGCACGTTAAACATATCTTACAATCTTAATTCTTAATATTTAGAGTCGTAGTGAAAATAATGTTTATAACACGGCAAGCGATACCACTCCAGAACTAATATAGAGGCTCCTGGGTTCGAATCCCGCCGAGGCACAGTGCGTTATTTCGATCTCGCGCGGTCCACTGGTGGTGGGGGAAGCCAAATTGAAATTTGAATTTGAAATGTCCATAGTAGAATCACAGTATAGTTCGTATGCAGTAGTCTCACTCAAGCAAATTAGAGTTTTCAGATTTTCTTTGCGCATGTTACTGCGCAGCCATTTAAACTCAGACATTTAACAACCACATGTGAATTATAAACATAACCCTGTTTTTGGTCCTCATACGCAAGTGTTTCTATATGCCATTAAAGATAAAAATCAATAGATAAAATATGTACTTACTTTTATAACATTAGAAAATACCCTTATCATTAATAATGAAACAACAAATACAATTTTAAGCAAAATTCGATGTTTATAATCTATGAAATTACCTTAGGTATACACATGGGCAAAGTTGAACAGCTGATCGCACGACATGCACTTTTACAATTTATCGGTGAAAAACACTAGATTCTATTTTTGCACAATTTTTAATTCTATTTATCTATTTAAACAATTTGCTGTGCAAAACCAGTCAATATAAATGGCTCTCTCAAGACATAACTAATTTATTACAGAATAAATTGAGCAGTGTAAACAATGCGCGGTAACATGCTCCAGGATCATTTGAAACCCAAAAGATCAAAGTGCCGCCTCGGATTGCAACTACTGCTTAGAGCTATACTGTGATAGAATGGTATTCATTAATTGTTCAAATTTTCAATTTCCAATTTGGCTTTTCCCGCCACCAGTGGACCACGCTAACGCTAGCTCAAAGTAACAAACTGAGAGGTGTGGATGTTTGTGATTGTTTATTTTCTTCAAGATGAGTCGACTCACAAAAGAAAAACAATTCATCCATTTCTGGTTTAAATCCTTCAGCAAGGTTTTGATCGAAGCTGTCTGACAGGAGAATGATTTTGTATAGGCACGATAGCATTCAGACCTGAGGCAACTTGGTTTGAAATAGATTTATCATACGTAATATTCTCAATCGAAATGCTATTATCCAAAAGGCCAAATAGAAGGTGGTTTTCTTGATGTCCTTAGTTGTTATGGTATCTGCTATTATCTGCTTCGTAAATCATGACTATCAGGCCTATGGTGATAATAGTGGCCAATCAGTTGAATATGCTTTTATTGAAAATGATTATTATTTGCATGCAAATAATGTTGAACTTCTTCGTACCAAACTGGATCAAAAGTGTGAACATGCCTCCAACAGGGATCGAACCTGCAACCTACAGATCTCCGGTCTTGGATGCTACCAATATCCAATATGATTTTATATACAACTGTATATCCTCGATCTTGACTTTGTAAATCTTTATATTATAGCACGAATAAATTATTATTATTATTATTATTTGATTTTCATGGACACGTGCGGTCAGGTTTTGTTACTGACGCCGTAAATCCCTAGATTGAAGGTGTGGGCGTTGAGAAAACCGTTTGCTATCATTTGATCAACGCGTTCATTCAAACTTTCCACTAGAAAGCTTTCTTCTGTGTCTCGTAAAAACGAAGGTTAATGAATCCAGATCCAAATACGAATCGAAAAAATCATGTCTCCTCGGACTCAATTTTTCGTAATGGGCTAAAAAATAATTTATTGAGAAGTTCTGGGTTCTCAGATGCCAATATAAATTTTGTACTGGATATTGGCTTGATGGGTGAATATACAGGATTGGGATAAAGTATGGAACCAAGTAAATATCTTTAAAACAAAACAGGCTAAAATTATGAAACTTTGCAGGCAAGTATAATGACACATAACGCATCTGATGCCATATTTTTTACTACTACTGTACTTCCGGTTTCACCAGAAATACCGTCAACTTTTTTAATTTGAATAGGACACCCTGTATATTTTTACATTTTCGAATAGATACTTTTCTAACAATTGCAAAGATGTATAGTTCGGTGGATGTGTGACTTGTAGTTTTTTAAATATTAACGGCTTTTTACATATTTTTACACTGTTTTTTGATAAAACAATTTCGTGTTTTTTACGTTTTCTGTAACTGACAGATAGTATCGATGTAAAATATTAACATTGCTGTTAAATTTTTGGTAAACTAACTGTACGTGAAAAAAATACTTTGTTAATGATGGTTGGTTTTGGAGGTTGATAGAGATCTCCACAAGATGCATGCAACATTTTTAATACAGTATTTCCTGAGAGCAATTCTAATATTTAAAAAATCAAAATTTTCAAGGGTTGAACAAAATTGTTATGAAATTCACAAATTTCATTTTTTATTATTTCATTTATTATTAAAAAAAAAACAGAAGTCCAAACCCTATATCATTGTAATTGTTGAAAAGGTGTCTATTTGAAAATGTAAAAATATACAGGGTGTCCTATTTGAACTAAACAAGTTGAGGGTATTTCCGGTGAAACCGGAAGTACAGTAGTAACAAAAAATATGGCATCAGATGCGTTATGAGTCATTATACTTGCCTGCCAAGTTTTATAAATTTAGCCCTTTTTGTTTTAAAGATATTTACTTGGTTCCATACTTTATCCCAACCTTGTACATGTCTTCAATAGTGAATACTTCCACTGTTACGTTCTTGATGAAACCCGTAATTGATTTGATTGGAACTTAAAATCAAAAAAGGTTTTATTTTCAGTTTCAAAAATTACTCATAACTCTCAAAAAAGTACAAAGTAATATTCTATCATTTTGTACTCCTTTGTAGAGATGAGCAAATAATAAATAAGTCGACTCTTTTGAGGTGAGGACCTTTTCTTTTTTTTTTCCTATTATGTTTTTGGGGTAAATAATAAAATTTTCGAAGTGAGGACCCTTCTTCTCATCATCAACATCAGATACTTTTTACCTTATGAGCCGACTAACAAAAAAGAGACATTTCGCCCATTTACTCCTTGGAGAATGCTTGCTTCCTCAAAAAGTCGGTACCGAGGATGGTCTTCCTTGTCCTGCCATCTGGCAAAATGCAGAAGGTGGTATGTATTGTTTTGATCTCGAGAGTTACGTTGGTTCTTAGAATGGTATCGTTGTCCAGAATTTCGTTGCCATTTTTAACGACTCATATTGTATCTACTAGAGCATGCGCAGTTTTGCCATTTACAAGTTGGTATAGGAGTGTATCTATGACTGTACTTATTAAGGCTACATTATTATGACACTAGGCATTTCAATTTGGTCATCTTTTGGTGTTTCTATGCCACAATTCCAGCATTGAAATGCATTTGGGCTGTGGTTTCTGTTTTTCTGTTGGCAGTCCTGTATCCTGTGCCTATCAGCTTTTGTAAAATATGCACAGTTAGATTTACTCCAGTTACCAGTTTTGTTTGTGAGTTTTCGTCATCAATTCTTCGAAAGTCCTTCGAAACGTTTGTAGATACAATTCCTCTAGCCATAAATGATGTCTAATTGTTCATAGATATCGATTTGTATATCCAATTTTTTGAACAGGGTACCTTTGGTTATCAAGAATAGGTAAGATTTTGCCAGATTGTGTTGTTTTTCCTTGAAGATTATTGGAAATATCTTGAGACGTATTTTTATGTTCCTAGTTATTAATTAATTTTTATTTTCTTACTATCAAATAACTGCAGGTTTTTCATACAGTTGTGGAAATCCAATAACTACTTTACCTTCAGTCACGCAATCAGTGAATTCTGTTTATGAAAGTTTCATGATTTCTGATTCTTCTTTGAATCTCGCAATGCATTTCCACAAGTTCATTTTTTCATGTTGAATGTTTAAAATCCTATTCAGAATGTGAAAATAGTTTGTTTGTGCCTCGGTTTTCCATTTCATCATCAAATCGTTTTTCTAGTCGAGTTTTCCGACAAATGAAAATGTTTTTTCTTCGCTGTAGCTTAATTTTATGACTCTCAGTTTCATTTGTACCATTGATGTCCTTGCTAAGCAAGCGTTTTGAACATTATTTATCATTTTTAAGATTTATTATATTAGAACTTCGATGGTTTCGATAAATTCATTCAAAAACCTCTTAGTTTGTCGTAATTTTTTTAAGGCAATAATTATAGCTCATTCATTTCGGTTATATATTTTTTTTTACTTAGGCATGAGCCATTCAGTCACATCGACTATTTTAAATGTATTTTTAATTTTTTGATGAATAAATGAACAAATGAATAAATTAATAATGTCAGACGTATACCTACTCAACAACCATGGACCCCCCCGAATACTTCTCGATCCCTGAAAAGTCTTTCGACCGAACTGGGATTCAAACCCACACGGCACAAGCGCTGGCCTGTACCAACGGGCCGCCCTTTCGGTTATATTTTAAGCCAAGAGTTTGTTGATTGCCCTTAAGTAACTTGAATTATGAGTGTGCCAGTATATCCATTTTCATATTAGATACCACAGCATATAAAATACATAACCTCAACTTAATGATTGCCAAGAAGTTACATGTACTGAATTATTAATTTCGAGAAATTGCTAAATTTTTCTCAAGTGACAATTGGTAACTTTGAGTTATTAATAAACAGTAGCTATTGATATAATTACCACCACATACTAAATGGGCTCAGTTGTACACTAAGTTGTGATGCAGTGAATAAATAATGTAACTTCAGTGGCTCAGAAATTAAATGATGATATTGTTTGTTGGTGGGAATTATTAGAAACGTAACTTTTTCTCAGAAAGCACAGGCTTTTAAATTCCCAATGAGTCTTGCATGTAAATTCTGGCAGAAGTTTACAATCAATGCAACATGGAAAACAAAATGCACCAAGAGAGGATATATACGAGTCAGCGGGGCATTGTTCTTCAAAACTTAACAACAAACTACGCAAAGTTTTTAACACTTTTTATCCTTTCCCGGCGCGGCGGAATTGCAAAAACAAAGTTACACTTCTAAATAACGGCTAAAGTGAGAAATTCCTTCTTTATAATTCGAAATTACCAACTGAATATTTTTCATAAAGTTATATTCGTAATTAGCCCGCCGGAGGCAAAAACAGTGTTGATTGATGACTCCGGCGCACTGATATCCTTTCATTAAGGCCTTAATTTGCGAGGCAGGGATTACGGTTCGCCGTTTTATAATAAATTTATAGTGCGATTAATTTGAGGCCGATGGAATTAGACGGGGAGAGAACTAAAATAGCTAATATGTGGTGAAACGGGCTTGTAACTTATTAATTGGAAATTACCCCTTCTGGCCTTTTGACGGCAGTTCAAGATTAAGGCAGGTAGCGAACATATAAAATTACCGGAAGTGGGAGCGAGATTATTGATTTCCAAGTCGTGCGATTGATCCCTGAGGCAATAACGATAACGACCCGAAACCACCTCGTTAATAAAAGGTCCCGGCGACGACGACGGCGATGAAAGCCACTGCCGCCAACCACGACAATTGTTTGTGACTACTTCAATACGCCGGTTTATTCCTATCCGCGATTCAACTAATAATTTCATTCCATAAAGGAATCCTCCAACACAATACACTCAGCCATTGTGGGTAAAATGCACTTACTATTCAGGACACTTCAATAACTTCCTACATCATTTGCATTTTATAGTTTCCCTCCTATTCATAATAATAATAATAATACAGTTTTCAGTGGAAAATTGAAATTTTTGGTGTTCATATAGAGTGTATATTATCTATGTGAATAAAATTGGTAAGATTTATGTTTACCGGTTAGTTTTCTCTGTGTAGACATCACGGGAAAACCACTAAACTGACAGGGTTAAGATTTTTCATAATTATTCTGCAACCTCGGGATGTTTGATTTAATCTATTTATGTGTAAAAATACATTTTTGTTGTCGGTGTTTATTTTCTTTGTGCAGACATTACGGAAGAATCACTAAATCGACAGGGTTGAAATTTTTCATACTTATGGCACCATGGGCCATACTACAGGCTACCCCCCGCTTAGTTAGTGTAATCATTTTTTTTTATAAAAATACATTTTTATTGATCGTGTTTATTTTCTCTGTGCAGACATCACGGGAGGACCAGTTAATTAACAGGGTTAAATTTTTTTATAATTATTCTAAACACCATGGGCCTCATTATAGGATCTTCCCCAGAAAGCTGATTGGATTAATTTATGTATAAAATTAAATTTTTCTTGATCGTGTTTATTTTCTCTGTTCAGACATCACGGGAGGACGACGTAATCGAGAGGATTAAAAATGTTCATAATTATTCTTTGGTACATTGCCCTCATTATAGGCTACGTCCAGATGGTTGCTTTGGTTAGCAGAGGATATTACCCGCTACGGGGCCAGGAAGTGATCTTGGAAGTAATCCCGGAAAACCGGAAGTAAAAATGGCAAGACAGGTATAGCCTATTCGGTGGAATCTGGCGGCCGAGGTCGTAAAACGGTCGGTCCGCCCTGAGGACCGACGCACCCTCGAAGAAAAGGTATTGGTGGTTCGTCTAATTGCATTCCATACATTTATTATTGTCCTACGCTCCGATTGGTAAACGCACTTTCCAGTACTTTTCAACAAAGATTGGTTTGAGATAAAAATATTACGTCCCCTACTTACAGAGCTCCGACCCTCTTTTACGACCACAGCCGTCAGATTTCGGAGAACGGGCTATAGCTGTTATTCCAAGACAGGTAGATGTTTTGTAACAACAGCTATTTATCTTTGGTTCTTTTAATAATAAAAATATTCTTTAATTGATTGAGTTTAATTTATTTGTGTAGGAATCACGGAATAACCGATGAATCGAAGGGGTTGAGATTGTTATAATTATTCTATGCACTATAGGCCTCGTTATAGGCTACCCCAGAATGGCTGATCTTATCTATTTATGTATAAAAATCTCGTATGCGACCTCATATACACATTTGTACCCAAGAGAAAAGCAATAACTGTACGTAGCGAGAAATAATAATACACGTTATAGCTGGTGAGACCACACCTGGTTGCTTTTAAAATATATTAAATATGTTTGTTTACAATTCCGCAAGTCTCCGTCCCACCGTTGATTTTCTCAAGCATAAAATTGTTTGAGGTGAAAAGCCAAATCTCGAAGAGAAGACATTTCTGTGAATTTAGATGTGCGTACATATAAGCAGCAAATAAATTGCATTTTTTTTTTGCAGCAATTAAATAGATTACATTAGTATTCGATGTCGGATAAATTCATCGCCCACAATTCATAGTCCACAATTCATCGCCAGCGCAATTCGTCATCGGCACAATTCATCGCTCGCATAATTCATCAATGGCACAATTTAGCATAATCCCTGTAAGATTCTTATGTTCTTTAGGGCCTTGTACCCAAAACTAAAATATCTTATATGTAATAAGTATCTCGGACAAAGGATCTTGCTCGGAAAAACTGCTGGGAAAAACGACCTTGCGCGAATCATTGTCTTTGATTGTAAAAAGACGTGTTAGCATAAAGCCCGTAAACATCACGTGGATCTTAAGAATAGTACCATACTAATTAAAACTTTAAGTAAATACTTTAGTAATTGCACCCATATCTTGTTTGTCAAGTGGTGGTGGGTCTTATACGATTTATAAGATAATAATTTTATCAAAAATCTTCATTCTTGTACCTACCTGCATTTTTCGAGTATACTGCGCACCTACTCTTATTAATTTTTGATAAGCAAGAGCGGAAAAACTACTCATCCTCAAATGATCCTGCATTTCATGGAAACAGAAAAATGGAAGCAGCAGAAGTTATGTGAAAATGATCATATTTTCACAAGGACAAGGACATTAATGATAGAATTCTGGGAATGTGAAAATTGCTAAAAACCAAAGTGTGGTGTCCGTGAGACAATAGTGGAGGACCAGATTTAAAACGCTGCGCGCTGGAAATAACATAACCATTTTAGAGATGTTTCCGAGTTTGAAATTAGCAAACTCATTGAGATTGTTCGGCAAGCTGCCAGAAATACTCGCGACCCGCCGCAATTTATTGTTACTAATGCATTTGTTGAATTTGGCCAAGCTGCGACTGCCAACCTACTACGTGCCTGTTTTAAAGCGAACTGTTAGGAACCTATGATAACAAATGCTGCTACAACTACCGTCTTACATCACAGTGAACTTGTTATTTCCAAAAATAGTTCAACGGTGAAGACTTTTTATTATTTGATTCCGAACCAGGTAATCAAAATCTTACAATAATATTCTGTATTAAAACACATTTTTAGCTCTTGACTAGAAGTGAAAATTGATATGGTGAAGGCATCTTTAAAACCCTTCCACATTTATTTTACTAACTTGTGACGATCCATGGGTTCAAAGCTAATATTCCATTGCTGCTGGTACATGGCCTGTTGCCCAAAAGAAACATTTCAGAATCAGAATTGAATGCTAATATTTTGTACTAAAAGAAATCTTCGGCTATTGGAAGTGAAAATTGGAATACTGATGGCACTGTCAAATTCCAAATTTATAATATCAACTTGTGACGATCCATTGATAGAAAGCATATATTTCATTGCCGTTGGTATACGTCCTGTTTCCCAAATGAAACATACATTCGACTCAAAAATCAAAGAATTGGAACCGATGTTATTACCAAATTTCATGACGCCAGACTTTAACAATCTACGATTAACTTAATAAAAAGGAACTTCAAAAACATTGACCACCAAGGCTGCTTTTTCAATTTTTGCTAATGCGGTTTCCGAAAAGATACGAGACTGACGCAGATTTTGTGTAGCACCTTTGTGTGTATTGCAAGAGTTGTGTGATAACAATATGTTCTCACCTGAAGCACAGGTAACTGTAGATTACTTCCAGGATACATGGATAGGCCGGCCAAACAGGCGACAACAACGAAGAACAACTCAATTTGTTATTGAAATGTGGAACTGTAATGCAATATTTATCAAAAACCAACAATTCCGTGGAAAGCTGGTACAGAACATCTAATCAACAAGTTTAAGCACACCGTCCAAACATCTGGAAGCAAAGTTTAAATGAGCTCCGCACTAAATAATATTTGGCTGGAGAAGAACCCCCGAGAGACTATTGTGACTCTGCTGCACGGCTGAAAACAGTAGTGCAGGCATACGAGGATGTAAATCGAAATGTTCTAAATTACATATTGCGCATAATATTGCTTATTTAAATCTACTACTACTGATATAGCAAATAACAGAAATATATTCTCTATCATATTTTTGGCAGACTTGAAAGTTGACACCATGTAGTATCTCCTGGGTAACACCAACAGGCTTTCGTTAATCAAAGAGTCTACCTATGTAACACATAATTAAACACAATATTTCGTCTACGCTACTTTTTCATAGCAGGGTGCGATCAAGATTCGCTATCCGAGATACCGATTGTAAGATGACTTTTTGGCCTATGAATTATTTGTATAAGGATTGAACATGAGTTCCATGAAGTGTGGCGATGAATTGTGAGCGATGTATTACAGACTATGAATTATGGGCGATTAGTTTACGTAAAAACTTATTATTCATTATAAATCCAAGAACACACTTTTTTTATTTTTGCCTCTATAATCACGCGGTGAAGAAATGTCAAAATTCAGAAATTGTCAAAATAAATGTATTATGAAACCAGCAGATTTTACTGACACTGAAGCGTTATTTGAATGGTTCTAGGTAACAGGAATATACCGTTCTAATCATCAGAAATTAACTTGTGGAAAGCAGACGAGACTGGAGTGAATATCTTTCGAAGTACGATGTTTTTGAATTATTGATGGTTTGTATTCGATTCAATTTTATACAAAAAGAGTTAAGATCTTTAGATTAGCTGCTGACATTATAAAACGATTTGACAATAATTACAAGCAATTATACATTTATTTAAGAAAAGTTGGAGTTCGTGCCAAAAGATGGTCCTTCAAACATACATTCCTCTACAGAACATGATTAAAAAATAAATGGTTAAATTATTGCCTGAAAAATGCTTCTCCAGACGAACATTCATTTACAGTGCATGACAATCAAAGAAGTCAAAGTTATTGCCTGGAAGATGCTCTTCCAGACAATACATGCCTAATAAACTCACAAAATACGGGATCAACGTACAAGCCTTGGCTGATACCATGTTTCATATATGTAATATATCGAGAACAACTGCCAAAAATGCCTTACCATTTCACTAACTCTCCAAAAAAGGCTTGTACAACCCATTTCTGATTCTAACCGGCATATAACGTTTGACAATTGGTACACGATTTGTTAATGAATTAGCTGCAAGAGCTTAGATTGGCACCAGAAGGCAAGATGAGAAAGAACAAACCTTGCACTCTAGAGTCAAAAACAGAAAGGTAAATATAAAATAATATGTTTATTTGGCTTCTAAAGAGATGTCGCACTTAACGGTACATGAAAATAGATGAAAAATTAGAGCATTTTCGGGGAAGAAACTCCTTCAGGCAGTAAATGCCTATACAGAGTGAGCAACAATGGTTGCGGATTGATAGGTAGGCAACCAAATACGCATATCGGTACATAAGAAAAGAAAATCCCTTAGATTGCTTTTCCATTGGCATAGCAAACATTTTTTCAGAAGATAAATTAAATATTTAATGGTAGAAACGCCAAAGATCGCAAACGAAATAAACTGCTCCTACCGCTCTTATTAATTTTTAAAAGTATCTCCATTAAACACAAATACCTTGTAGTTTAGAAAACGGCTTTTAACCCGTTTATTTTTTCTCGAGTACACGAGAACTCCTTTTTTAAAATGACAAGAATTCAAAGTCCAATATGGCACTGTTTGACGCGTTTCAAATTCAATTTTTTAACAAGATAAGATAAGAGTCTTCCAAACGATTTAAACAATGAAATTTTTGGTAAAATTGTTTATAAGTTCTTCATGAATTTTTTTCGCGGGTCCACCCAAACCATACATATAATATGGTAAACTTTCAAAGGCCAAAATGGCACTGTTTGACGCGTTTCAAATTCATATTTTTAACAACAACGTGTAGATAAGAGTCTACTCAAACGATTGAAACGATGAAATTTTTGGTAAAATTGTTTATAACTTTTTTATGATTTTTTTTTTCGCGGGTCCACCTAAACTATATATAGGGTGTTTCACCACCCGTACACCCCAAATATCTCGAGAAATACAAATCGGATTGAGATTTGAAAAAAATTGCTAAAAACTGTTTTTTGAGCCCTATCATGTGGTGTGAAATGTGAACCGTTCTCCCCTCCCCCCTGGCCTGGGGAGGGGGGGGGGGGGGGTAACTTTGAAATCTTACATGGAAACTCCATTTTTTTATTGCAGATTTGGATTCTATGCTAAAAAATATGAGGCTTTTATCCGAAAAAAAGAATTCGATGAGTGACAGTGGCGCTATATTCGATAAAAACATTTATTGAATTAAATTTATTTCTCGCAGCAAATGACAGATTATGACATTTTCTTCGTAGTCATCTTTTAAATAAGGCGTTGATTGAAGGAATTCGTAATTTTGTCATAAATAAGTAAAAAAAAAATTGTTTGTAAAAAAAAATGTAGAAACGAATAAAAATGAATTTGATTATCAAATTCCATTCTATTCTTTTCTATTGTGGTGGTGTATGAATGTGTACAAACTTGATTTTTTTTTAATTTAAAAAAAAATTTTTTTTTGCTAATCGATTTTTTTTTAAATAAAAACCTAATATATTTTAGAGTAGAATCCAAATCTGCAATAAAAAAAGGGATACCCATTTAAAATTTCCCCCCGGGGGGAGGGGTGGTGGTTTACATTTCACACCACATGATAGAGCTCAAAAAACAGATTTAGACGTGTTTTTTTGTATGTCAATCCGATTTGTCTTTCGCCAGATATTTGGGGTGTACGGGTGGTCTGAAACACCCGGTATATAATATCTTTCAAAGGCCAAAATGGCACTGTTTGACGCGTTTCAAATTTAATTTTGTAACAACAACGTGTAGATAAGAGTCTGCTTAAACGATTTAAATGATGAAATTTTTAGTAAAATTGTTTATAACTTTTTTATGAATTTTTTTTCGCGAGTCCACCCAAACTTTCAAAGTCCAAAATGGCACTGTTTGACGCATTTACAATAAAAAAATTTAATACCAATATTAAGCCACTGCATAAATTACAGTAATATATCAATGGAATTTATTGGATGAAGGGGTCTTTCTCGTAATTAAAAAAAAAATCGTTTTTTTTAAATAAATGGGCTAGTAATAGTCTCAGGAATGAGTGTTATAGTGTATTTAGTAACAGTGCCTCGGAAATAAAGAATCTCAAAAACACGCCCGAGAATAAAAATTCATAAAAAAGTTATAAACAATTTTACCCAAAATTTAATCGTTTAAATCGTTTAAGTTGACTCTTATCTACACGTTGTTGTTAAAAAATTGAATTTTAAATACGTCCAAACAGTGCCATATTGGACTTTGAATTCTTGTCATTTTAAAAAGGGAGTTCGCGTGGACTCGAGAAAAAATAATTGAAATTGTGGATTGTCTGTACATCTATAGGCTTATGTTAATTACATTCTCAGCGTGTGATTTATCATAAATCATTAATATTGAAGAAATGTTTATTCCATGGTGATTGTGCCGGGAAATCTGTGGCTGAAAAATCCGTGGCTATTTACATCTGTAAAATATTTCTGTAATAAAGACGAAATATAGTCTGAATATTCAATTATATTTCGCCTTTATTACATTTATTTAATGCATCTGTAACAAGAGTGGTTGTCTCAAATTTAATCCTTTAACAACCATGAACTACTACAGAGGCTTTCATACTCTTTTAGACCTGTATACCATGAGCTACTATAGTGGCTTAAATTTAATTTTTTTATCGTGGATTTTGTAGTCAAAATAAATACTTCGTGTAATTTCAAGTGTGTTTTTTTTTCTATTTTCTACTGGCTCTTCTTATTTTAAGTTCTTATATTATTCATAGAAAGAAACGTGTTATTTGTGGAACGATAAATTCAGCAGTACTTAGTTGTTACGCCGAAAAAAACTCGTTGGTCGTTAGAGGGTTAAGGAAAATATTTCACTTTTACCATGACAAGGCAACTCTCTTTGGGAATCTTTGAAGAGAACTTTGGTCAAGGAAACCACAACAACAATGGTTCAACTGATAGAACGTATTGTATGCAATTTAAATCACAATGAAAAATTAAAGATATTGCTGTGTTAACAGTATGGCACGAAAGGTTGCAACTGATTTGTACGATAAAATTGTAAAGTTACTTCACAGTTAATCTAGCAAAATAACAATAAAATGTCTTTTATTTTTATACTTTAATGTAAATTGATCATGATTTTTTGAAATTTTAATAATTTCTTGGTGTGAATAATTTACTTATCTGAAAAGCTATAAACATTTAAATGTGGATATCGACTTTTAAATTAATATCGTATCCAATTTTTTAGTGTTGATTTTTTTATTATCCACAAAATAGTGTAATAATGGAGTTAACTACACAAAAACTTTCTAATAAAATCTTACGTGACAAAAGATCCAGATAATTGGAATTATCGCAATATTATTCCATCACCACTAGGGATTTGGATGATTTCAATATATTATTAAATACGTTCAATTAATTCAAAAACCTTAATCCTATTGAATTCTAAAGGGAATAAGAAGTAATTACCAATATATGCGTGCACATAAATCTCCAAAGGTGTTAAGCAGATTTCCTTGGGAAACAATAGATTCGCACCTTGGATCGTGGATTTTCTCACCGGATTTCATTGACCATTGATAAATAATAAATGACGCGAAGAGATTACACGTTTTCCCACTATCCCACAACGACCCGGGATAATGTAATTTCCCAGTTATATATTTGCCGGCGCGCCCGCGTCCCGACCAGACTGGTGGAAGTCTCTTCAGATTATCGATCTCCGGGAATCGTACACACTATCCACTTTTCCACTGCGTGCCGAAACTTTTCCGGATTATTATTTACTCTTTTGAAGGCGTATCAATCCTGGTGTCAAGTGCAGTTCATGAGGTTGTTTGTTATTGGGGCCCCCGCCGGCAGTCATTATATCGAAATTAGCCGCAATCGGGGCCGCTTTATCAAAAGAAATAAATCGTACGCCCGGATCTAAATTCTCCTCGGTATTATACTTAATCTCCGTAATTCACGTTCATTAACTCAATTTTCTTTATTTAATCATTTTATTATAATCAAAGGTTTCATTAAGGGATTTCAATTATGTGGTGGTTAGGCTTATTTGTAATCATTAGTTCATAGTAGATGAAGAATTTCTTAAGTGTTTTTTTAGTAATGCCATCAAAACTTGACTTTTCGACAAATGAAATTAGAAATCCTGCCATTATTATAAATTAATTCAATACTGTCAAAAAGATGGTTGCAACCTTACTTTCTATTAATCTATGTTATAAAAAAACAAAACACATATTTTTGTTGTCGTCTTAATGATGTTACTACATGGCAATCCATAATTAAAGTTAATTGAAAAATTCAATGTTTTAATCACAACTAGTGATGGGCATAATCGAATGATTTCAATAATCGAATGATTACTATTCGAATGATTACTATTCGAATTAATCTAAAAGTCGATTATTCATTCGAATGATCATTCGAATGATAATTCGAGAGATCATTCGAATGATCATTCAAATGATCTGAAAACCGATTATTCATTCGAATGATCATTCGAATGATTATTCTAGTGATCATTCGAATGATATGAAAATCGATTATTTATTCAAATGATCATTTGAATAAAAGTAAGACTAATAATTCGAATAATAATTCGAATGATCGTGAATCGATATTTTTATTTTTTAAGTGGTATAAACATATCGGAATGATCACTCAAATTATCGTGACTTAAGCACTAAAATCAGAACTGCGGTTATTTCGTTAAAATCGTTCATAAATACTTGTCTTCTGATTTCAGCAATATATAATAATAAAATTATAATAAAGAATATATTGTAAACAATATCAGAGTACTTCGCCGTAATGTTTCGTGGGAAAGATATCCTATTAATACACTAAGTAAAGTTTCAAATGATATATTTTTGAGTACAGATTGGTATAATGACATTCAATTGGTCATTCAGATTATACCAATAGCTAGTTTTCGAATTGTTCATTCGAGTACCGATCACTCAAATAAATCATTCGAATGATTCGAATGCCAATCGAATGATCATTCGAGTATAGATCATTCCAATGGTCATTCAAATGGTTATTCGATTGATCATTCGAATGCTCATTTGAATGATCATTCGAATGATCACTCGAATAATCATCCGAATGATCATTCGAATAAATAATCGATTTTCAGATCATTTGAATGATCATTCGAATGATCACTCGAATACCGATCATTCGAATGATCATTCGAATTAAAAAATAGGTTCTCGAGATAATCGATTATTTTGATAATCGAATTAATCGATTATCGTCATTCGAATGATCCCATCACTAACCACAACTCAAGCTG
This sequence comes from Ocypus olens, assembly GCA_910593695.2. Classification (NCBI taxonomy): domain Eukaryota; kingdom Metazoa; phylum Arthropoda; class Insecta; order Coleoptera; family Staphylinidae; genus Ocypus; species Ocypus olens. The sequence continues at coordinate 47,186,751 of OU343056.1, read as the reverse complement.
TAGAAGATTTTCCAAGGCCGACCTCGCAAGTTTGCGAACTATGTATGCAGTGGCACAGGGCCCAGTGCATGCTGCATGCATTCTTGACGTAAATCTTTCTATAAAATCCAACTGTAAACTTTAATCACATTAAAAATCATAAAGAAGACACCATAAAGCCTGTGCATCACAATTTGCAACGAGCCGGAGTGTGTTACGTTCTCACGTACACTTTTTTACAACTTTGACTGACAAGCGAATTTGTAAGTAGATGGAGAGAGGAGACTAATATAATCAAAAGTTGACGCAAACAAGTGAGATTTTGCATTACGTGCACGTCCGGAGAATGTTACATTGTAAGAACATAAAAATGGGGCGGCCGGTATCACGTGCTAATGGTAATAGATGGCAAAGCAAAATTCAATCTTCATAAATTAAGTGGAAACTCCGGTGATAACATGTTGTAGTTGAGGCATGATAGAGGCACTTTATTATCCCCGAAGAATGTAATTTGGTGCGGGAAAGTGGCAAACTTTTAGCGCTCAGATAGTGCGCCCACGAAAGCATAAACTCGTATAATGTGCAATATTTACTGCCGCAAACTTTCGCAGATGTACTCCATACATATATAGACTGGTATTTAATTCTATTTGCAATAGCTGAAGTGTGATCTTCTAAAGTTAACCACCTGCACATCAGCGAGATACTATTTTAATTGAAAACACTTAAAACAGTTTTATGTAAAACCTCTGGAAGAGATTTTGTAAGTTGAAGATAAAATTCTGCACATTAAGTTTCTACTTTGGTTTTTCTAAAGCTGTACGTCGTTGCTTTTGATAACTCATGTGTCAAAATTTGCCTGCGTATATCAGCTTTCAAAACTAATTAAGATAGTTTAATGTAAAACCTCTGGAAGCTAGTAAAATGGTGGATTTTGTAAGTTGAAGATAAAATTCTGCACAGTAAATTTCTACTTTGGTTTTTCTAAGGCTGTACGTCGTTGGATTTTGATAACTCATGCGTCAAAATTTGCCTGCGTATATCATCTTTCAAAACTAATTAAGATAGTTTAATGTAAAACCTCTGGAAGATGGTAAAATGGTGGATTTTGTAACTTAAAGATAAAATTCTGCAAGGTAACTTTCTACTTCGGTTTTTCTAAAGCTGTACGCCGTTGGATTTTGATAACTCATGCGTCAACATTTGCCTACGTATATCATCTTTTAAAGCCAATTAAGATAGTTTAATGTAAAACCTCCGGTAGATGGTAAAGTGGTGGATTTTTTAACTTGAAGATAAAATTCTGCACGGTAACTTTCTACTTCGGTTTTTCTAAAGCTGTACGCCGTTGGATTTTGATAACTCATAGGCTAACATTTGCCTACGTATATCATCTTTTAAAACCAATTAAGATAGTTTAAAGTAAAACCTCCGGAAGATGGTAAAGTGGTGGATTTTTTAACTTGAAGATAAAATTCTGCACGGTAACTTTCTACTTCGGTTTTTCTAAAGCTGTACGCCGTTGGATTTTGATAACTCATACCTCAAAATTTGCCTGCGTATATCATCTTTTAAAACTAATTAAGATAGTTTAATGTAAAACCTCTGGAAGATGGTAAAATGGTGGATTTTGTAAGTTGAAGATAAAATTCTGCACGGTAACTTTCTACTTCGGTTTTTCTAAAGCTGTACGCCGTTGGATTTTGATAACTAATACCTCAAAATTTGCTTGCGTATATCATCTTTCAAAACTAATTAAGATAGTTTAATGTAAAACCTCTGGAAGATGGTAAAATGGTGGATTTTGTAAGTTGAAGATAAAATTCTGCACGGTAACTTTCTACTTCGGTTCTTTCTAAAGCTGTACAACGTTGGATTTTGATAACTCATGCGTCAACATTTACCTGCGTATATCATCTTTCAAAACTACTTAAGACACTTTAATGTAAAACATCTGGAAGATAGTAAAATGGTAGATTTTGTAAGTAGAAGAAAAAATTCTGCACGGTAACTTTCTACTTCGGTTTTTCTAAAACTGTACGTCGTTGGATTTTGATTACTCACACGTCAACATTTGCCAGCGATGTTCGTTGTTTTGAATGTAACTGCGGTTTATTTACTAATTTTTTGGCGCTGATTACAAATTTGCTTTATTACACCAGGAGCATAAATTTATGTAGACCCTCTTTACGATAAAAAGTTTAGATGGTCTGTCTAATGAAACTGAAACGAGAATTTCTATATCTTCCTGATAGTACTGTAGGAGTACTAATGATGATTGTTTTGTATTATTCCAATCGTTAAGTGCGCTTTTGTACTGTCTCTAAATTGAATAAATTATTATTATTATTATTATTATTAAAATCGACAAAACGCTCGGTACTAAAATACGTGTCTAATGATTTTGATAACTGTTACTTTTAAACTAACCGAGAAATAACGTTATTTTACATGAAAAAAAAATGCTTATTATTTTTTACATTCTTTGAAATGTGAAATCTGAACTTCTCACGTGGAAAATGTCCAAATAATAAAGATGCTGTATTAAAATAGATATCAAATATTTCAATTTTGACAGCTGTCACTTTTTATCTAACCTGCAAATAAGGTTTTTTTTTACATGAAAATAAAACTAGCATTTAATTGTCTTCATTTTTTGCAATTTTAAAGTGAATATATGCTTCTCACGTGGAAAATGTACCGGAAAGAAAGATGCGCTGCTAAAATACCTATCAAATAGTTTTATTTTGACAACTGCTTCAGTTTATGTAACTCGGAAATAATTATTAAGTATTTGTGAGTTATGTGAAGTTGCGTAATTAAATACTTAAACACAGTCGTATTCCTTACTTCACTCGTTTATTCATAACACTAAATGTACATTTCGAACACGATGTGTTCATTTTCAATAGTTAACTGATGAAGAAATAACTATTTTTTACCCAACCTTGAAATAACTATTTTTTTACATGAAAACAAAATTAGCGGCTGATTTTTAAGCAATTTTATTTGGGAAATTGGAGCTTCTCACATAAAAAAAACAAATAGAAAAGCTGCGGTACTAACATACGTGTCAATTGATGTAACTTTGACAGCAGTCACTTTTAACCTAACCTAGAAATTACGTTATTTTACGTGAAATTAAAATGTGCATCTTCCTTTTTACATTTATTTGCAATTTGAAGGAAAATCTGAACTTCGTGAAAAATGTATCAAATGGAAAACGTGCGAAACTAAAACACGTAATTTGTATAATTTTGACAGCTGTCATTTTTATCTAACCTTGAAACAACAACAAAATTATCTTTTATTAGCAATTTCGAGACGAATCTGAGCATTTTACGCCGAAAATGTTGGGAAAGAACAGATGCGGTACAAAAATACCTGTGGAATAATGTAATTTTGACGGCTGTCATTTTGTATCTGATGAAGAACCAACGTTTTCCGCATGGAAATAAAAATAGATTTTTATTTTTTACATTCGTTGCAATTTAAAGGCAAACCTAACCTTCTTACGCGGAAATGGTTGAAAAAGAAAAGATGCGGTACTAAAATGCGCGTCAAATGATGTAACTTTGACAGCCGTCACATTTTATCTAACCTTAAAACAGTTTTTTTTTTTAATTTTTAAGCAATTTTAACGGAAATCTGAACTTCTCACATAAAAAAATGTTCGAATGGAAAAGTTCCGACCTAAAATACGTAACTTTGACAGCTATATTTTTTCTAAAATGCGTGTTAAATGATGTAACTTTGAAAGCTGTCACGTTTAAGCCTAGAAAAAATGAGTTTTTCCACTTGAAACAAAATTAGCTTCTCGTTTTAAGCAATTTTAACGGAAATCTGAGCTTCTCGCATAATACATGTTCGAATGGAAGACGCGCGGACCTGAAATACGTAATTTTGATAGTTATAATTTTTTTCTAACCTTAAAACAACGTTTTTATTACGTGAAAACAAAATGTTCTTAGTTTTCCTACATTCTCAGCATTTTCGAGACGAATCTGAGCTCTTTACGCCGAAAATGCTCTAGACAAACAGATGCGGCACAAAAATACCGGTCAAATAATGTAATTTTGGAAGCTGTCACTTTGTATCTAATGAAGAACCAACGTTTTTCGGCATAGAAATAAAATTAGGTTTTTATTTTTTATTACATTCTTTGCAATTTTGAGGCGAATATGACTTTCTCACGAGGAAATGGTTGAAAAAGAAAAGATGTGGTACTAAAATGCGCGTCAAACGATGTAATTTTGGTAGCTGTCGCATTTTATCTAACCTAGAAACAATGATTTTTCTTTACTTGAAACAAAATAAGTTTCTCATTTTTAAGCAATTTTAACGGAAATCTGAGTTTCTCACATAAAAACTGTTCAGATGGAAAACGTGCGAATGTAAAATACGTAATTTTGACAGCTATAGCTTCTTCTAACCTCGAAACAATAGTATTTTTAAGTGCAAACAAAGTTATCTTCTTCTTGACTTGTTCAGGAAATAAAGACGCGCTACTCAAATACCTGTCAAGTAGTGCAATTTTAACATCTGTCAACTTAGAAATGAAGTTTTTCCATATAAGAACAAAATTCGCTTTCTGATGGTCTGCATTATTTGCAATTTGAGCTTCTCACGTGAAAAATGTACAAGAAAGAAAGATGCCTTGCTAAAATAATCTGATTTTGGCAACTGTCGCATTTCTTCTAACCTACAAATAATCTTATTTTTTACTTGAAAACAAAATTAGCTTCTCACTTTTAAGCAATAATAAAGAAAATCTGAGTTTCTTTGCAATTTCAAGGGAAATCTGACTTCTCACGTAAAAAATGTGTAAGAAATAAAGACGCGGTGCTTAAATACCTGTCAAATAATGCTATTTTAACAGCTCTCAACTTTTTATTTTACCCAGAAATAAGGTTTTTTCTATATGAAAACAAAGCTAGCTTTCTGATTGTCTACATTATTTGCAATTTGAGCTTCTAGCGTAAAAAATGTGCAAGAAAGATGCCTTGCTAAAATATGTATCAAATAATTAATTATTGGCCACTGTTACATTTCTGCTAATCCAGAAATGATGATTTTTTTACTTGAAAATAAAATTAGCTTCTCATTTTTAAGCGAAAGAAAATCTGAGCTTCTCACATAAAATGGAAAATGTGCGGATCTTAAATTCGTAATTTTATTATTTAACCTTGAAACAAGGGTTTTTCTACATAAAAACAAAATTATTTATTCAATTTCGAGACGAATCCGAGCTTCTTACGCCGAAAATATCAGTAAAAAAAAATGATTAAACTGCTTTATGTTTATCACTACAATTGCGATTCTTGACAAGTAGCAGTTTCAGCATAATCCATTAAGAACTTTAGCCAAAGCCGAGAAAAGTCACCACCCCACCCCAAAAGAAGGAAAAACTCGAGCTTTCCGATGTAAAAGTTCAAAGGAAAGCCACTCGACGTTATTATTTCGAAATTAAATGCAATTGATTCACATCTCTTATACATGTATCCCGTTAACCTGTTGGAAAAAAACCGGAAAAAAGTTTCCGATTTATATGCCAATGGATTTGAGATTATGGGAAACGGCCATCTGTCGCTTTTTATATATTCATTGCCATCAAAAATATATACATACATATAAATTGTATATAAATGTATCTAATCCTCCACGATTTGTACTATGATTATAGCATTTTATTAACCCTGGAATATGCTACGGGTGGATCGATATGTATTGTAGAATCAATACGATTTAAATCTAAGGGATTTTATCTACTCAGTGGCGTACCCACAGGAGTTTTGCGAGTTACGTGCAACTCGAGCCCGAAGGCTTTGTGGGTCCCAGTAACCAGAATTCAGATATGTTTTAGATTTTAATATCTACGAAGTTATAAATACAATGAAATGAATATTATTTGTAAACAAATAATGGATGAAATTCTTCGTACATAACTAGATAAAGGGTATTCAATTCGCTGGATTGGAATTATACAAAACATAACAAATAACGGATGAAATTCTTCGTATACTTATTATTACGTATGGTTACACTTCTTTGCGCTTTATTTGTGATTTTACTTTGTGATTTAAATTTTAATTTTTAATGTTTAATTTGTGATTCACATTTTAAATTTTAATTTGTGATTTTAATTTTAATTTGTGTTTTTAATTCAGTGAATGTGTAAAGATTTTAATGTGTAATTTATGTATTACGTTATAGTTCCAGTTTTATTTTTCTTTATCGTATATTATTATTTTATTACTTTATTTTAATGAAATCTACATTAAATGACCTGTGTAAACTGTTCGGAATATGCACCAATAAATCATTATTATTATTATAGTAATAATATTCATATTTAAATGAAATGGGGAGAAACACTAGACACCCAGGGACCCGTACGGTCATTTTTCGTGTTGAAAAAGTGACCGTCCGGACCTCTAACAACTAGACCACGCGGTCCCTTCAAATGTATGAGATAGTAAATATCTGTCTTTCGTATTTTTTGACTTAATTTTAAATTTTGAGCAGCTGACGTCACCGATACACCAGTGATTTCACGACTGGATTTGAATTTTACACAAAAATTTCCTTTACATTAAAAATTAATTAATGATTTCCTTAATTAACAGCTTCCTGACTCCTATCTCACCCTCGTCAATACCTTCATTTTTTTTAATTAAATACGTAACGATGGTGTTACGTGAGTTGCTCCTCTCGGTATTAAATATTTTCCTTTTACTTCTTTCTTTATTAACAAACTTCGACGGAAATAATTGCACGGTAATTGTATTCGATTTTCAGTTCGGAAAGAGCTTTGAGAAAGGCGGAAAAAATAAAACTCTCTGAATGGGGGAATGCTAAAAGGAGAGAGGAGTCTGAAATCGGTAATTGCGTCGCTTTCCGAAATTGAAATATCGAAACAAAAATACAAATTACTTCTCGTCGAGGAGAAGGAAATTGAAGGGCCATTTAAAGGGCAACGTTATGGATGCAATCCTTCAGTTATGAATCGCGATAATTGCGCAGAAATTAATTTTGATGAAAATTATCAACTCGAGAAAGTACATAGTTTTCGTGAAAGTAAATTTCAGCGCAGTAATTACGAATTTTGCTGAAGGAAATTGTTTGCTTTTTGCAATTCCTGTGTACTGGCGGAATGTAATAACGAATCTTGTGATATTTCAATTGTAGATTAAAAACTCCAAAATTAAAACATGAATGTTAGAATATTACTTAAATGGTAAAACTGTTTCACAACTCATTGGTATCATCAGAGACTCATGGTACGGCCGAGGTAGCAGAGGTACAGATAGGTACGGTCTCTTTAACCTACCCTACCTATCTGTATTCCCACCTCTGCTACCTCGGCCGTACCATAAGTCACACCGCGAGCTGTCACTGATCCTCAGGCAGATTATCAATCCCTTTTAGTTTGAGAATAGAAGTCTTAAGAGGGTAAGTGCCGCTTCGAAAATCGATGCATTTTTGAAGTTCAGTATATACATAATTCTGAAGTTAATATCAAATATTAAGAAATGATATTTTGCTCATTTAGAGAGAAAGGGTTAAGCTATTCGTCTGTAGAATTTTTTTTTTGTCATCAGACAAACTGTATAATTTATCCTGAAAATTACCAATATTGGATGGATATCTGGAGCTTTTCTCTGCAAAGAACTAAAAATATAATGCTACAGAAAAATAGTTTATACCTTTGAAAACAATAATACGTAATAAAATTTTCATTAATTATCAAATAAAGTCGCAAAAACGTAAGAGCTGCACCTCTACAAACATGAATTTGCTTCATTTTTGCCGTTGTAATGAACGCCACCTACATGAAACATTTTGTATCAATCCTGGAGGAGTGTACAAACAAATTTACGTACTCGGTAAAATTTCAGGCCCAAGATTGTAGCTATTGTCATTTTCTATTAGCCCATTCTGGTCTAACTCTGGCTTGAGGCACTTACCCCCTTAATCGCGTCGGAACTATAAAGTATGTGATGATAATAACAGAGTTACTTGAATTTTTGGTTTTGATAATTGAACAATAATTGTTCGTGTTAATTGTTACATGATGGCCACATTAATAGTTCTTTTTAAAGAAATGTTACTGTAGCTACAACATTGGCGTAGTAAATAAATGCATTCTACCTTGAGCAATAGTAAATTTTAGTTTATTTTAGAAAATAGGATTCGAACCAACGACCTTGAGGTCAGCAGCAATGCTACCCAATAAGCTACCGTGTCCTTAATTTTTGAACAATTTTTTTTATTTTTGGGATAAACTGTGTCCATAAATATTTATGAGCAACAAAAATAAATAAATTCGTTTAATTACACACAACTAAAATATCATTGTCGGTACAGAGTTTGTTGCCACCAATTATATGCAACGGAATAGTCCCGCTTGTAATTTATATAATTGCGTAGTACGTTTCAAATTAGAGGCATTACACGTCCCATACGGCCGATTATTATATCTGGAAGCGTAATTCGATTTGGTCGACGGCAAAAACTTGGCCTCGGCATTAGCACAGCTTCAAATGATAAACTAATAGAGAACTAATTAAATGCACATTAATTCTCAAATGGACCTTGTTTTCATACAAATATGTTTAGACACACTCGAAATTTTCAGCGCAGAGAATTTAATCTAATTCTCGCGAATATAATTGTTATTCAAATTTTGTAGAGCTTTGTGTATTACATAAACTCGAACAAATATTCTAACTTACAGAATTAACAGCCTGAAAACTCCTGATATTATATTGATTAAAATCCTGCATCTAAGCTTGGGTTAAAGCTTAGCGATCTTAAGTTAGTTTAATACGCGGGATCAAGGACGAAAATAATTAAAACGTATAACCCAGTGGTGTATTGGAGGGGGAACGTGGGGGAACGACGTTCCCTCACCTTTTTTCAGAAACGGAACGCGTTTGTGTTTGTTAATATTTTGTATAGTAAGAATAAAAATAAATAAAAAAGCTTACAAGTAAAACAATAGTTTGCCTAAAATAAGATGATCTCCGAAAAACTTTTAGCAAGCTGCTTGTGGAAAGTCGCGGACTATTTTTTTGCTCTCACCATGCGTTCCCTCACTTCTTTGCTCTCACCATGCGTTCCCTTACTTCTTATTTTACCAATACACCACTGGTATAACCGATATTTAATTAGATCTACAGGTGTCGAGAATCCTGATCCTGGTCGGCCAAAGGTAGATTTAGGCGTGACAATCTAATTAATTGAGTACTTGTAATGTTTAAATACAAAATATGAACAAACAATCGAGAGAAGTTTGAATAGTTTAACGCAGCACCATATACCATCGTGGAGGTACGCCGTCAGTATAACCAAGTACCAGTCGCCGTAATACACCAATCGGGAAAAATCCAAAGTCTCTTAATGAGCCAAAGTAAAAGGTTCATTTAAAGACTAAATTTTAACAAACTTCAGTAGTTCAGGTGCCAGCCAAACCCGAATGGCATCGCCCAATCTAGCTACTAAACCGTAGCATCACTACTCTTCTCCGAAAAAAAATGTATCCCTTGGCGGAGGAAGGAAAATTAATTTCAGCGGATAAACTCGAAGACTTCGTTTGAAAATACCACCTTTCCACTACTGTACGCCGCGCAGGCCGTTCAATGGAAACATCGAAAATCATCGTCGTTTCTAGTGATGGGATAATCGGATGATTTTAATAATCGGAATATTTGGATTCGGATGACGGAAATAATCGGATGATAATCGTAATCGGAGTATCTTTTAATAATCGGAAAAATAAAAAATAATCGGAATTGGAAAAAATAATCGAAATCGGAAAAAATAATCGGAGAATCGGAGAAAACAAAAAAAGGCCCTCCCTTGAAAATTGTGCCCCTGCCGGTCATATTCGATATTTAAATCTCGTACTTAATAACGGAGAAAGTAAAAACAAATTTCCTATCCTATTTCTAACAGTAGAAATATATTTTTTCGAATTGTAATTACTCAAATCTTCAGAAATAACAGAAACGCGAGTGTGTCAAGTTGGCAACCCAATAAAGAGTTCTGATAGTTCTGAATGGACTTCTCAATTCTATTTGATGTATCTAGAAGTACTATCAACTTTAAAAAAACAATTCTGTAAAATTGGGCTGTCAGGATTTTTTTTGAAAAATGGGGTGCCAACTTGACACCGCACCTCAACATTTTTATCAAATAGTTCTGAACTAGTTTTAAGATGTGTTTGGGTTAGTACTATAGTTCCTGATACTTTTAAAAAGAGTTCTGTTGAATTTCCAGAGATAAACATTTTCAAAGTTAGAAATTCGAAATATTCAAATTTATATTACTCACTTAATATTGGTCGAATCTAAATATTTCATAACAACTATGGATAGAACTTACAAAAAACTACAGAAAACACCTATCAGAACTATCCAGAACTATCAAAAATATTTGTTTTTGAAAAAAGTGGCAAAGAAACAAAAAATTGAGAGTTCTATGAGTTCTGAGTAAATTTTCTATTTCTACTCATTGAGTAGAATAATTCGTTCTTATAAACAAATTCGATACAAACGCGATTTATGGCATTTTTAAATAAATTTAAAATTCTATAATAGAAAAATTAAATTTTGAAAATACCCATTTCCTGTCATTTACAGGATTTGCCATTAGAGTTTCCGTGAGAACTCCTTGAATATAACCCATAAGTCAAATCAGAACTCCCAGAACTATTAAAAAAAATTCATGAAAATAGTCCACCAAATTCCCCATTTGACCAATTTTTTTCAAGGTCATCCTAGGCCATTTAGACAATAAAATTTTGCAAAAGTTATTGAAATCGATTTTTTAAACATTATTTTTTTACTGACGAACTAGTGAATGAAAAATTCTGAAAAAAACATTAAAATAGTCCACCCAATTAACCATTTGACTAATTTTTTCCAAGGTCATTCAAGGTTATTTCGATACTAAAAAAAATTAAAAGATTTTAAATCGATTTTTCAAACATAACTTTTTAAATCGATTTTTTAATCATTATTTTTTATAGTGGCTAACGAGTGCATAAAAAATTCTAAAAAATTCATGAAAATAGTCTACCCACATACCCATTTGACCAATTTTTCCCAAAGTCATTCAAGGTCATTTAGTTACTAGAAAAATTCCAAAAGTTTTTAAATCAGTTTTTTGAAAATGATTTTTTTACCGACGAACGAGTTCATAAAAAATTCTGAAAAAAATCATAAAAGTAGTCTACCCAATTACATATTTGACCCATTTTTCTAAAGTCATTTAAACAGTAAAAAAAATCCAAAAGTTTTTAATCGATTTTTTAAACACTTTTTTTACTAACAAACGAGTTGATGAAAAATTCTGAAAAATTTCATGAAAACAGTCCACCCAATTACCGATTCGAACGCTTACGAAGTTAAGTATTTTATAAAAAAATACGATTTTTTTGTTTTGATTTAAAAAAATTGAGATTTTGGCAATTTGCGTTGATTTTAAGTGGAAATTTTCCAATGATTTTTCAAAATGTGTTAAATTCGCTATATTTTCACGTTTAAATCATCAAAATCTAACAACACATGCAGCAGCTACGTAATTCAAAAAAAATTGTTTTGACTTGAAAATTTGCGTTTTTTGGCAATTTGCGTCTTTGGCAATTTGCGTTGTTTTAAGATGGAAATTTTCCAATGATTTTTCAAAATGTGTTAAATTCGCTACATTTTCACGTTTAAATCATCAAAATCTAACAACACGTGCGGCAGTTACGTAATTAAAAAAAAAACATGTTTTTACTTGAAAATTTGCGTTTTTTTGGCAATTTGCGTTTTTGGTATTTTGCGTTGTTTTAAGATGGAAATTTTACGATGATTTTTCAAAACGTATTAAATTCGCTACATTTTCACGTTTAAATCATCAAAATCTAACAACGGGTTCAACAGTTATATAGTTTAAAAAAATACGATTTCTTGTTTTGATTTAAAAATTTGCGATTTTGGCAATTTGCTTGCATTGATTTAAGAGTGAAATTTTCCAATGATTTTTCAAAAAGTGTTAAATTCGCTATATTTTCAAATTGAAAAAAAAACGAATTTTCCATTATCGAATTTTAAATTTATTTAAAAATACCATAAATTGTGATTGTATCGAATTTGTTTATAAGAAAGAATTATTGTACACAATGAGTAAAAATAGAAAATTAACTCAGAACTCCTAGAACTCTTAATTTTTTTTTTGCTTTGCGACTTTTTTCAAAAATATATTTTTGATAGTTCCGGATAGTTCTGATTGGTGTTTCCTGTAGTTCTTTGTGAGTTCTATCCATAGTTGTTATGAAATATTTATTCGACCAATGTTAAGTGAGTAATATGAATTTGAATATTTCGAATTTCCAACCTTGAAAATTTTTATCTGTGGAAATTCAACAGAACTCTTTTTTAAAAGTATCAGGAACTATAGTACTAACACACATACATCTTAAAACTAGTTTAGAACTATTTGATAACAATGTTGGGGTGCGAGATCAAGTTGGCACCCCATTTTTCAAAAAATTCCTGACAGCCCAATTTTACTGAACTCTTTTTTAAAAGTTGATAGTACTTCTAGATACATCAAAAATAATTGAAAACTCTATTCAGAACTATAAGAACTCTTCATTGGGGTGCCAACTTAACACACTCCAGAAACGCTCCGTTTTTTCTCTACGTTTATTATCGACCCGACATCGACAGGACGCAATAAAACAAGATCCAAAGGACCACGGTGCGCCGTAGTACCGCAAAAACACTGCGTTCCCAGCCGACAGGGATATATTAAAATTAAATTTATGAAGTGTTAAATTAACGAAATCATTGAATAATTGTTTGAATAATTTGTCTGATAATCTCCAAATGGCGATTTACGGAAGATCGACACCAATATTAACAAGGGATGAGTGATCCACATGTTTAGACATTCTAAAGCTACTTTAAGTGTTTACTAGTCTCGCCTCGAATGCTAAGCATGTTATTATACTGTCCTTGAAGTGCCGAACTGTTGGTATGTCTAGTAAATCCGAATCCGAATATTAATCCGAGTCGGAAAACGAATCCGAATCGAAATACGATTCCGAATCGAAATACGAATCCGAATCGGAATACGAATTCGAATCGGCATACGAATCCGAATCGGAATACGAATTCGAATCGGCATACGAATCCGAATCGGAATACGAATTCGAATCGGCATACGAATCCGAATCGGAATACGAATTCGAATCGGAATACGATTTCGAATCGGATTAAAAATAATCGCCACTCGACGATTATTTTAATAATCAGAGTCACCGATTATTTTCATCCGAATCGGCCCACTAGTCGTTTCAATGGGTAGGTGGCGATCAGTAATGCTGAATCACCATCCGTGCCATCCAAGACGGGCATGAAGGCGAAAAACATGGCAGATCGACACAATGTCCGTGAATGTCTTGTCCTACTCAGCACAAGAAGAATTCAAACACTATGATAACGACCCAAGCGGTCAAAACGGTACCCTCAGCCGCCCCAACGACGACGATGACGACCCTGGCAACGACAACCCCACCTTCATTCAGATTTGCACTTCGGCCCATATAAAATACAAGTCGTTCACAAGCTAAAAGATTCCGATAAACCAGTTCGTGTGGGTTTCTGCAGGCGTTTTTTTGCAAATTTTGGAAAATAATGAAAATTAAATAATTTTTTTATTGATGTCAGATGAAGCTCATTTTCATTTTAGCGGATACGTTAACTCTTAACTCGCAAAAGTTCTGCTACTGGGATAAAATTAAAAAAATCCACACCAGCTTCATGATCGTGAAGTCACCGTTTGGTGCGGTGTTTCGATATTTGGAATCGTAGGACCATATTTTTTCGAAAAAAATTATGAAACGTTAACCATTAATTCTGAACGTTACATTCATGTGCTGGAAAAAACATTTTTAAGTCCGCAATTTCGCAGATTTGGGCAAAACTAAGTATAGTTTCAACAAGACGGCGCCATGACACATACAGCACGGCAAACTCGAATTGTGTTGCAAAATATTATTTCTGGTCAATAGATTTAGAGGTTTGGCTCCTGATTTCTTTCTGTGGGGATATCTGAAGAAAAAGGTCTACAAGAGGCGTCCTTAAACAATGCAAACCCCTTTAGAAGAAATAAAGATTATTGGACCAGAATTATTGAGAAGAGTGATGCAAAACTTTAGACAAAGAATGCAGTACTGCATCGAGACTCTATGTTGGAAATATTTTTAAGGCTTGGGCAATACCAAGTATGGTTTCAACATAACGGTACCATGACATATACAACGCGGCAAACTAGAATTTTGTTGCAAAATATGATTCCTGGTCAATTGACTTCGAGGTTTGGTGATTTAACATGTCCGTCCAATTCCCGCGATTTGACGGCCCTCGATTTCTTTTTGTAGGGATATCTGAAGCAAAAGGTCTACAAGAGGCGTCCTTAAACAATGCAAGACCTTTCAGAAGAAATAAAGATTATTGGACCAGAATTATTGAGAGGAGTGATGCAAAACTTTAGACACAAAATACAGTACTGCATCGAGACTTTATGCTGGAAATATTTTTAAGGCTAGAATTGCGCAGACATGAGCAATACCAAGTATGGTTTCAACAAGACGGTACATATACAACGCGATAAACTCGAATATTGTTGCAAAATATGATTCCTGGTCAATTGACGAGTTTGGTGATTTAACATGTCCGTCCAATTCCCGAGATTTGACGGCTCCCGATTTCTTTTTGTGGGGATATCTGAAGCAAAAGATCTACAAGAGGCGTCCTCAAACAATGCGAGGCCTTTTAGAAGAAATAGAGAGTATTGGACCAGAATTGTGTGATCCAAAATTGTAGACAAAGATTGCAGTACTGCATCGAGGCACCACTCACCACTCACTATCTCCCAAATACTTAAAGGAAACTCCCTTGAAGAACACAAAAAGGAATGGCTACAAATTAACAAGTATGTGGTCGCCAAAAAATTCATCCACTCACCAACAGCGAAGCTGAGCAGGAAATACATTGAATTACCGAGAAGTAGTTTCGGCTGCTAATCGGTACATTTACTGGGCACTGCAAGCTAAACAAGCACCTCCATAACATAGGGGTAGTAAAGGATCCCCTATGTCGGAAATGCGAGACCCTAAGACACATCCTGTGTGAATGTGAGTCACTCAAACAACTCAGGTGGTCCGTATTCGGAGAGGAGTGGCCAGATTGTTCACAACTCCGCAACACTCAACACGACCAACTACTTGACTTCACAAGAAGTTTGGGTTGGCTTGAGGAGTAGGGCTCAGGAGGTGGCACAAAGGAGTGCTACCGACCATTTGGTCGCCCTCCACAAACCATCACTGCATCGAGATTCAGGAAGGCCATTTAAATAAAATAGTTTTTGGGAACTAAAATTGCACTTGATAAAGTTGATATTCATCTACAAATTTGTTTCAATCCATCACTTGTTATCCTTAAAGCAGGTTTTCTAAAATAGGTGATACCAGTTGCCGGACCCTGTATAAACAGGATGTAAAATAATTTTGATAAAAAAATTCCCTACTGCACAGCAACGGACGCAATCATTATTTTAATGTATACTTTCTATTCCATAAAGAGTTGCGTTTGATGAGAAAACATTTTTTTTTTCAAGTTGTAGAATTTTTTAATTAGGTTGACGATGTATCGTTTCAATAGGTAATGCACAGTTTTTCAATTTCATTTCTTTCAATACACATGGCCAGAGGTTTTCCATTCAGACATTTTCCACTAAAATTTAATAACAAATTCTATACCGTACATCAAGTAATAACGTTTGATGATGCAGGCCAGTATATGGTGCTTTCATGTCCTGTCGGAACATTGCCGACTAATATTGGCAGGCCTGCAAATGCAATTTGGCGCTGATGTGGCGCCGTTTAGGGAATTTCCGGTAAGGTCTGCGCGTTTTCCTCGCGGCCCTCATTTTATATATTTGATCGAGATATAAAAGATGTCACATGTTACGTTCGTGATTTATATACGGTAATGACGGGAATGCATGTCGGGGAAATATCAGAGGAATACTCGAAATGTCGGATGCCGCGAATTTATATTCAAAGCTTTCGGACCTTTTTGTTTTCGGGGCAGAAGTGGATCGTTGCGATCGAATCGTTTTCTTGTGATTTATCATCCGAAAACTTGATTATATTATAGGAAATTTCAATATGAAGTTAAAATTCATGTTTGATGTATTATTAAAACAATCAGTTAATTTAGTTAAGCACATTTTGAAATAAAATATTTTACACACGTTTTATGGCCCACTTGATAAAATGACATAAATTTGGGTTTATAGTAAAAGTCGCACTAGAGAATAAAGATTTAGGCTTTAAGTGTGCTCGGGGTTCGAGATTAAAATTGATATCCTTTATTTGGAAGGCTTTTAAGCTGGTAGCATATATTACCCTTAATTTATATCCTATTCGTTACATTGTGCTCCGGCAGCTTACTTCAGTTAAAAGTATTTTAGAGTCCATTACCGTTTTATGTTGTTTATATAATGAACCGTTAAGCCGTTCATTTTAATTTCGCATTAGGAAACTTCTTAACTTTTACTTCACGGAAGATATCTTTTCGGAAAAGTTTTATAAATAATAAATATTTACTATAACACAAGATGAATGGAATCAAGTTTTAAACGAAAAAGTGCTCACTTATTTTTTAATAATAATTTATATATAAATATTTGAAGATTTGTTGAAATGCATGGTCTGGGTGAAATTTTATTTTTGCCCCAGTGATTGACGTTGAACGATTAAAATCATTTTAATTATTTGCTTGAAGGTTCTAACTATAGAGCCAACCGTGATTTTATACAAGAAATTATACAGTGTGATGAAAAAATACGGTAGTAAACCCAACTTATAAAGTTGAATAACTTCGTTTTTTCAAATGGCACACCCTGTATTTAGTAACGTATTCTCAAGTAGAATTCAATTATCTTTCAGATTATAATAATTATTCCTGATATGATAATCGCTGAATACAAGACAACTATTGAGATAAGGAACAGGGAACCCTTATACAATCTGAAAGATAATTGGATTCTACTTAAGAATACGTTACTAAATACAAGGTGTGCCATTTGAAAAAACGAAGATATTTAAATTTATAAGTTCGGTTTTTCTACCGCATTTTTTTATCACCCTGTATAATTTTTTGTATGAAATTGTGGTTGGCTCTATAGTTCGAACGTTCAACCAAATAATAGAAATGATTTTAATCGTTCAACGTCAATCACTGGGGCAAAAATAAAATTTCACCCAGACCATGCATTTCAACAAATCTTCAAATATTTCGAAAACGGCAAACAATAGGTATAGGGAGTATTGAAGTAACTCACCTTTATTTGCTCCATATAATTCAAAAATGACAAAAAATACAGGGTGTTCCATTTAAAAAAACATAAGTTTGATCTGTAACTTTGTTATGAGACACCCTGTATAAATTTAAATATTTTTAGGGCGTGCAGCTCACTATTATACACAATTTTTGTATAAAACATATTTCGAAATTTTGAAAAATAAGCACGTGATTGACCGTTCCCAGAGCTCTGAAACACCCTGTATATTATCTTTATTGGCAGCATTTTTACAGTGTGTATCAGCCAAATGGAATAAATTCGATAATAAATAGATGGGGGCGTGTTTGAAAAAACGCTCGGATACGTCGATTTAGTTGCGCATTTTTTGCAACAAAAACTTTTTATGCAGGATGTGTCATGTAACAGAGGCCAATACCAACTTTCTTATTTTAAATGCAACACCCTGTTTATTATTCAATTTTTGGATTGTTTAGAAAATTCTAGACATATTTCATGTACCATGTCCTATACCTTCAAAGTTACAAAACAAAGCTAATTTAAAAAAAATATGAAAGCTCAATAATTTTTGAACAATTTTCTAAAAATTTGTAATCTGCACTTGCTTTGGATTTTCCAAAAATCATCGCTTTCTCGATTTTTGAGTTTCGAAAATGTTAAAAATCGCAGATTATTTGAAACCCAAGCAATTTACACGCTATAATTAAAAAAAAATGAAAGCTCAATCAATAATTTCTGAACAATTTTCTAAAAGTTTAAAATTTGCACTTGTTATAGATTTTCAAAAAATTAACGCTTTCTCGATTTTTGAGTTCCGGAAGTAACAAAAATCGATTATTTAGGAAACCAATCTTGATTAAAAAAAAAATATGAAAGCTTAATCCATTCTGAACAATTTTCTAGAAGTTTGAAATCCGCACTTGTTTTGGATTTTCCAATAATCAACGCTTTTTCGATTTTTGAGCTCCAGAAATGAAATCGCCTTCGGTGAAGATTATTTGGAAAACCAAACTTAATTTAAAAAATATAAAAGCTCAACCAATTCTGAACAAGTTTCTAAAAGTCCGTACTCTGCAAATGCTTTAGATTTTCCAACCATCAACGCTTTCTCGATTTTTGAGTTCTGGAAATGTTAAAAATCGCCTTTTGTGGCAATTATTTCGAAAATCAAGCAATTTGCAAGCGTTAATTAAAACATCACACGAAAGCTTAATCATTTCTGAACAATTTTGTAAAAGTTTGAAATCTGCTCTTGTTTTAGGTTTTTTAAAAACAAACGCTTTCTCGATTTTTGAGTTCCAGAAGTAATAAAAATCGCCTTTGGTGACGATAATTTAAAAAACCAAGCTTGATTTAAAAATATATATATGAAAGCTCAATCATTTATAAACAATTTTCTGAAAATTTGTAATCTGCACTTGCTTTGGATTTTCCAAAAATTATCGCTTTCTCGATTTTTGAGCTCCGATAATAACAAAAATCACCTTTGGTGACGATTATTTAGAAAACCAAGCTTGATTTAAAAAATTTATTTGAAAGCTTAATCATTTCTAAACAATTTTCTAAAAATTTGTAATCTGCACTTGCTTTGGATTTTCCAAAAATCAACGCTTTCCCGATTTTTGAGCTCCGGAAATGAAAAAATCGCAGATTATTTGAAGCCCAAGCAATTTACGAGCTTTAAATTAAAAAAGAATGAAAGCTCAATAATTTCTGAACAATTTTCCAAAAGTTTTAAATCTGCACTTGTTTTAGATTTTCAAAAAATCAATTATTTGAAACCCAAGCGATTTACACGCTATAATTAAAAAAAATTAAAGCTCAATTAATAATTTCTGAACAATTTTCTAAAAGTTTAAAATCTGCACTTGTTTCAGATTTTCAAAAAATCAACGCTATCTCGATTTTCGGGTTCTGGAAATAACAAAAAATCCTCTTTGGTAACGATTATTTAGAAAACCAAGCTTGATTTAAAAAAATATGAAAGCTCAATCATTTCAGAACAATTTTCTAGAAGTTTGAAATCTGCTCTTGTTTTGGATTTTTAAAAAATCAACGCTTTCCCGATTTTTGAGCTCCGGAAATGAACAAAATCGTCGATTATTTGAAATCAAAACAATTTACACGCTCTAATTTAAAAGAAAATGAAAGCTCAATCATTTCTGAACAATTTCTAGAAGTTTGAAATCTGAACTAGTTTTGGATTTTTAAAAAATCAACGCTTTCCCGATTTTTGAGCTCCGGAAATGAACAAAATCGTCGATTATTTGAAATCCAAGCAATTTACACGCTTTAATTTAAAAGAAAATGAAAGCTCAATCATTTCTGAACAATTTTCTAGAAGTTTGAAATCTGCACTTGTTTTAGATTTTTTTTTAAATCAACGCTTTGATATTTCTTTAACTGTTTAGGAAACAAACACACACACACACATACACAGACACTTTTTGTTCAGAAATTGTTGAAAGAAATGGTATCTAGGGACCCTAAAACGGATATTTCCGTAAAAAAATTAAAATATATTTCACGATCACAATAATTTCTCGTACTTCGTAACGGAGAAAGTAAAAAAGAATATTATTTGATTAAAGAAATTCGCTACAATACATTCAAAAACTAATAAGTAAAAAACAGTTGAGGATAGGTATAGGACATGGTACATGAAATATATCTAGAATTTTCTGAATAATCCAAAAATTGAATAATATATAGGGTGTTGCATTTAAAATAAGAAGTTGGAATTGGCCTCTGCTAAACGAGACACCCTGTATAAAAAGTTTTTATTGTAAAAAATGTGCAACTAAAAATACTAATCGATGTATTCGAGCGTTTTGTCGAACACGCCCCCATTTATTTATTATCCATTTGGCTGATACACACTGTATACATCATCTTACGGACAAAGCAGTGATTGTTTCATGGGCTATCGACGTAATGTCTTTCGGCCTAATAATAATATTTAACAAAAAAAAAAAACCTCTGGACATTTTTCTTACGATTTACAGGAAAGTGTAATTTCCTGTGAATGTGTAATGGTTGCTCGAATTTTGATTAAAAACGTGTATTGTTTTTTAAGTTTTTTTTTTTTTAAGCGCAATTATTTTTGGGCCATTCGTGGATGGAACTGTCACGGTATTAAACAGTTTATTTGTTAATAGTAACCCAAATGTTTTTATTGGAAAATTTTGTCGGAATCAACACACATTCAGTGTACATTTAAAAAAAATAGTTTTTTTTTATATTTGATGGGGGAATACTTGTTAAACAATGCAATAGAATAACGTGTTGTATATTAATTTACGATCCGTAAAAAATGTACAAATCGCTTGAAAACGAAATGTATGTAAAAGACCCAAAAAATAAACCTCTTTCTCTAATTTTATTAACTAGAATAGTTTGTTGTTAATATCATTATTAAACACAATAAGTAATTATATATTGTAATTATATTCATTCTATACATGTGCATGGAGTAGTCTGCGTAATTGCAAATTCACATTGGCGTTCGTTATAGGTATGAGTTAGATCGGGTTTGACACGTCCCGTGCAGCAAAGGGTCGCATGATTTCATTTTGGCATAGTCCAGAGAATTCCCACAGGACTTCCCGAATAATTCGATTTATTTTGCAGACGAGCCATTGGCTGCATTCCACGTACCAATAGTCCTACGTTGCATAACTAATTTCATCTAATCACTAAATTGACTGAACTGCATTAAAGTCGACAAAGAAAAAAATCACAAATATTGTTAATGACTAAAGCAGCGGTTCCCAAAGTAAAAAAATACAAAGTTTCCATCTTTTTTAATTTTCCAGAAATTCCCAAGTAAATTAAAAAAAAATTCACAAAAAAATTCTAACTGAGAAACTAAAAAAAATCAACAACAAGTACTATTTGAATTGCACATCAAAATTGCTGTTTTGTGTACATTTTCAAATTTTCGTCAAAAATTGAATATCACCAATTTTAACTGAATCCGACTAATTTACATTCAAGGAGCACGGATTTGAAAACCGCGTTCTATTTGGAGTTTTCGTTTAGCCGCTACGGCCGATCAAAGTCTTAAAAAATCGACTGTTTTGAAAATATTCATGTTCATGGTGACTTGCCAATTTTTTGAAATTTATTCTAGATAAAAATTTTTCTCGCAAATCGATTTGGCTCATTCTTCTGACGAAAAACTTGCATACGAGAAGCACAGATTTAAAAACCGCGTTCAATTTGGAGTTTTCGTTTAGCCGTTATAACCAATCAAATTCTGAAAAATTGTTTTTTTTTTTGAAAATTTTCTTACATGTTCATGGTGACACGCTAATTTGTTCGCTATTGAAGATGAAATTTTTTAACGGCAATCAAATTCTCTCGTCTTTCTGATGAAAAAAAAGTTATAATTCATAGTCTACGATGATTTTTAAGAAAGTTGCATTTTTTAACAAAATTTCCAAGGGGGTTAGTCATGTCTTTTTTCACGATTTCATGAAAAATTAAAAATCTCTAATCCGACTAAATGATGTACGAGGAGCTCAGATTTGCAAACCGCGTTCAATTTGGAATTTTCGTTTGGCCGCTACGGCCGATCAAAACCTGAAAGATCAATTATTTTCTAAAATTTTCAAAAATGTTCATGGTGACTGACTAATTTGTTTGCTATTGAAGATAGCTGAAATTTTTTAACGGCAATCAATTTCTCTCGTCTTTCTGATGAAAAAAAAGTTATAATTCATGGTCTACGATGATTTTTAAGAAAGTTGCATTTTTTAACAAAATTTCCAAGGGGGTTAGTCATGTCTTTTTTCACGATTTCATCAAAAATTAAAAATCTCTAATCCGACTAATTGTCGTACGAGGAGCTCAGATTTGCAAACCGCGTTCAATTTGGAGTTTTCGTTTAGCCGCTACGGCCAATCAAAGTCTAATAAATCAATTATTTTCTTAAATTTTCTAAAATGTTCATGGTGACTGACTAATTTTTTTGCTATTGAAGATAGCTGAAATTTTTTAACGGCAATCAATTTCTCTCGTCTTTCTGGTGAAAAAAAAGGTATAATTCATAGTCTACGATGATTTTTAAGAAAGTTGCATTTTTTAACGAAATTTCCAAGGGTTAGTTAGTTTAGTTTCCAAGGTTAGTCATGTCTTTTTTCACCATCAAGTCGGACATAGTAACATGATGGCCACATCACCATTTTTTTGCAAAATGAATCTCTAGTGTCCATTATCATATGTTGTTCTAGCAGTTTATATATTATCAACATTGTATGGAAATTAAAAGGTAAGTTTATATATTATCAACATTGTATGGAAATTAAAAGGTAAGTTTATATATTATCAACATTGTATGGAAATTAAAAGGTAAGTTTTATAAGTACTATTTAAAATTTCTGTTAAAAATGGAGCAAAGTAACCTCGTTTTACGGTATGCAAAATTACTGTGAAATAATCGGTTTGGCTCTGAATCACGTGAAACTGACATGTTGACTTTCTCGCCTCCTTACTTGGATCGTAGCATTTTGGTTCGTACCAATAAAAAATCTCCTGCTGCAATTTTCGTTCTATTTGATGGAGTTTTTTTTTTTTATTAAATTTAGATCGTTGTTTAAGTAAAGTGTACTCGTGTATTTGATTAGTGTGTTTGTTTAATTTAATGCAATTTTTACTGCATACAATACTGTACGGTGTTAGGGAAATAAATACATTATTATTATTATTATTACATTATTATTATTATTATGTTAGTATATACTATATCTATGACAAACACAAAAGATTAGTTACCAAAGTATTTTTTTCCAAATGAATTTCCAATCCATAAAAAGTCTCCATCAAATACAACCACCCGGTATTACCAGTTTCACGTGTGTATTTAATTAACTTGTTGTATTGTCTGTGATTTTTCACAACAGAACACAATCGGCCCCGAGTAAAAGTAAACTTAGACGCGTATTTTAAACACTCCTTGGGTAGACAGGTTGAGTTATGGGGTTGATTTCACGGCGAGTCGGGATCCGTGATTCTAATTTATATAACGTTAGTGTATCATTTGTAAAGGTGGCAGACACATATAAACAGGATTAAGGTTTGGTATTGATGAAACGAACGTGGGATAATTTAACACACCGTAATCCGGGCCCGATGTGAAGAAGAATCGGCGGCAGGACAGCAGCGCGACGTGGTGTAGTTTGTGTTTGACCAACACGGCAATTTAAGAGCATTATACCTGAATCTGAATCTGGGTCGTCGACTTAAGCTTTTCCTAAGTACCGTGTAAACAGACCGAGTCCAATCTGGTGTAAGGAACAACGCAAATCCGAGGTGAAACAAAGAGCGAGAAGAAAAAAAAACGAGAATGGGGATGGCGTGACTTCGGAAATATATAAGAAACAACCACGCTCTGCGGAGCTTAAAAAAGTTAAAAGCTGGAGCTTTGCGAGTTGGCACACTCGCCCCCTTAAATATATAAATTGTAAAGGTACAAACTTTTTTTTCGTATAAACTTTTATGCCCAACTTTAACGGACCATTTTATTTGATTTAATCATCCTAATAACGTACAATCATGTTTCGAAAACATATCCGTTAATTAACATTTGCGAGCACGTGCTTAAAATCTGAAAAGCGGAAATAGTTGTCTCTCTCTCTCTTTAACACGTTCACTGCGGCTACGATTTTTAAGTGACTTCATAATAGGCGATACAGGTCACATAAACCTCATATAGTTTTTTTTTTAATTGTGTTACTGCAAACCGTATAATATTAATCTGTGATTAATACCAAAAAATGGTGATGATGGCCACATGTTACTTTCTCCGACTTGATGGAATCATTTATATTTACGTTTTCATGGTTTATTTTCAATTGAAATCATATTTTAAATGTACATCGAGCGTTCTCTAGACTCGGATGAAACTGACGTTTAAAACGTCAAAATTATGAAAGATGGAAAAATTATACTTCACATTCAAAAACTCAGTTTACTCAAAAACCAAAGGGATTTCGAAAAACACTTATTCTTTATAAGTTGTTTATTTTAGCATTCTCTACAATTATTATTAACATAAATTTGCTGTAACTATTATCGTTATTTAATTATAAAACAAAAATTTAAAAAAAAATATATTTTTTTTTCTCGAATAAAAATGATTTTATGAAAAATGTTTTCAAGCAAAAGATGTTCATTTCTTTGTTGTCTTCAAGGTTTGTTTAAAAGTTTTTGTAATATTTTTTATATTTAGGAAAATATTGGCAAAAAAAAAACGGTTAAGGTAAACGCTCACTTCCAGTGTATGAAATTTTACTAAGAGCTTTTCAGTTCTTCAGACTATCAAATAAGACGGATGTTCAAAGTTTCATATCAATTGCTTGATTAGTTTTTGAGATACAGCGCGCACAGTCAGACACACACAGCACACACACACACAATTTTTTTTTTCAGAAATTGTTGAAATGGAATTTAGGGACCCCAAAACGAATATTTCCGTTAAAAAAAAATTTGAAAAAAAAATCACGATCACAATACATACTCGTACTTCGTAACGGAGAAAGTAAAAACTTTGAATTCCATCAAAGTACGACAAAGGTACAACCTCTGCCCCTAGAGAAGTTTTAAGGAATTCTATTCCACCAAATACGAAAGTCCACGACGGGACACATATTTCCCGTAACGCAGTGAACGTAATACAGGGTGTGCCATTTGAAAACACGAATTTATTCAACTTTATAAGTTAGGATTTTCTACCACGTTTTTCTTATCACCCTGTATAATTTTTTATACTAAATCATGGTTGGCGCTGTAGTTCGAACCTTCAACCAAACAATAGAAATGATTTTAATGGTTCAACGTCAATCACTGGGCCAAATATAAAATTTCATCCAGAACATGCATTTCAACAAATCTTTAAATATTTCGAAAACGGCTAACAATAGGTATATAGAGTATTGAAGTAACTCACCTTTATTTGCTCCATTTAATTCAAAATTGACAAAAAATACAGGGTGTTCTATTTAAAAAAAACATAAGTTTGGTCTGTAACTTTGTTATGAGACACCCTGTATAAATTTAAATATTTTTTGAGCGTGCAGGTCACTATTATACACAACTTTTGTATAAAACATTTTTCAAAATTTTGAAAAATAAGCACGTGATTGACGTTCCCAGAGCTCTGAAACACCCTGTATACAAGTTTAGTATATAAAACTAGTTTTTCCTAGGCTTAATTTTGATATATGTGAAATTGTGTTCTTTATGTGAAATTGTGAAATGTAAAAATGTAAGAAATGTAACTGGTCATTTTTCATTTTTCATTATTTATTTTTTATTTTCTGTTTTATTTTTCATTTTTATTTTTTATTTTAAATTTTTTATTTTCATTTCTATTTCTATTTCTTTTATTTTGTTTTGAAAGCCAGTTATCCTCTGCGATCTCTGAAAATTTCGGCTTTCCAACTTGAAAAGAAAAAAAAGTCCTTAAAAGAAGGAAAACGAGCCCAGGGGATGCAAATGGCGCGTAGGGGTAGTTCCAAAAATGTTGATAAATATCTTCTGCCATCCCTAAAAGTTTCTGCTTTTCGACTTTGTAAGCAAAAATTCGTCCTTAAAAGAAGAAAAACGAACCCAAGGGGTGCAAATGGTGCCTAAGGGTAGTTTCAAAAATTTAGAAAAAATATCTTCTGCAATCCCTGAAAATATCAGTTTTTTGACTTTAAAAGAATCCGTCTTTAAAAGAAAAATGAACCCAGGGGTGCAAATAGAGCGTAGGGGTAGTTCAAAAATTTTTGACAAAATATCTTCTGTCATCCCTGAAAGCTTCAGTTTTCCGACTTTAAATGAAAAAAATACGTGCTTAAAAGAAGACAAACGAACCCAGAGGGTGCAAATGGCGCGTAGGAGTGGTTCCAAAAATTTTGAAAAAATTCCCAATGAAAGCCAGTCATCGCTTCTGTCATCCCTGAAAGTTTCAGATTTTCGGCTTTAAAAGAAAAAAATACGTTCTTGAGAGAAGAAAAACGAACCCAGGGGTGCAAATGGCGCGTAGGAGTAGTTCAAAAAATTTGAAAAAATTCTCAATGAAAGCCAATCATCCCAGAAAGTTTCAGTTTTTCGACTTTAAAAGAAGAAAAAACCGTCCTTGAAAAAAGAAAAACGAACCCAGGGGATGCAAATGACGCGTAGGGGTAGTTATAAAATTTTGAAAAATATCTACTGCTATCTCTGAAAGTTTCAGCTTTTTGACTTTGAAAGAAAGAAATTCGTCCTTAAAAGAAGAAAAACGAACCCAAGGGGTGCAAATGGTGCGTAGGGGTAGTTCAAAAAATTTTGACAAAATATCTTCTGCCATCCCTGAAAGTTTCAGTTTTCCGACTTAAAAGAAAAAAAATCGTCCCTAAAAGAATAAAAGAAGAAAAACAAAACCAGGGAGTGCAAATGGAGCATAGGGATAGTTCCAAAAAATTTGAGAAAGTTTCTGCTGCCATCCCCGAAAATTTCAACTTTTCGACTAAACACATCTTTAAACGAAGAGAAAGGAACCCAGAGGGTGCAAATGGCGCATGGGGGTGGTTCCAAAAATTTTGAAAAAGTTCTCAATGAAAGCCAGCCATCCCTTCTGTCATCCCTGAAAGTTTCAGTTTTTCGACTTTAAAAGAAAAAAATCGTCCTTGAGAAAAACCGAACCCAGGGGTGTAAATGGAACGTAGGGGTAGTTCAAAATTGTTTGACAAAATATGTTCTGCCATCCCTGAAAGTTTAAAAGAAGACAAACGAGCCCAGGGGGTGCAAATGATGCGTAGGGATAGTTTCAAGAATTTTGAAAAAATATCTTCTGCCATCACTGAAGTTTCAGTTTTTCGACTTTAAAAGAAAAAAATCCGTCCTTGAAAGAACAAAAACAAACCCAGGGGTGCAAATGGAGCGTATGGGTTGTTCAAACAAATTTGACAAAATATCTTCTGCCACCGCTGAAAGTTTCAGTTTTCCGACTTAAAAGAAAAAAAATCTTCCCTAAAAGAAGAAAAACAAACCCAGGGGGTGCAAATGGAGCATAGGGATGGTTCCAAAAATTTTGAAAAAGTTTCTGCTGCCATCCTCGAAAATTTCAGCTTTTCGACTTTAAAAGAAAAAAACACATCTTTAAACGAAGAGAAAGGAACCCAGAGGGTGCAAATGGCGCATGGGCGTGGTTCCAAAAATTTTGATAAAATTCTCAATGAAAGCCAGTCATCGCTTTTATCATCCCTAAAAGTTTCAGCCTTTCGACTTGAAAAGAAAAAAATACGTTCTTAAAAGAAGAAAACCGAACCATCCCCTGGGTTGGTGGCGCGTAGGGGGGTCTAAAAATGTTGAAAAAATTCCTAATAAAAGCCAGTTATCCCTTCTGCCATCCCTGAACATTTCAGCGTTTCTACTTGAAAAGAAAAAAATACGTCCTTAAAAGAAGAAAAAAAAAAAATTTTTACCCGGTTTAAAAAAAATCATATCAATCTCGGAAACGGGGCAAAAATTAAAAAAAGTGGCTCGATCTATTTTAGATATTTTCTTTAAGATTATTTTAAGACATACCGGGATCGTCCAGCTCCAGCGGTTACGGAGGAGATATTTTTTTTTGGAAACGTGCAAAAATCGAAAATTTGCGTTTGAAAAATCACCCCCTGGGGTGGGGGTGAAGCGAAACGACGGGACCGGGTTTAAAAGCTTGCCCGGTTGTCTGGGCGTCGATCTGCGTGCAAAAACTAACAAAATTTTACCGAATAAGGCCCCGATAAGGGGTGAGGTTTAACCCTACCCCCCGTTTTAAGGGTGAGTTTGGGGGGACGCGATTTTCAAAATGCTCATATTTTTGGGTGAATTTTTTGTGCTGGTCGGCTGACGCCCCATTGTAGCGGTTTTTTCTGGGCGACTAAACATTTCTTACGTAATTAGTATATATAATACTACTCATTTTTCAGGAGGGGGCAGCTGCCTTGGATTGCTTTTCCATTGGCGTAGCAAACATTTTTTCCCGAACGAAATTTTATAATTTTCTAATCTTAAAAACAGCAAATCACTTACCAGAAAAAAAAAGATTTACGCAAAATAGTCCTGATAAGAACTGCTGTCTATGAAACAGAAGGTAAAATAATTAAATTCGAAGAATTAATGAACACAACATAAACCATGAGAGTGTGAATATAAATAACTAGGATACTATCAAACCGGAGAAAGTAACATGATGGCCACATTTCCTTTTTTTACAGATATCTTTGAAATAGTCTCTAGGGACGACAAAACGGATATTTCCGATTCAAAAAAAATTGAAATTATTTTTACGATCACAACACTTTCTCGTAACGGAGAAGATATACATAGATGCAGTCTGTATTTTTATAGTCGCTGTGTGTGCATGTCCAAGCGTGTTTCGCTTTCCCAACCTTTTAGTAATAATTACTGTGTATATTGTGCATTACAAATTAGAACACCCTATATATTTATTATTGTTATAAAACGTTCGCTTGTACACAACTGTGTTTGTTGTGCTTATGTACAATTTTGTATTTTGTATGATGATTGATTGTAAATGTTTATACACCTAATTTAATATTCATGTATAAAGGAGTTTCCGTATAAATAAGTAAATAAATAACATGGAACACAGTGTATAGTGTTGTTATTATTGTGGGAAAATTATTATGAAACATCACTAACCTTAAGACTTGTAATTGCAGCTTTCAACGGTGTGATTTCCGTAGTATCAACATGTTGCAATACCACTAATATCCTCGAACGTCGATATTTACACTACTTGCACTAATATTTACAATAATCAACACTCGTAATTATTACACCTGCATTACAATAATAACTGAGAAACAAACTGTGCCGAGTCGAAACGCGCACGGCCAATCGGTGAGTTTTGCGCGAGAGAGTGCGAATGTGGTTGAGAGGGAGAGACGCTAAGCCATTGGCAACGTTGTGCAACGGTAAACTCATCGTCGTCCCTCCTCTGTCTTTGTTTCACGCCGCGTTCCATTTCACTCGATCGCAATCGTGCCGACGCGCGGCGGCGTTAATTTGGCAGACGGTCTTCGGCATTTACATTTTTTCGAATACAATCAGTGACTGTGTTAGTTAGTGATCGTGTCGTATAAATTATTGTGCACGAATTTCCGCTGATAATGAAGAGATTACAAGCAAGAGTTTTAGCGTCGGATGAATTCACGGACCCCAAATGCGAGAGGAAACGGAATACACACCAGGTTAGTACATGCTTTTAAAATGCAATGTGTAATAATCGATAATGCACGGACGGACCACTTGATGATCGTGCTTACAATAATACGAATAAGTGAAAACACACACACGTATTATTTAAATTGTAATAAATCGTGAAAGTATAAATATCAATAACTATTATAATTAAATTTGAGACAAGCTCACTTGTTGCAGATGCATTAAATAATTGTAATTTAGAAAAAAACTATTATACTCGTACTATCAAATCGGAGAAAGTAATATGATGGCCACATCACCATTTTTTACTTTCTCCGTTCCGATTTTACGGAAATATCCGTTTTGAGGTCCCCAGAGGCGATTTCAAAGGCTTCTGAAAAAAAAAAAAATTGTGTCTGCGTAAGTGGTTGTGTGTATATAGTACTTTAATAATCAAAAGTAAAAAAAAAGTTACGGGCACCCCTTCAACCCAGAAAAAAATCTCTTCTCCGTAAGTCGCAGAAATCCATACCTGGCGATAATAATCTCGATTTTTGACAAAGTTTGCAATCAGCCATATCTAAACAAAAATTGTTATTGTTATCACTAATAAAGGTACTTTCATACTCAAAAGTCAAAAAAACGTTACGGGCACTTCTTCGACCCTGAAAAAAATAATTTCTCCGTAAATCGCAGAAATCCATACCTCGCGATAATAATCTCGATTTTTGACAAAGTTTGCAATCAGCCATAACTAAATAAAAATTGTTATTGTTATCACTAATAAAGGTACTTTCATAATCAAAAGTCAAAAAAATGTTACAGGCACTTCTTCGACCCAGAAAAAAATAATTTCTCCGTAAGTCGCAGAAATCCATTCCTGGCGATAATAATCTCGATTTTTGACAAAGTTTGCAATCAGCCATAACTAAATAAAAATTGTTATTGTTATCACTAATAAAGGTACTTTCATACTCAAAAGTCAAAAAAACGTTACGGGCACTTCTTCGACCCAGAAAAAAATAATTTCTCCGTAAGTCGCAGAAATCCATTCCTGGCGATAATAATCTCGATTTTTGACAAAGTTTGCAATCAGCCATAACTAAATAAAAATTGTTATTGTTATCACTAATAAAGGTACTTTCATACTCAAAAGTCAAAGAAACGTTACGGGCACTTTTTCGACCCAGAAAAAATAATTTCTCCGTAAATTGTAGAAATCCATACCTGGCGATAATAATCTCGATTTTTGACAAAGTTTGCAATCAGCCATAACTAAATAAAAATTGTTATTGTTATCACTAATAAAGGTACTTTCATAGTCAAAAGTCAAAAAAACGTTACGGGCACTTCTTCGACCCAGAAAAAAATAATTTCTCCGTAAGTCGCAGAAATCCATTCCTGGCGATAATAATCTCGATTTTTGACAAAGTTTGCAATCAGCCATAACTAAATAAAAATTGTTATTGTTATCACTAATAAAGGTACTTGCATACTCAAAAGTCAAAGAAACGTTACGGGCACTTTTTCGACCCAGAAAAAATAATTTCTCCGTAAATTGTAGAAATCCATACCTGGCGATAATAATCTCGATTTTTGACAAACTTTGCAATCAGCCATAACTAAATAAAAATTGTTATTGTTATCACTAATAAAGGTACTTTCATAGTCAAAAGTCAAAAAAACGTTACGGGCACTTCTTCGACCCAGAAAAAAATAATTTCTCCGTAAGTCGCAGAAATTCATACCTGGCGATAATAATCTCGATTTTTGACAAAGTTGCAATCAGCCATAACTAAATAAAAATTGTTATTGTTATCACTAATAAAGGTACTTTCATAGTCAAAAGTCAAAAAAACGTTACGGGCACTTCTTCGACCCAGAAAATAATAATTTCTCCGTAAGTCGCAGAAATTCATACCTGGCGATAATAATCTCGATTTTTGACAAAGTTTGCAATCAGCCATAACTAAATAAAAATTGTTATTGTTATCACTAATAAAGGTACTTTCATAGTCAAAAGTCAAAAAAACGTTACGGGCAGTTTTTCGACCCAGAAAAAAATAATTTCTCCGTAAGTCGCAGAAATCCATTCCTGGCGATAATAATCTCGATTTTTGACAAAGTTTGCAATCAGCCATAACTAAATAAAAATTGTTATTGTTATCGCTAATAAAGGTACTTTCATAGTCAAAAGTCAAAAAAACGTTACGGGCACTTCTTCGACCCAGAAAAAAATAATTTCTCCGTAAGTCGCAGAAATCCATTCCTGGCGATAATAATCTCGATTTTTGACAAAGTTTGCAATCAGCCATAACTAAATAAAAATTGTTATTGTTATCACTAATAAAGGTACTTTCATACTCAAAAGTCAAAAAAACGTTACGGGCACTTCTTCGACCCAGAAAAAAATAATTTCTCCGCAAGTCGCAGAAATCCATTCCTGGCGATAATAATCTCGATTTTTGACAAAGTTTGCAATCAGCTATAACTAAATAAAAATTGTTATTGTTATCGCTAATAAAGGTACTTTCATAGTCAAAAGTCAAAAAAACGTTACGGGCACTTCTTCGACCCAGAAAAAAATAATTTCTCCGTAAGTCGCAGAAATCCATTCCTGGCGATAATAATCTCGATTTTTGACAAAGTTTGCAATCAGCCATAACCAAATAAAAATTGTTATTATTATCACTAATAAAGGTACTTTCATAGTCAATAGTAAAAAAAAACGTTACGGGCACTTCTTCGACCCGGAACAAAATAATTTCTCCGTAAATCGCAGAAATCCATACCTGGCGATAATAATCTCGATTTTTGACAAAGTTTGCAATCAGCCATAACCAAATAAAAATTGTTATTGTTATCAATAATAAAGGTACTTTCATAGCCAAAGTCAAAAAAAACGTTACGGGCACTTCTTCGACCCTTAAAAAAATAATTTCTCCGTAAGTCGCAGAAATCTATACCTGGCGATAATAATCTCGATTTTTGACAAAGTTTGCAATCAGCCATAACTAAATAAAAATTCTTATTCTTATCACTAATAAAGGTACTTTCATAATCAAAAGTCAAAAAAACATTCAACCCAGAAAAAAATAATTTTCTGCGACTTTCGGAGAATTTTTCCCGCAACGTTTTTTTGACTCTTGATTTTAAAGTACTTGCATTAGTGATAAGAATAAGCATTTTTATTTATTTATGGTAGATTGCAAACTTAAAAAAAAAAAAAACATTTTTTTTTGAAAGGAGTGAAAAAATATAAAGGGTTAAAATTAAGGATTGATTCTTTTTGTGTTATAAATTTAGACCTTCCCTAATGGTATGGTTAACTTTTTTTCGAATTGCTTTTCTTTTCTCCGAGATATGAATTTTTAAAATCTATTGCTGGATTTATTGCTACCTTCACACCCGTCAATTTATCGTCCATCCAATGATAATCCAAAAACAATACTCTACCACATTATTAAACTCTTTTAACACCGAACTCACGCACGGAGCCGGAAAATTTTGTCAGGTGCGACCTCTGTCTTTTCATCTTTTGCCCTGGAGGCAATTCGTGTCCGGCGGAGATATCGCGAGACCACATTCTTTTTTTATTTGCCAGCTATCAGTGCTTATCTACGCAGCTCCGATTCAAATCAAATTCATTTCAATCTGCACACAAGATAGACAAAGATGCAACACACCTGTTTTCATTGAAAATCGGGCAGTTTATCTTCCGACGAGTGAATGATAAGGTGTTTTAGTGTGCAAGTTGTGGAAATGGATTAACGAAAATCGATTTTAATTATCAGTTATGAAGATGGACTGTTGGTAAGTGATTAAATGAAATTGGTTTAATTTTATTGAGTGCATTTTTCAATTCAGTTTAATATCTCTCAACACAAATAACGAATGAGTGGAATGACCATCAGTTCGATAGTCCTTTTACAGATGTTACAGAATGTTAAAGTCGATATAGTGTTATACCTTACAATAATATATACAAAGAATTCTTTTAATTAAGATATTGTATTATGTACGGAATACATTCATAAACAATTAACAATTGCTTACTTAAAATATTCCCGGGGCAGATCGAATTGTATTTATCAAAATACAGAATTTAGGGATGTGGTGTTTATAGATTTTAATTAATTGTAATGTAATCCCGAATGTGTTTTGTGAAATTTCAAGTAGATGGCAATTGTTTTTATATTTATTTCAAGACTGGAAAATTTTTGCATTTTCAGACCATTTCACGTTTCGTTCGAGATTATTTCGAAATTTTGGGATGGGGTGTTTACAAATTTTCATGTATACAGGGTGTGTCAGAGCTCTGGGAACGGTCAATCACGTGGTTATTTTTCAAAATTCCGAAAAATGTTTTGTACAAAAGTTGTGTATAATAGTGAGCTGCACGCCTTAAAAATATTTAAATTTAAACAGGGTGTCTCATAACAAAGTTACAGACCAAACTTAGGTTTTTTTAAATAGAACATCCTGTATATTTTCTCATTTTTGAATTATATGGAGCAAATAAAGATGAGTTACTTCAATACTCCCTATACCTATTGTTTGCCGTTTTCGAAATATTTAAAGATTTGTTGAAATGCATGGTCTGGATGAAATTTTATTCTTGCCCTAGTGATTGACGTTGAACGATTAAAATCATTTCTATTATTTGGTTGAAGGTTCGAACTATAGAGCCAACCATGATTTCATACAAAAAATTATACTGAGTGATAAAAAAAAATGCGGTAGAAAAACCGAACTTTTAAAGTTAAATAACTTAGTTTTTTCTAATGGCACACCCTGTATTTAGTAACGTATTCTTAAGTAGAATCCAATTATATTTCAGATTGTATAAGGGTTCCCTTTTCCTACTCTCAATAGTTTTCTTGTATTCAGCGATTATCATATCAGGAATAATTATTATAATCTGAAAGATATTTTTTTTTCTACGAATTTGTTACATAAATCGACGCTAGATGGTAAAAATTGAAAAAGGAGACACATTTTAAAAATTAAAGTTAGTTTTAAAGGAAGATACATTTGCTATTTATTCATGTTACAGTTTTCTTTCAGAACGCATATTTTGCATATTTCTACACCCTGTAAGTTTAAGGTTTTTTTTTTATATCTGTTATGACTCTTATTTTATTTTATTTATTGAAACCACTTATTTATATTATGTATATTGACCTGTATAAACCCATTGTTATTGGCACATTAAATAAATTAAATTAAATAGATGTTTTGTGAATATATGAAAAAAAATCGATTTTTTGTCTTCAACAACTTTATTTAAAAATTAATCTCACGCAAAAATTGACACATTTCCAAAAGTCTAAATTGATTCTAAAGGCAGATGTTTTGTGAATATACTTACTAAAAATTTTGAGAAATCCTATATCAGTTTTTTTTTTTGTTCGACAACTTAAAACGTTAATTTTCAAAAATTCATATCTCACGGAAAGAGTGACACATTTTCAAAAATTACAGTAATTTTTAAAGGGAGATGTTTTGTACGTGTATTAAAAAATTGATTTTTTATTTAAGCCTTCGACAACTTTAAATATTAATTTTCTAAAATTCATAACACGCATTTTCAAAACTGAAAGTTAATTTTAAAGGTAAATATATTATGATTGCATTAAACGTTTTAAGGAATTTAATCATATCAGTATTTTTTTTTTATTTTTTCTTTGTTCAAATATTCGACAAATTAAAAAACATCATTTTTAAACATTTATAACTCATGCATTTTTAAAAATTGAAGATAATTCAGATGTTTTTTGAATATACTATTTTTTTATATAAATTCTAGCATATCATGTAATAAATCAAGTGTCGGAAATGACCATTTTTAACTGCCAAAAATGACAATTTTCAACTGCCAAAAAGGCCAATTTTCATGTGTCGGAAACGACCATTTTTAACGGCCAAAAAATGACAATTTTTAACTGCCAAAAATGACAGATCTTTACTGCCAAAAAGGCTAATTTTTTACTGCCAAAAATGATAATTTTTAAATGCCAAAAAGGCGAATTTTCAAGTGTCAGCAAAGACCATTTTTAACTGCCAAAAGTGACAATTTTTAACTGCCAAAGAAATTACAATTTTCAACTGCCAAAAATGACAATTTTTAACTGCCAAAAATGACAATTTCTAACTGCCAAAAATGAAAATTTCTAACTGCCAAAAATGACAATTTTAACTGCCAAAAATGACAATTTTAACTGCCAAAAAGGCCAATTTTCAACTGCCAAAAGGCCGATTTTCAAGTGTCGAAAACGACCATTTTAAGCTGCCTAAAATGACAATTTTTAACTGCCAAAAGGGCCAATTTTCAACTGCCAAATGGCCAATTTTTAAGTGTCGGAAACGACCATTTTTAACTGCCAAAAATGACAGTTTTTAACTGCCAAAAATGATAATTTTTAACTGCCAAAAGGGCGAATTTTCAAGTGTCGGCAAAGACCATTTTTAACTGCCAAAAGTGAAAATTTTTAACTGCCAAAAAATGACAATTTTCAACTGCCACAAATGACAATTTTCAACTGTCAAAAAAGCCAATTTTTAACAGCCAAAGAGGCCAATTTTCAAGTGTCGGAAACGATCATTTTAAGCTGCCGAAAATGAAAATTTTCAACTGCTAAAAGGCCGATTTTCAAGTGTCGAAAACGACCATTTCAAGCTGCCTGAAATGACAATTTTTAACTGCCAAAAGGGCCAATTTTCAACTGCCAAAAGGCCAATTTTCAAGTGTCGGCAACGACCATTTTTAACTGCCAAAAGTGAACATTTTTAACTGCCAAAAAATGACAATTTTCAACTGCCAAAAATGACAATTTCTAACTGCCAAAAATGACAATTTCAACTGCCAAAAAGGCCAATTTTCAACTGCCAAAAAGGCCGATTTTCAAGTGTTGAAAACGACCATTTTAAGCTGCCTAAAATGACAATTGTTAACTGCCAAAATGGCCAATCTGCAACTGCCAAAAGGCCAATTTTCAAGTGTTGGAAACGACCATTTTTAACTGTCAAAAATGACAGTTTTTAACTGCCAAAAATGATAATTTTTAACTGCCAAAAAGGCGAATTTTCAAGTGTCGGCAAAGACCATTTTTAACTGCCAAAAATGACAATTTTCAACAGCCAAAAATGACAATTTTTAACTGCCAAAAATGATAATTTCAACTGCCAAAAAGGTCAATTTTCGACTGCTAAAAAGGCCGATTTTCAAGTGTCGAAAACGACCATTCTAAGCTGCCTAAAATGACAATTCTTAACTGCCAAAAGGGCCAATTTTTAACTGCCAAAAAGGCGAATTTTCAAGTGTCGGCAACGACCATTTGTAACTGCCAAAAGTGAAAATTTTTAACTGCCAAAAAAGACAATTTTCAACTGCCAAAAATGACAATTTTCAACTGTCAAAAAAGCCAATTTTCATCAGCCAAAGAGGCCAATTTTCAAGTGTCGGAAACGATTATTTTAAGCTGCCGAAAATGACAATTTTCAACTGCCAAAAATGACAATTTTTAACTGCAAAAAGGCCAATTTTTCAAGTGTCGGGCAACGACCATTTTTAACTGGCAAAAATGACAATTTTTAACTGCCAAAAATTAAAATTTCAACTGCCAAAAACGACCCAAAAATGAACACATTTTCAAAAATTAAAGTTTTTTTGGAGGTATATAAATGTGTAATGATAGCATCGGACTTTTTAAATAATTCAATCATATCGATATTATTTTATTTTTCTATTTTTTCTTTGTTCAAATATTTCAACCAATTTTTGAAAAATTTATAACTCACGCAGAAATTGTCATAGTTAGTTAGTTTTAAAGGTAAATGTTTTGTAAAGATATCAAAATTTTTGAGGAATGAATATTATATCAGTATTTATTTTTTAGCCAAAATAATAATTTTCAAAAATTCACAAATCGACTCAATTTAAAAATCAAGGTTCATTTTAAAGGTAAATGTATTATGAGTTTTTAAGTAATTCAATCATATCGATATGATTTTTTTTCTAGTTTTTCGTTGTAAAAATATTTGACCACTTAAATATTCATTTTTAAAAATTTATAACTCAAAAATCAAAATTTATATTAAATCTTGTGGATATATTAAAAATTTCGAGCATTTGAGTATTTATTTTCTCTAAATTTGTTCAATTGTTCGACAACTTACAAAAAATAATTTTCTCGGGGAGAAATTGGCGAATTTGCAAAAATTTAAGTTAGTTGTAAAGTAGAACTATTTTAAAATATTTGTGGAGTTCAATTATATTACTATTTATTTGTTTTATATATTTTTTGTTCGTCTTCAACAACTAAAAATATTAATTAATTTTGAAAAATTCATAACTAACACAAATATTGACTCCGTTTCAAAAATCAAGGTTAATTTTAAAGGTAAATTGCATCACAGTTTTTTTATGGAATTCACTCATAGGGATATGTTTTTTTTCCTTGTTTAAATATTCGACCACTTTAAAATTCGTTTTTAAAAATTTATGACTCGAGCAGAAATTGACACATTTTCAAAAATCCAAGTATATATTAAGGTAATTCCATCATATAAGTATTTATTTTTACTTGTTCAATTGTTCGACAACTTAAAATATTACTTTTAAAAAATTCATAAGAAATTGGCAAATTTAAAAAAAAGTTAGTTTTAAAGGTGGATGTATCGTAAAGATTTTAAAAATTTTGTAGAATTCTTTAATATCACTATTTATTTTTTTAGATTGTTTTTCTTCTACTACCAAAAATATTAATTTTCAAAAATTCATTAAAATTTTTAGGAATTCAATCATATCTGTATTTATTTTTCTTTGAATTTTTTATTGTTTTACCTTTGAATATTAGGCAATTCGTTCGCAAAACGTACTGCTGAACATTATGTTAAAATAAGAGATAGATTTATTTCGTACTTAGCGGAATTCTGGTGGAATTAGGTTGGCTTTCTGGCGGAAATATTATGTGCCCATAGGTTAGAGCAGTAGTACGCGGTAAAAAAGCTTTTATACAGGGTGAAAATTACCGTACATTTGTGTACGGTTTTAACATTTGGACCGTATACCGTACTTTTGCTCAGAATACCTTACAAGTACGGTAATTACCGTACGTATGGCAACACTGCTTAGAGGTCACCTTTATTTTGTTTGTAATGGAAACCCTATTTTTCATTTCATATTCTTCCAGCTTGTAGCAGTGAACCTGTATATTTTCTGAAAATACTGAACTTTTATATATTTAAGAAATAGGTAAATTTCTATTTTTATTTATCCTGTCCACCGCGTATTTCCCCAATTCAGATTCGCGTAATTATTTTTTTTTATTTGTTATAAATATTGTTTTCGCAATTTGTGAATACAAACAGGACTCGTGCTTTTACATACAAATTGGAAAATAACGCGAGATCGTTAATATTTATCCGATGCGTTGCAATGTCGGCCCATTCGATTATATAATTGAATTTATGCCCTTTTTCTCTCTTTTCCGGCCCTGGTTGCATGTGATCGTCGACGTTTTGTATTAATTAATCGCACACCGACCACCCTGTACAGCTTACCAATAATGGACGCCGCCACCAATCCGCTTTTCTGTTTTTTTTTTCTGGACGTGAAACGGACTAAAATTGTGTAACTTCAATTCATGCTGGTGTAGCAATTGTATTCGTTAAGCTTAGACTTATTGTGCCAATAATGAATATCTTCGAGACATATATTTTTAACTTGATTCTCATTGATCAATTGATAAAACATGATTTAATATTTGAAAAACTATTAAATTTAAGAAAAATCACTTTGAAAATGGCTTGCAGCCGAAACTAGCCGGAATAAATAATTTAATAAGTAAGACATATCAAGTGCATTTTCTTAAATCTTCGAGCCGTTTATGTGCGAGGATTACATATGTTTATTTAAAAATATCCTCCACGAGCTAATACCAACGTTGACTTACAATAATAATGTAATAATCAGAAAAAAAAAATAGGTAATCATAAAAAACAGGATTTGAGTTATACAGGTTGTTTGGATTTCGTAGGGCAACTTCTGTATTTGAAGATATAGAGAGAGATAGACAAATTAGCAAAAAGGTGCAGGTTTGAGAGCTCATTAAGAATCCACCCCCAAATCTCACTGGCAATGGCTTGTTCAAAAATTAGAAGAAATAAAATCTCCAATATCTTTCATTTTTCAATTTTTTTTAATTCAAGATGCTTGACTTTTAGTCATTGATAATTGTAATAATAATAGTAATAATAATCATCATCATCATCGTTTCTTAAGGGATACAACCAATATACAAATTAATAAAAGAAAATGAGAATAAAAAATAAATACAATATAAAATCGCTGTTTATTGCAATCTATTGAATATATTTCCAGAATTACAAAACTAATCACTGACATCGTTATATCAAACAATTTTATCAATAAAAACGATTATGGTCACTAAGAATATTCTTTGACTTAATTGCATTTAATCGTTATTTATGTTTATGAGATCAGAAGAATTCATATTTCCAACTTGAAAAATTACTAATTGGAATACAAATTGCTTCTTTGTTTGCCTCTCACGCTTCACCGACAAAGTCATTATTCATAATTATGCGGGAGAACTTTATAATTTGATAATATTATTATTGTAATAAAGTTACAGGAAAGTGTATAAACGCTGATTCGTTTATAGAATGGATAACGTTAAAGTAAAATTACGAAACAAAAGCTATCGTATTTATGTAATACTGAAAATATTTATTCAGAAAGAAAAATATATAAAATAAAATACTGTTTTACATAACGCGGGTGTTTATTGCACGGTCTCAGTTTAGAGATGAAAAAATATTATTAGAAAAACATTATGAAAATATTTGTTTTATTTTATAATATATTCGAATCGTAAAATTGGCTTTGGAATCAAATATTTATATAACATATTGTTATTTTAGAAATGTACTGTAGTTAATAATATTTAAATTTGTATGTGTGATTAATGCATATTTTCTATTTTTTAAATGTTTCCAGTTTTGCTAAGAAGAATTCAATGAATAAAAATTATTGATTTATAAATAATACGAATCGTAAGGCAGAAAGGCCAATGGTCGCTAGCCCAGACATGCAGATTTTTAGCAATGAAATAATTTACACTAAAGTCTTCACATCTTTGAAAAAATATAATACCGATTTTTTTCATTATTTTTTCCATACTCTCGAAGTCATCCTTGACAACGTACCATTTAGTTAATCTGCCATTTTTACAGCACCCAGTATACTAAAAGAGTCAAAATTACGTTTTTTTAAATATTTCAAAAACAGTTATAGATAGCGATTTGAAATTTTCATGAAAAATCACAAATAATTCAAGACACCCACAATTAAAATTTCAACTTCCTCTGACAACCCCTTTAAAAAAAGTGCTGCCAACCCCTAAACAATTTTTTATTTTTTTCCTGAAAGCCGAAAACGTCCTCTAGGGGCCGGTGAAATTCGCAATTTTCCATCTGATCCAGTAACCCCGGGGTGAATTTTTGAAAATTGATTTTTCGCGATGCAGAGGTTTGCGCCAAATGCTTAGGCTTTTTGGGTTTTCGAGTTGGAACGTTCGGATACGGCTCAAAAAATCCCAAATACATGGGGACACAACGGCCACTTCTGTGCTGAAAGTGCGCCTCCTCCGCTCGCGAGCTGCAACCCTTTCTCTGCAGAGGTCGCTTTTTTCGTGCTTCCGCGAGTGGGGCCGCGCCCCCTTTACAGTAGCGGCAAGAATTTTCAATGAGTTTTGTAGAATAAGTCTGTCGCTACATTTTATGTCTCTTACGGATTTTTGATTTCTTCAACCCTTGAAGAGTTATTCAAAGAAAACCATCCCCGCATTAAATAAAAAAAATCTAGAGCGGTCATTTTTAATCCGACGCAAAAAATTTAAACGGCTTGCCATTCGGAGTTTTATTTTGCGTCGAAAATGTTAGAGCCTTATTTTTTGTGGGGCCCACCGTTTACGATCTACGGCCGATTTTCGATTGATTTCCGGGAATTTTTCGAAGAATTTTTTTTTTTTTTTTTTTCGAAAATTACAAATCTGACGACGGTATGTCAGTCGTCGATTTAATCCATATCAAATATTATATATTTCTCGTGGGGCCCACCGTTTACGATCTTCAGCCAATTTTCGATTGTTGTTTTCCGGGAATTTTAAAATTTTTTTTTTCGAAAATTACAAATTTGATAACGGTATGTCAGTCGTCGATATAATCCGTATCAAAGATCCCCCTAAAGTTTTTTGATCCGATTTTTAGTTTTCGAGATATGATGTATACCGAACGGGGAAGCGAAATTGACCAGCGGCGCACATTTTTTTTGGTCCGATCGGAAATCTGATTACACCACCGGAAAGCCCTCCTCAAGCCCAACAGAAAATCCAAATAAAATTTCTTGATTCGACCCCTCCTTCTAATTTTAAAAATCAATTCAACTTTTATTCATTTTGCCGGTAAATATTTTCGATCGTTTCAAAATGAATTTTTCTGTTCCTTTTTAAATCAGGAATCCAACAACGGATTATCATTGCGGTATTGTGTGTAAGTAAAACAAACTTTGAATTTTTGAAATCGCCCGGTTATTAACCGAGATATGAATATTTGAATTATTGTCGTTTTCGAACGTTGAAAATGTTTTCCCGGAAAATCAATTTCGAAAAAAAAATATTTCCAGGAAGATTGGAACAATGAAACTTTGGGAAAATCTTAAGAGTTCCATTTGAAGCAAACCACCAAAGTTTGGTAACATTTCGGTCAGCCGCATCGGCCGCAACGGGGTGCCAAAGACCGAAACAACCCTTTATTTGAATTTATAGTTCTAGAAGACGTTGACATGTTTGGTGTTCCTCTTCAAGCCTCCAATTCTCTTCCCTCCTTGTCCAAGTTTTCACCTCTACGTCGCCAGTTTTTATCTTCTAATACTCCTCCTTGACCTATACTAGAGTATTCATAGTTGTGGGACTTTTTATTTATCCTATCAGTACCTCTCAAAATTCTGTTTGTATGTCGGTTTGTAATGTGTATACGCTTCTCAGACGCTCACCAAATAATTTTTAGAGGCCTTTTTAGAGAAGCTTCTTCCTGTTAACGTCCGAGTGGTCTCCAAACAGCAAATTAAGAAATGCATTGATAGTGCATTGTCACATTTGACAGATGTCAGATTCAGAAACTGGGGTTACCAGAAACTGGGGTTGCCACCAGATTACATTTTCGAAGTTCCTTAACGGGATTTGAGCGAAACGATTTAAAATAATGTTTTTTTAAATTTTTTTCACCACTTTCTGCACGGAGGAGAGAGGTGGCGCTTTTTGGCGATGTGGTGTCATCGAATGAGCAAATTATATCGTTCCCATGATCCTCCCCGTGGCCGACG
The DNA here is from genome assembly GCA_910593695.2 of Ocypus olens. Classification (NCBI taxonomy): domain Eukaryota; kingdom Metazoa; phylum Arthropoda; class Insecta; order Coleoptera; family Staphylinidae; genus Ocypus; species Ocypus olens. The sequence continues at coordinate 47,143,802 of OU343056.1, read as the reverse complement.
GGGCCTTCTCAAGAAATTATACAAGAAAATTCGGCCCGGCCTTCCGGGTACATCCTGGACAATTTAAAACTATTCTATCCTCTCCACAAAAGACCCCTCTACAACAGTTATTCTCATTATTTTTTGATTTTTCTAATCGTTCGCGAGTTATGATTTTTTTTGTGTCAAGGCACCAAATTTTTCATTTTTCATGAGCAAAACCATCGGAAATTTGAGTGAAAATCGCATGACACGGATCCGGCTGAAATTTTCACCAAAGATACCTTTCGCCTGTCTTTCACGGACGTGTTTTTTTCCTATTGAAATTGAAGAGCTGAAATTTTTTAAGTTGGTAAAGGGCATTACGAGCTTTTATCTCAATTTTCTTTTTAATTTTTGGGACCACCCCTACGCTCTATTTGCAGCTCCTGGGTTCGTATTTCTTTTTTTAAGGGCTTTTTTTTTCAAGTCGAAAAGCTTAAGCTTTTAGGGATCGCAGAGGATACAACTGGCTTTCAAAAAATTTAAAAAATTTAAAATCAAATTAAAAATGCAAAATAAAAACTTTTATATGCAGGACCGTCTTCTCTACAATTTACGGTGATTCGTTATTTTTTAGCTCGACATTCTTGAAACTTCTCAGCGGGGGTGGAAAACGGAAAAATGCAATTAAACTCAAAAGTCATATTTTGTAATAACTATTGAAACTAAATCGAAAACATATACAAAATTCTTACATAAAGTGCATACTTTTTGAAACACTGATTTTTCCCAATTTCAAACTGCCTGAAAGGATTTAAAAGCATGTTTTATTGTTTTGCACCCCCTTATGTACTGCCGATGGTGATGTCCTGTTTAGGCAATATGGCAGCTATGACCTAGCATGGATTGAGTAAATCGTCCCAATGGCTCTCTCTGTGGTCTTGAGGGCCTTCTTTAGGAATTAGAGGATAAAAATTCCCACAGCCTTTCCTGTACATCCTGAACAATTTAAAACTATTCTATCCTTTCCATAAAAGACCTCTCTAAAATATTTATTCTCATAATTTAAAAATTAAAAATTAAAAATAAAACAAAATCAAAGAAATTTTTTTTAAATTTTTTATTTTTTTCAAATTTAAATTAAAGAACACAATTTTACCTACTTTCAGTTTAGCTTGAAACAACTAGTTCGTAATACTATGTATGTGTCTGTAAGAAAGATGATGTATATTAACGAACTTCATGATGATAAACTCCAAAATGGCTTCTTCCAACAAGATTCTGCTAGACCGCACATTGCCCGTGAAACATTAAATTATCTTCATAAATTCTTCGAAGACAGGCTAATAAGCATATACAAGGTGTGGCAATTAAGTCCAGAGACTGTTGCTATAACATGTTTATTTCGCAATTTTTTACAATTTTTCATTTTTAACCTTCAATAGGGTCTGGGACAAAGTGCCGAATGTCCAGAGTGCCGAATCGGTATTTGTGCGAGGACACAGTACCGAATGTCCAAACTGCACATTCGCATTCGGCTCCGACGCCTTGTTTACGAACGATACGACGTCACATGGCGTCGTCCGGCACTTTGGGCATGGCAGGTAGTATGATATTTGGCACTTTGGGCTAAATGCCGATTCGGCACTTTGGACATTCGGCACTTTGGGCAGGTCCCCTTCAATATACCCTTCTTCCGCATCTCTACACCGCTCCATGCGAATCTTCCACTGTGCGAAGCAGTGCTGCAGGTCATCTTCCGACAGGCTCTTGAGTAGCTGCGCCGATTTTTGTTTTACGGCCTCTAATTACTCGTGGCGGCACGCGGGCGGCTGTAAGGGGGGCGGCGAAACCGGTGAAGCCCGCGGACCACCAATGGAGGGTCCGGCGTCCGAAATCTGTAAAATTTAGTCTCCGAAATAGATTTTGCCAAAGAAGCGGAAGAAGTGACTCATCTTCATCTGCAGTTCGTCTAAGAAAAAACCGCATATGTCCAATTATAAGTGTATTGGATCCTAATGAAACATTTAGAATTGACTTTTATTTTGAAATTTTGGGCATCGCTATTAATTTGATATATAAACGTTCTGAACTGTTAAGAAATTGCTGTTCCTTGTTTAAATTTTTGCTAGTATTTCATTCTACAGAGTTCGAATTTTCTAAGAAAATATGGATTTAGATATTAAATTACAGGTAACCGAAAACAGAAAATTAACAAAAGATTTAGATGGAACGGAACTCTTGAAAGAACTTTTAAATCATTTAATTAGCCAAGATTTACAAGGAAACTGAGTGTTCCCCTCAGATTTGAATGAAATTTGGCGGATTTGTAGAGGGAGCTAAAGTATTCCATACATTTTTTTTGTTTCGACCAAAACACATGTTTAGGAGGTAAACTCGCCCCTCGAAAATCAACCATATTTCGGTTTTCAACGCATATCCTGTGGTGTAATAAAAAAATTTAAAAAAATATAAGTAATAAAACTAAATTTTCGTATTATCCGCTAGTGAACATAAAACCTTTCTTTAATGGAAAAATTTTACTGAAAGGAAATGTATGGATATATATTTGAATTCCACGTTTGGAGACAATTATTAAACTAGTTTTGGTCATCGTCGTTTATGCCTTTATGTATGATTTGTTTAACGAATATTATTGTTGCCACAAATATTAATAATTTTTTACAGTCCCGAAGTAGTCAATGCACACATTTTTTTACACCAGTAGATAGAATTTGAAATGTTGTACATTTACGAAATTACGCTATCATAACAAACTATAGCTGATTCTCGAGACGCAAGTTCACCATCTTAACATGTTTTTAGCCGAATCAAAAAAACACGTATCGAATATTTTGACCCCTCTGCAATCCACCAAGTTTGATTAAATCGGAGAAGAAAACTTGGGTTAGTTCCCTTGTTAGTTCTTTGTTTTCCAAATGTCAGTATTAGTCTAAGAAAATGTTTTAAAATACAGATAACTGTGGCTTCCGATGAAAAGAGTTTTTCTAAATTGGTCAACTATATCAAAACAGTGATTTGCTAATTGAATGATGAATTATTATTGCATCAAAAAAAAAATCGCGAAAAGTATTGTTTTCGCCATAAAAATGTATCACATGGAGCCAAATCAGGTAATCTTTTTCGCCCTCAAAGATTCATCAAAATCGATTGAAAATACGCCGAGTTATGGCGGTTTGAAAACGGTCGAAATTTCACGAATTTCAAGTGTCATTTTTTTCCACCAGTCTTATGCTGGAATTAACGGATAAGTTTTAGTGTTTGAGCAAAGTAGAACTAACGTATTAGAGCTAATGCGTTTATACGAAGTTTAGGGATTTTAAGAATTAACGATTAGTGTTTAAGAATTTGCAACTTTCTACTTTTTCTTAATTTTTAAACATAATTGGAACTATGCACACATTTTTGCGCTGATAAACCGCTGATATATAAACAGCTAATTAGCACAGTGATGCCAGAATTATACATTCATCCTGAATCACCTGTTAAAACCTATGAATATACACGTATGGATATAATTTTAATGGGATATGATATGGACACCCGATGTACATCATTTGAATATGTTGAAGATATTGGATAGAAATAAGTCAGGAAATCGAAGAAAGAACTGAAGGTGGAGGAAAATGGGTGACAGGAGGAGACTTCAATGCCAGAATAGGAGAAATGGACGGAAGGGTCAACGAAGAAGGAGAGGTGATACAAAGTGGATCTTAAGACAAATGTTTTAATGAAGAAGAAGGATGGGAGGTTCTTAACGGTTGCAAAGAGGGTGACTTGGAGGGTAAGAAGACCTACATTGGACCGAGAGGAACCTTGGTGATCGATTACATGTTGATGAAAGGGATGAACACAGCATTGACCTCATTTGAGAGGGTTCAAACTTCTCACGGTCAATTTGAACAGTCATCTATGACGAGCTTCCTCCAATTCTTGACCAAGAAGTTGCAGACTTCAGTTGATGAGATGAATTGGCTGTCCGAGTACTTATCTTGAACTGTAAGCACAGATTCCTCTTGATTAGGGTTACACACCAAACATCAGCCAAGGTAATTGCGTACATTTTAATTGGATTGCTGCCCAACTTCTACTTCACGTATTCCGATGGCTTCGATTTCCATGACTGTGACCTGATTTTTGGCCAAATAGTCCTTGACAATGTGCGCGTTGTGAGTCGGCGCGTTTTCTTGATGGGCGGATCCAAGAGTTCTCTTTCCACATTTTGGGCCTCTTTTTGCGAATCCCCGCTTTTTTGTATCTCGGAGAGTTTGGAGTCTTCCACTGCATGGATTTCCGCTTGGTTTCAGGGTCATATTGAAAAATCCCTGTTTCGTCACAAGTTATAACTCTTGACAAGAAGTCTAAATCCTTTTCGATGCATTCCAGTGTATCAGAACAAATGTCTTTACGATGCATTTTCTGTTCCGCCGTTAGGAGTCTAGGCACAAGTTTAGCACACAATTTCCTCGTGTTTAGTTCGTCATTCAAAATTTGTCTCACAGTTTCTTTATTAATGTTCTGGCACGGCATAGGCAATCATCCCCGTAAACCGTCTGCAAAGTCCTATAGCTTTCCCGAGTTTTAACAGAAACTTTAAACTCACTCTTTGCTCAATTTTTTTATCCAAAATTTTTTCGGCGCGACCAGTTTTTTCACCTTCGTTATTTGACGATTACAACGATACTGTTTGATGCAGCTGCTTGAAATTTTTACCACAGGTCAAGGTATATAGATCTAAACTCCCCCCCCCCCTTCATTCTTCTCGCTACGCAGGTGTTCGTTCGAAAAAATCAGTCTCAGAACTTAATCGCCTTACCTCCTATACAAATCGTAAATACCATTTAAATTATTCATGATTTATGATTTTAAAGTCTACTTAAATTCTACCAAATAATATTTTTCAGAAGTAATTTATATTTGTTTATCTTTAAATTTTCATTACGTATTCAAATACATTAATTATAAAAATTTGCACTCTGAAGTATTTTGTAAAATATTTCATTTGATACAGACTCGCCCTTTTTTGTTCGTGAAGAGGAAGCAAGATCAGAAAATAAACGGCCTTATTGAATAACATGATTTCGTAAACATGAGATTAAATTTACAATCAAAAATCAAGAGGGACTTTCGCGTTGTTTCAATAACAGGACAGAGGGAATCGATTTTGAAATTTAATTCGCGAAAAGGCAGCCCGCCCTAATATAAACAGTACTGCGAGGGACTCAAATTTTCACCGTCGATCAAATGTAAAATATCCGCGCTCATTTAATTACGATTCCGCAAAGGCAAATAAAAAGGGGGAGGTTTTAACATGCCACGAAATCGATATTGTAATTAGTGTACGGAGTGACCCGTTTGTGATGACTTGCGGGTAACTTGTAGGAGTGTAAGACCTAATCTGATATGCAATAACCAATAGTTTATGAAGATGATAGTTGCGACACTTAACACTTACATGGGGTGGCAAATTATGTGGCAATTTAACTAACGACGTTTTATACAGTTATTTACTGATTACTACACAGAAACACATTTTAATCTGTAATATACAAAATACTTACAACATATGAGTTTCCACGAATGCAGCTTTTTATCAACAATTTTAATATAACATCTCAGTTATATTAATATATAAAATGTTAAAATGTCCTTGGAATTTAACTAAATTTGAGTTAATAATATTAATAATATTAATAAAACAAGCGTTTTCGCCAAAAATTCAAAATCTCTAATCCGAATAATTGACGCACGAGGAGCTCAGATTTGAAAACCGCGTTCAATTTGGAGTTTTCGTTTAGCCGCTACGGCTGATCAAAGTCTGAAAAATCAATTATTTTTTTAAATTTTCTAAAATTTCACCATGTTCATGGTGACAAGCTATTTTTTTGCTATTGAAGATAGCTGAAATTTTTTAACGGCAATCAATTTCTCTCGTTTTTCTGATGGAAAAAGGTATACTTCAATAGTCTACGATGATTATAAAGAAAGTTGCATTTTTTAACAAAAGTTTCAAGGGGTTTACTCGTGTATTTTATCATGTTTTCGTCAAAAATTTAAAATCTCTAATACGACTAACTGACGTAGGAGGAGTTCAGATTTGCAAACCGCGTTCAATTTGGAGTTTTCGTTTAGCCGCTACGGCGCACAGTGGTTTAGAATTCGAAAAAGCTGGCCAAAAGTCTAAATCTTGTTAAATTTTGACATAAATGGGTACTAATCATAGATTATGATGTCAAAATTGAAAAATAAAAAATGGCGGATCAAAAATGGCAGACATAAATGTTAAAATTATTATTGTCCCCACTGAAGAAATCCAATATTTTAGAATAACAATGATCTCAGCTTTTTGGTAATTATTTTATAATTTAGTCAGGGTGTGTAGAAGACCTTTTTTATACCATAAAATGGTATAAATTTCGAGTAAATTTTGAAAATTTTTATTTATTTATTTATTTAAAATATATACGGGAAACCCCTTTTTACAAAGAAAATACAATTTGTAAGTGCGAAAAAAATAAAGTCGGTAGCAGTTGTTTTAATATTTTTTTGGCAGCACTGAAGTAATGCGCAATCTCAGTATTACAATTAACTCAGTTCTCGGGTGATTATTTTGAAATTTAGTAAAGATGTGTTTGAGATTATTTTTAAACCATAAAGAAGAATCAATTTTTAGTAAATTTTGAAAATTTCAAGTTTGTATCATTTGTTTTTACATTTATTTGGCTACATTAGAGAAATTGACAACTTCCGTATAACAATTTACTAGGTTATCACATGATTATTTCCAAAGTTAGTGAAGGGACTTTTTCTTAGATCATAAAGCAGAATCAATTTTGAGCAAATTTCAAGTTGGTCACAATTGTTTTTACATTTATTTGTCACACTGAAGAAATTCGCAACTTTAACAACAATTTAATGATTATTTTCAAAATTAGCGAAAAATTTTCGTTCTTATTTACACCTATTACCATGGTTACGTAGAGAATAAACATGTCATAAAAATTACGATTATTTCTATTCACTCGTATAAATTGTAATTTGAATTTTCTATAAATTAAAACTTGTTGATAATAAAAAAATAATGTACCAAATAATCACCATGGCCGTAAAATTATTTTTGGCCCTCGGCTTCGAGTCGGTGAGCACTTTCCACCCTGGGGCCAAAACCATAACTATAGCTTATACTATACTGGGTGTGTACAAATTGACGGGGAACTTGTGATCGTAAAAAAAATCAATTTTGTAAAAAACTGATACAAACTACGGGAAAGTGTTCTGATTGTAAGAAAAATTCCAATTTTTTTTCTTTTACGAAAATATCCATTTCGTCGATTTCGACAATTTTTGTTAAAAAAATGTCTGCCTTTCTGTCTGTCTGTCTGTCATATTGATTTTTACTTTCTCCGTACAAACTAAGAGAAAGTGTTGTGATTGTAAAAAATTTCCAAATATTTTTTTTGCGGAAATGTCAGTTTCTTCTATTCTGACAATTTTTGTAAAAAATATGTGTGTCTGCCTTTGTGTCTCTCTGTCTGTCATATTTAGTTTCTACTTCATCCGTACAAACTACGGGAAAATATTGTGATCTTAAAAAAAATCCATTTTGTGGAACGGAACAGCCGTTTTGTTGATTCCGACAATTTTTGTGAAAAATAAAATGTCTGTGTGTCCGCCTTTGTGTCTGTCTGTCACATTTATTTTTTATTTTCTCCTTAAAAACTATAGCTTATACTATACAGGGTGTGTACAAATTGACGGGAAACTTGTGATCGTAAAAAAAATCTTTTTGGGGAAATATCCATTCCATTTCGTCGATTCCGACAATTTTTGTAAAAAACTGATTTTTTACTTTATCCGTACAAACTACGGGAAAGTGTTCTGATTGTAAGAAAAATTCCATTTTTTTTTCTTTTGCGAAAATATCCATTTCGTCGATTTCGACAATTTTTGTTAAAAAAATGTGTGTCTGCCTTTCTGTCTGTCTGTCATATTGATTTTTACTTTCTCCGTACAAACTAAGAGAAAGTGTTGTGATTGTAAAAAATTTCCAAATATTTTTTTTTGTTGAGGAAATATCAGTTTCTTCGATTCTGACAATTTTTGTAAAAAATATGTGTGTCTGCCTTTGTGTCTCTCTGTCTGTCATATTTAGTTTCTACTTCATCCGTACAAACTACGGAAAAATATTGTGATCTTAAAAAAAATCCATTTTTTTGGAACGGAACAGCCGTTTTGTTGATTCCGACAATTTTTGTGAAAAATAAAATGTCTGTGTGTCCGCCTTTGTGTCCGTCTGTCACATTTATTTTTTATTTTCTCCTTAAAAACTATAGCTTATACTATACAGGGTGTGTACAAATTGACGGAAAACTTGTGATCGTAAAAAAAATCTTTTTGGGGAAATGTCCATTCCATTTCGTCAATTTTTGTAAAAAAACTGATTTTTTACTTTATCCGTACAACCTACGGGAAAGTGTTCTGATTGTAAGAAAAATTCCAATTTTTTTCTTTTGCGAAAATATCCATTTCGTCGATTTCGACAATTTTTGTTAAAAAAAATTGTGTCTGCCTTTCTGTCTGTCTATCTGTCATATTGATTATTACTTTCTCCGTACAAACTAAGAGAAAGTGTTGTGATTGTAAAAAATTTCCAAATATTTTTTTTGCGGAAATATCAGTTTCTTCGATTCTGACAATTTTTGTAAAAAATATGTGTGTCTGCCTTTGTGTCTCTGTCTGTCATATTTAGTTTCTACTTCATCCGTACAAACTACGGAAAAATATTGTGATCTTAAAAAAAATCCATTTTTTTGGAACGGAACAGCCGTTTTGTTGATTCCGACAATTTTTGTGAAAAATAAAATGTCTGTGTGTCCGCCTTTGTGTCCGTCTGTCACATTTATTTTTTATTTTCTCCTTAAAAACTATAGCTTATACTATACAGGGTGTGTACAAATTGACGGAAAACTTGTGATCGTAAAAAAAATCTTTTTGGGGAAATGTCCATTCCATTTCGTCAATTTTTGTAAAAAAACTGATTTTTTACTTTATCCGTACAACCTACGGGAAAGTGTTCTGATTGTAAGAAAAATTCCAATTTTTTTCTTTTGCGAAAATATCCATTTCGTCGATTTCGACAATTTTTGTTAAAAAAAATTGTGTCTGCCTTTCTGTCTGTCTATCTGTCATATTGATTATTACTTTCTCCGTACAAACTAAGAGAAAGTGTTGTGATTGTAAAAAATTTCCAAATATTTTTTTTGCGGAAATATCAGTTTCTTCGATTCTGACAATTTTTGTAAAAAATATGTGTGTCTGCCTTTATGTCTCTGTCTGTCATATTTAGTTTCTACTTCATCCGTACAAACTACGGGAAAATATTGTGATCTTAAAAAAAATCCATTTTTAGAACGGGACAGCCGTTTTGTTGATTCAGACAATTTTTGTAAAAAATAAAATGTCTGTGTGTCCGCCTTTGTGTCTGTCTGTCACATTAATTTTTTATTTTTATAAAACTATGGGAAAATATTGGGATCGTTACAAACATCCAAATATTTTTTTTTCGAAAATATCGATTTCGTCGATTCAGACAATTTTTGTAGAAAATATGTGTGTCTGCCTTTATGTGCGTCTGTCTGTCATATTTACTTTCTACTTTCTCCGTACAAACCACGTCAAAGTATTGTGATCGTAGATAATTTCCAATTTTTTTTGCGGAAATTGCGGAAATAGCTATTTCGTTGATTCCGACAATTTTTGTGAAAAAAATGTGTCTGTGTGTCTGCCTTTGTGTCTGTCTGTCATATTTATTTTTACTTTCTCATTACAAACTAAAGGAAAATATTGTGATTGTAAAAAATTTCCAAATTTGCGAAAATATCCATTTCGTCGATTCCGATAAGTTTTGTAAAAAAAAAATGTGTCTGCCTTTGTATCTGTCTGTCTGCCATATTTATTTTTACTTTCTTCATACTAACTACGGGAAACTATTGTGATCGTAAAAAATCTTGTTTTTTGTGGCAAAATGCATTTCCGTCGATTCCGACAATTTTTGTAAAAAAAATGTTTGTGTGTCTGCCTGTCTGCCATATTAATTTGCCACTTTCTCCGTGCAAACTACGAGAAAGACTGGTGATCGAAAAGAATTTCCAAACATTTTTTTTGCGGAAATATCCATTTCATCGATTCCGACAATTTTTGTTAAAAAAGAGTTCGTGTGAGTGTCTACCTTTGTATCTATCCATCTGTCATTTTTATGTTTTACTTTCTCCGTACAAACTTCTTTCAAATTCCTCATTTTTTCACTAATTTGACTTCTAAAATGATCAGGGAAGATAACATTCCAATATAAAAAAATTAACATTGAAAATCCTATGTTCCGCTGAAAAATCATTTTTTTTTAAATTTTCTAAAATGTTCATGGCGACTAGTTAATTTTTTTGCAATTTTTTTAAAGCGTTCTAAACAATCGTAAATTTTAAGTTCCCGGCGCATTCACCAAACCATCAATTCGTAAATGAATTTGTAAATTAATCTATTTATGATTTTCGAACGTTGGCTGTTAAGCCAGTACTCAGTTGAAAATGATTAATATGGGGCGATTAAGGTATTATTCATTAAGATTTCATGCGCATAAATGATGAAGGGAAATTATACACATTTCCCCGAGTTAATTTAACCGACAAAAGAGCTAACGATTTCCAGCCGTGCATTACCACGCTACACGTCCTAGAAAATGAATACAGCCATAAATCAAATACAAAAATCAAAACACAATTAACACCCGTATGTCACCCCCATAACCATATTTTTTCCCTTTACCTACATCCGCGCTCGTATTGAAAAAAAATGTGTGTTTGATCGTCGCGGTTCCACATATGAGACGGAACGGACGGATGTTTGTTTAATCGAAATAAACGTCGACAACATATATACATAATGAAGCAAATGGTTTGTGCATGAATATTTTACACGTCTTTTGTCGCTCATTGTTGGATAGCATGCGAACGCGTACCTGTTTGACTTCACAATGGGACAAAGATTGCATGCAGTTGCAATGTTATAGTTACTATAAATGTATATTTACATGCTGTGCTGTGAATTATATCAAGTGTTTCTAATAAATTACAAAAGTTTAATTTAAAGTCTTAGAATTAACATGAAAATCTATAGATTTCTAAAACTTTGCATGCATTTCAAGAAATATTTAAAAGTTTCTAGTCAGTAACAATTGCATTTATAAGTTTCCAAACAAACAGTAGAATTTTATAATTCATTATTATGGAATTTAAAATTTAGAGAAAAGATTCATACCCACGCCGATGACATAGTTACGCAACTGTCTTAATAATACAAAACACTTATTGTTTATCAATTATAAAGCTCCCTGGTTGCCACCCCAAAAGTACGCCCCCACTATTACATAATTGTATTATTCCGCGACGCGTGGGATTCCTTGTAAATTATTAAGCGCCCGACTGACAGAATATCAACCGAGTTTCAGCCCGGCCCGCCCTCACCTTCAGTTTCCACCCGCAATATAGAGAGGGTGGGAATCGCCCCCGGCGCTCCCATCTGCACCTCCTACACTTACCTTCCTGGTGTTGTAATGATGGATGTTCACACACTCGAACGAACATCTTCTCGGTTCGCTCCCCTGAAAGAGCGACATATTTTCCTTTATGGTATCGATTGCGTGATATTGCATTAGAACCACAAATAAACGGCAAATGGAAAACTTTTGTGGATGTTGGAGACGGTAACAAAACAGAACTGCTAATTGGAGAATTGATTTAGAAAATTCTTAAATATTAACGAATCCGGGAGATTGCTTCAAAAGCTCCAAATCTGGACTTAATAATACGTTTATGGTTTGCCACAAAAACAAATGCCGTGTCCTAGCTGGAAAAAAAATCCAAACTTCAACTGGGAAAACGAAAAATGCATTCAACTACTTGGAAAAGAGTACTTTGTAATAGAGAAAGTAAAAATGATGATGTGGCCATCGTGTTACTTTCTACGATTTGCTGGTATTCTAAATTTTTGATTTCATAGGATATTCACAATTGAAATAATATTGTAAATAATATATTTTGGAATCGAATGATACTAGGGTTTCTGTCCCGGAATTACGCGGGAAGAAATTTGCGGGAAAAAATTGATGGAACCCTGGAAATGTAGAATTGTTTAGATTAGAAATATACGTAATTATACAGTGCAATTTTTTTAAGGTGGCGAAAAAAAGCGCGAAGAGATTAGCAATTTAAAACGAATAAACTTTAGATTCAGTCTAAGTCTATATGAGTGGGCGAGCTTAAAAAATAGTAATTATAGTAAAGTAATTATACATATTTTACTTATTAAATTAAAAATCCATAGTGATGATTTATCCAAAGAAATAATTAAAGAATGGTAAGAAGTAGAGAGCACTGCGATTAACGATAAAAAATAATGTAACATAGTGTATTTGAAATAACGAACAGGCATTTAAGGGCACATACACAAAATATTTGTGAACCCACTTCCGTCAAAATTTATTCGAAAAAAAAATTTTGAATTTTCCTAATTTTTCGAGGTTTTTTAAACATTTTGAGAATCAATGCTTTTCTCATTTAATTAGGTCTGCATGGAATCTGTGTTTGTTTATTTAAAACGCGAGATACGATTTCTTGCCTCCGAAATTTGAAGTGTTATCGCAACGTTATTTTTTTATAAAAGATAAACAGTCCTCAAGTTCATTGACGCTTAAAGAGCACTCAGATATTTCATACGCGCCTGTTGCAATTCGATATCTAAAGCCGATGCCGTTTAAAAATTAGGTCACATTACCACTGCCCCCAAACATGTTGCGTATTTTCACTCATTAACTTTAATAATTAATTGCGGGCTTTTTGTTACAGTTATAAACAAAATAATTGCGAATATTGTTTAAAAAGAATATAATCTCTTTGTGGTTACGAGCCTGTTCGTTATATCAAATACACCCTGTATACAGCGTGTTTCTAAATTGATGCGAAAGATTTTAAAGGGTGATTTTTTAGCAAAAATTAAGAGGTCTTCTATATAATTGTTTGTTCGAAACCTTTTCCTCTCCAAGTTCCAGCCCTATAAAGTTGAGGACAAAAATGGTTTCTATTTCATTTATCCACTATGGAAGAATTTATAGTAATTAAATTTGATAGATAACTGTACCTAATAAAATGACGCTTTTTGATGATTTTTGTGACCTTGAAATAATAATAACCAATCTGTGAATTTATGTCAAATGGGCCTGAGCATTATTTAATTTTTTTCTGGCCAAACTAACAATTTAGAAGAAAATGTCAAGAGACAAAAGAGTTGCAGATTTGATTCAAATGGTGGGATTTGAATCAAGTTTTGAAATAGAAAAATTTAGACGCATTAAAAAGTTCTGACGCAAGCTATTATAAGGGTTGATTTTTTCACCCCCTCGTAATAACATTTTAGGGTTACATAAATCGTCAAAAAGTTCCATTTTATTTGGAGTAGTTATCAGCCAAATTTAATTCTTCTAAATTCTTCCAAAGTGGAAATATGAAATAAAAACATTTTTTCTCGCTTAACTTGGTGAGGAAGGGATTTTAACCAAAAAAATGTATAGAATTTTTGCTGAAATATCACCTTTTAAAATCTTTGGCGTCAATTTAGAAACATTCTGTATATGTGACATATTTTTTACTTTCTCCGTTACGAACTACGAGAAAGTATTGTGATCGTGATTTTTTTTCAAAAAAATTTTTTACGGAAATATCCGTTTTGGGGTCCCTAGATGCCATTTCAACAATTTCTGGAAAAATTTGTTTTGCGTCTGTGTGTGTGTGTGATGGTGTGCCTGTGGTGTGTCTCTGTGTGTGTGTGTGCTGTGTGCGCTGTATTTCAAAAAATAATAAAGCAATTGAAATTGAATTTTGAACATACGTCTTATTTGATAAACCGAAGAACTGAAAAGATTTTGGTAAAATTTCGTACACCGGAAGTGGGTGTTTACCTTAACTGTTTTTTGTTTTTTGCCAATATTTTCCTAAATATGAAAAATATCACAAAAACATTTAAACAAACATCGAAGACAACCAAGAAATGAACATCTTTTGCTTGAAAATATTTTTCATAAAATCATTGCTATTCGAGAAAAAAAAAATATTTTTTTTTAAATTTTTCATTTATAATTATTAAACGATAATAGTTACAGCAAATTCATGTGAATAATAACTGGAGAGAATTGCAAAATGAACAACTTCTAAAGAATAAGTTTATTTCGAAATCTCGTTAGTTTTTGAGTAAACCGAGTTTTTGAATTTGAAGTATAATTTTTCCATCTTTCAGTTTCATCCGAGTTTACACAACGCTCGATGTACATTTAAAATATGATTTTAGTTGAAAATAAACCCACGAAAACGTAAATATAAAATCGGAGAAAGTAGCATGATGGCCATATCACCATGTTTTTATCGTTAATCGCGGCGCTCTCCAATTCTTACTATTCTTCCATTATTTCTTTGGATAAATGATCACTTTGGATTTTTAATTCAATAAGTAAAAAAGATGTATAGTTCTTCTGCAGACGTTAATGTTGCTTCTCTTTAATTAAGTACTTCAACGGATACTATTTACTACTCTGGTAATCCATTTATCTGCCATATTAAGATTGCAATTTTTAATTTTTGAAAATCGTTCAAGCATCATAACTAAAGACAAATCACCCTTTGAAATCTTTCGCATCAATTTAGAAATACCCTGTATAAAGCAACTGCCCAAAAATCGAAAATTTAAATCATTTATTTCAAGCTGCGAGCGTGTCTTTTCTATTTCTGCAAATGTTGTTACTAAAATCCGAAATCTGGTAAGTCATTAAACGATTTAAAAAAATACAATTTCAGGAAAAAAATGTGTTTTTAAAACTATACCTATACAGGGTGTTCCATAAATATACCGACAAATTTTTAGGGGTGGTAGGTGGGTAGATATCAAAACAAACATGTTTTGTTTTGTTTTCCAGAAAAAGAAATTGAACAGTAGTGTTTTCTGATAAGGCATGTTTGCGCGTTAGTTTAATAGTAGAAACAGCTACATTTGTGATGACGAAAATCCACATGCTATGGTGTCTAAAAGACACCTGATATAATTTTCGATAAACATGAGGGCAGGTATTGCTAGAGAGAGTGTAATAGTTTACTTCCTGCAATAATAATTATTTATTATTATTATTGTAAATTGCCTGTAGTATTGATATTTTCATATCAAGCTGATAAAATAGCCCTTGAGCCTTTAATGAAAATGTTAATTTGTCAGGATATTGTAATCTACGAAAAAAAAACATGACGGCACACACTGGTCCAAATGTCCAAATCTCTGGCCGTCAGATCAATACTACAATTCGTAAATTTACGTTTACAACATCGTAAAATTCAAATCCACCATCAGAATTTCGAAATTCATAATGGCAGGTTAAAAGTGACAGTTTTTTTGGGATAAAAAATACATTGGTTTTAGAATACACAAATATCGTATATTTGTGCTTAATTTAAGAGCAGGTTTAAATTCAAATGTAAGGTACATTCGTGGTCATTAATAATTTCGATTGAAACTTCATCAATTTTGACTTACGTAGGTTCATTTTTATTTTTAGTGGGAAGTAAGAATTGCAAAGGTGCAGATTGAAATTCCTCTCTTTTTTCATTTTTAATTTGCCTTTACACATTTCAAATGGATTAGAAGAAGCTAACAATCTATTTTTTCGAAAAATGTGTGGCTATAGCCCGCCTCCCCAAACTAAGTAGTAGCTTTATAATTTAGTTTGGATTATAAAAAAAAATTCTTAGGTACCGCCAAGAACACCGCATAATTTTAATATTAAAATAATAATAGGTAATCCAAAGCAAATTTTAATGACCTTGAATGAGAACTAAATGAATCGATGTTATACCAATTATATAATTCCAAGTAGAATTTTGCAACTTCTAAACGATAAGCTTTGAATTTTTTCCCATATATTTTAAATTAGCTTGATAACACTTGCAAAATAACTTTACACATGGATATCAATTTTTCATTTATCTGAAGTATTCTCGTGGCCTTGCTACGTTTATCAAGCCAGTATCTTCTTTAAATTCTGTAGATTTTGTAAACTCTTACGATTGGATGCTATTTCTTTTGTTCCGTTGATCTCCCTTGTCACGTTTTCTAATCGGATTTATAAGCATAGAGGTACCGAACCGAAGATTGTATTCAGGAATTTGTTCTTCGTCGTTAAAATCTTTTGATGTCGTCGCTTCACAAACATAACAACGTTATGCTGGTTTTGTTTCTGCTATTTGTCAATTTAGAATCAATTATTGAATGCCAATTCGTAAAAAAACGCGTAGAACACGCGTACACGCTTTGTGTTAACGCAAATCCACAAAACGCAGCCTCCGCACTTACCTCACTCCTCAACAATCCCTAAGAGAGTTTAATATCTATAAGAACTATGGGGCTGTGACATCCTCTTCATGCCAGGGCCGGTTTCTTTAGTCAATCCACCACTGCCTACATTTAATTGAAGTGTGCGGGAAAGTGTACTTTCTCGCACGTTACCTATAGCAACGTGCGGCAAAGTACAGCGCTGGTAAATCGTCTATTTTGCGTTGTCAAATAAATGCGCAAAAGACCACTTTATCAATCGGTCGTAGAAAAATATTTTTGTGATCTCAGGATTATCTGGCGAACGCGTGATGTAAATTTTAAGTTCCCGGCGCATGCACCATTAGATAAATTCATAAATGAATCTTTAAGACAAATGTAGCTACTTTTTTAAACAAATTCATTAGCAGATTACGAAAAGTTTCATATTTTCTCAATAATCAAGTGAGTGAATAATATTTATTTCAATGATAGTTAGTGGTTACTTCCTACAATCAATTTACAACCAGCTGAAACCTATTAATTTCTTTTCGGTCCGTATTAAATTGTACACGTGATTCAATCATAAATTTCGATGGACCAATAAATAGTTCAATAAAGCGTTTATTATCCACCCCCGCAGAGAGGTTCGCAGTTGGGCTGCAGTGCTGACTCTAGTGGCCAATTTTACGATATAATAAAACCGCAGGTTCTGCTGCTGATTATTGAGGGTACAATGCGCTGCTGCGAGTTTTACAGAAACGAATACAAGTTTTTATTGGACGCCGGACTGGAGATGGGCATTGTGGTAATTTGAAAAACTGCAACTTTGTAAAAAAACATAATGTACCGGACGTGATAGACTTTAACTGATTCATCAATTGAATTTAGAAAACCACACATTTTATTAATTCAACTATACAAAATGGAACCTAAATATACAGTGCGCGCCTAAAGTATGGAATATATTCAGTAAAACCGAAATAAAATATTTTTGGAAAAAATCCTCGAACAGATCGATTTTCTTTTATAAAAATACACATTTTTGTGTGACAATCGTCATTTGTTTTTGAGTTATGACGTCCATTTTGTTTTTAAATGGAAACCCCCTATTTTTGTTCTTGATTTTGAGAGATCTTTTCATTGTCGTACTGGCAGTACAAAAATATTGAAATCTTAAAAAGACATTTTTCGAGTAATTGACAATTGAAGGTGAAAGCGAATTTTTTCCAAAAAAAATGATCTTGACCTTCCATATGATCATATAATACAGTATGGTTTCAGCAAGACGGCGCACCCCTGCATCAGTTGAGCATCGGGGGCAATCGGGTACTACCGCACCAGCACCACCCCATCCTCCTTAGTTAGGTAATTCTTGTAACTATGTAAGGTAGCATTAACAGAATAACTGAAGGGCAGAAAGACCTATGGTCAACAGGGGCGGCTCGTTATATAGAGCCAAGGAGCCATAGCACTACCTGTAGTTTCAAGCTCAATAAAAAAATTTAATTAATTCTTACAACACTTTTTCGCTAGTTACTTTGATCTTGGAAAATAAATCGTTCGTTTTTTCTTCAAAACAGGAGGGATGGGGCTATATTGTATAAGTAGCGCCACCATCAACATGTTCCATGAGCCGCCACTGAAATTAATTACAGTTTTTTTAAATCCACGAGTTGTGAATTTTTGAAAATTTTAATTTTCGAATAGTGTAATTCGCGCAAAAAATGTAAAAAACTATAAAACGCGTCGGCAAAATTCTGCAAAAATTAAACTAGATTTGCAAATCATTGTTTTATCAAATTATCTGCAATTTTTGAAAATCCACCAATTGTTTCGCGAGTTGTGAGTTTTTGAAAATTTTAGTTTTCGAATTGTGTATTACTAGAGCAAAAAATTTATAAAAATATATAAAACGTGTCGACTGAATTCTACAAAAATTAAACTAGATTTGCAAATCATCGTTTTATCAAATTAAATAGAGTTTTTGAAAATCCGCCAATTATTTCGGAAATTGTGAATTTTTGAAAATTTTAGTTTTCGAATTGTGTACTACTCGAGTAAAAATTTAAAAAAAAAGTGTCCACGAAATTCTACAAAAATTAAATTAGATTTGCAAATCATCGTTTTATCAAATTAAATAGAGTTTTTGAAAATCTGCCAATTATTTCGCAAGTTGTGAATTTTTTAAAATTATAGTTTTCTAATCGTGTACTACTCGAGTGAAAATTAAGAAAAAAATTATAAAACGTATCGACTAAATTCTACAAAAATTAAACTAGATTTGCAGATCATCGTTTTATCAAATTAAATAGAGTTTTTGAAAATCCGCCAATTATTTCGCAAGTTTTGAATTTTTAAAAATTTTAGTTTTCTAATTGTGTTCTACTAGAGTGAAAATTTAAAAAAATATATAAAACGTGTCGACGAAATTCTCCAAAAATTAAATTAGATTTGCAAATCATCGTTTTATCAAATTAAATAGAGTTTTTAAAAATCCGCTAATTATTTCGTAAGTTGTAAATTTTTGAAAATTTTAGTTTTCGAATTGTGTACTACTCGAGTGAAAATTTAAAAAAATATATAAAATGTGTCGACGAAATTCTACAAAAATTAAATTAGATTTGCAAATTATCGTTTTATCAAATTAAATAGAATTTTTGAAAATCCGCCAATTATTTCGCAAGCTTTAAATTTTTGAAAATTTTAGTTTTCGAATTGTGTACTACTCGAGTGAAAATTAAAAAATATATATAAAACGTGTCGACGAAATTCTATAAACATTAAATTAGATTTGCAAATCATCGTTTTATCAAATTAAATAGAGTTTTTGAAAATCCGCCAGTTATTTCGCAAGTTGTGAATTTTTGAAAATTTAAGTTTTCGAATTGTGTACTACTCGAGTGAAAATAAAAAAAAAATATATAAAACGTGTTGACGAAATTCTACAAAAATTAAATTAGATTTGAAAATCATCGTTTCATCAAATTAAATAGAGTTTTTGTAAAACCGCCAATTATTTCGCAAGTTGTGAATTTTTGAAAATTTTAGTTTCCGAATTGTGTAATACTCGAGCAAAAAAAAAATATATAAAACTTGTCGACTAAATTCTACAAAAATTAAACTAGATTTGCAAATCATCGTTCTATCAAATTAAATAGAGTTTTTATAAATCTGCCAATTATTTCGCAAGTTGTGAATTTTTGAAAATTTTAGTTTTCGAATTGTGTACTACTCGAGTGAAAATTTAAAAAAATATATAAAAAGTATCGACTACATTCTACAAAAATTAAACTAGATTTGCAAATCATCGTTTTATCAAATTGTATAGAGTTTTTGGAAATCCGCCAATTATTTCACAAGTTTTGAATTTTTTTAAATTTTAGTTTTCTAATTGTGTACAACTCGAGTGAAAATTAAAAAAAATATATAAAACGTATCGACCAAATTCTACAAAAATTAAACTAGATTTGCAAATCATCGTTTTATCAAATTAAATAGCGTATTTGAAAGTTTGCCAATTATTTCGCGAGTTGTGAATTTTTTAAAATTTTAGTTTTCGAATTGTGTACTACTCGAGTGAAAATTAAAAAAAAATATATAAAACGTGTCGACGAAATTCTCCAAAAATTAAATTAGATTTGCAAATCATCGTTTTATCAATTTGTATAGAGTTTTTAAAAATCCGTCAATTATTTCGCAAGTTGTGAATTTTTGAAAATTTTAGTTTTCTAGCAAAAAATAAAAAAAATATAAAGCGTGTCGACTAAATTCTATAAAAATTACATTAAATTGCAAAAATTTGCAAATCATCGTTTTATAAAATTAAGCAGAGATAGCTCGTTATATAGAGCAAAGAAGCCATGGCACTACCTGTAGTCTCAAGCTCAGCAAGAATATTTAAAACACTTTCGCCAGTTACTTTGGTCTAGGAAGATAGATCGTTCTTTTTTTCTTAAAAAAAGGGGTTTCTGGTGATATCATCAACATGTTCCACAGGCCGCCACTGATGGTCAATAGCTCAGAGAGATTGACCAAGTGAATTTATTGTACACTCAAACAAATTACTCTTTAAAAAAAAATCTGAATAAAGATGTATGTGGAGTAACCTCTGTTAGTAAAACGGAAGGAAGCTTAAGCTAGCACCAAGTCCGACCCCCTACATAACAACATGTTAGCCTTAAAATTATGTCTTAACAGGCCTAAAAATAAATAAGTTATTAAAACAACTACTCTCCTGACTAATGCCAAGCCGAATATTCTAATTTACAACAGAAGTTTAAAAGTTTTAATCACAAATAGCATTTAAGGTAAATGGGATATTATTATTTAATATTTAGGTGGAAAACATGCGGCCTAGAGGCCGCATGCGGCCTCCGTGACTTTCTTGTGTGGCCTTTATAAAAGCTAGCTCTTTTATTAATTAATATTTAATTATATAGATAACGAAAATTTGCGGCCTCCTTTATTACAGCGTAATTTAGATGCGCCCTCTAAAGTTAAAAACGTTCCACATTGATATTAATATTAACGCCAAGATATTTAAGTGATTTATTCTGGTCGGAAATAAGTAGGTGAACGATACAAATTAATTCGCTCTTCTTTGTCTTTATTCAATATACATCCGTGTGTATTATACTGTATCATTAACAAAGCCGTTAAAATCCAATTGATTTTCCGTGTAGAGCTCCTTCTGTGCGGTAGTATTTTCGCACGTTCGGAGCACTTCCTTATCCGCAGACAATTGATCATGGAGCTTTTAGTTATGTATGAATTATGCATTACAGGATGTAGATATAAGTACGGATTAAGCGTTTCCATTTTATGCTACCTGTGGAATTACCATCTTTGAAGTATTCCGGAATGGTAATCCCGAGACTAGAATTTAGTGGCGCCATTTCAAATTTCCTGCACGGGAAATCCGCATATGATACATGATGAAATTCGATGGAATAAAACAATAAAAATTTGATATTATTCGTTGATATACTGATCAAGGCAATAAAAAAAGTTATGATGTAAATTCTCCGATTTAATAATGTTAGGGTTTTCAGTGATATTTTTCATATTTATTGATTTTTTCTTTCAAAAATTTGTAATAACCATATTCTTTATAAATTGATAATTTTGGTATTCTCTACAATCATTGTTTATATAAATTGGATGGTTATATTATTATAGACAAAATATTTCACATTTAAATTTTTATTCAAAAATCAAACAGTTTTAATAATAATAATAATAATAATAAATCTATTTATTTGTAACTCAGTCTCAATCACATACAATAGTAAATATTAATAATTAAAAATGCAATATTACAGAAAATGAGTGACAAAAACGAATCTAGATCAGCATATTATATCAGAACAAATCTGATATCGCTGTTACTTCGTCTAGATCGTAAAAACAAGATAAAACAAAAATATATGTTAAACAGACTTAAATAACTAAACTAAATAACTAAAAATATATGACTAAGAATAGGGATAAGTAAGAGAGAAAAAAAAAAAAAAGTATATATTTTGGAGAAACATTTGTTAATAAAAGATGTCCACTTCTTTGTTGCTATCTGTGAAGATGTTTTTCTAAATTTTTAATAATCAGCTTTCCAGTTTTCCGGATAGTTAAATAAGTCCAATGTTCAAAGTCTTATTTAAAACTTTTTGGCTGTTTTTGTAGACAGCGCCAAGTGACGAATATTTATATTCCAAAAAATTTTGGAATCATCTCTAGCCACCTTTTTTTTCTTTTACACATATAGACAACGTATATAAAAAAATTGCCATTTAATTAAATACAAACTAAATTGGTTATCAACCAGTGGTCTTTCAGCCTTAGTTTTTGTGTATCAAAAATGATTGATTTGATATGTAAATTTTTGCAGATATATGGGTGGACATGTCCCAATTTTTGTAGGTAAGATCTGTAAAGTGTTAAGCTCTCATTTTGATTCTCTGTGAGCGAATCTTATAGAAGAATTTAGGACCTAAGGTCGTTCCAAAGGAATTTCAAAACGGCGATGAATTAACCTTAGAGTTCTAAATAGAAATTGATGGTGAAGATTTTTAAAAATAAATACACTCGGCGTTAAAAAAAAGCGCCACTCGAAAAATCGCGAAAAAACTCATTTTTCAAACCGTCGTAACTTGGTTCAATTTGGTCGAAAATCGATGAATCTTTCAGTTTGGGAAAGACTTAAGTTTTATCTTTAAGAATGTGTAGTTGATTTTGACCCCAAGTCCAACCCACCCCCCGTAACAACGCGATGGGAAAAAAATGTTTTTATGTAAAAAATTGTCCAACTTCGACAAGCTGTACTGTTCCCCAAAAAAAATCGGCGGTAAATTTCACCACAATTGCAGAAAAATTTAATCAATTTCCTTCAAATGCCTTGAAAATTCGAGTCGTTTCGATAATTTGGAGCAAAGTTATGAATTTTTGAAAAAAAATTGACATTTTTCACTTTTTTGGCTATAACTTGAGTGATTTTGCACCAAAATCGATGAACTTTTGCAGTCTGAACAGTTTCAATTTTTTTCTTCAACGTCGTGTGAATTGTTTTGTTGCTAAAACGATTCCACACCCTGCCACCCCCTAAAGGAAAAATTTGTTTTTTTTAAAGTTTAAATGTGCAAATTTGGTTTCTCGTACCGTGTGCAAAAAAAGATCGTGGACTCAATCGGTCAGCATGGCAATAAAGTTCAATCATTTTCCTCCAATTTCCTCCAAAATTCAAGTCGATGCGATGATTTGGCGCGAAGTTATGCAGTTTTGTAAAAAAAATTACATTTTGCGCCTTTTTGGCCATAACTAGGCGAATTTCGCACGAAACTATATGTAATTTTGCGATCTAAGAAGTTTTCGACTTTCGTAACCCCCTGAAAACTCCTACAAAAAGTGTTTTGGATTGATAAAAAATGTTACATTTTTACAACTTGTTTTCATTTTCAATGTCATTTTTTTTTCAAAAATTCATAACTTTGCCCCAAATCATAGAAACCACTCAAATTTTTAAGGCATTTGAAGGAAATTGATTAGATTTTTCTGCCATTGTGGTGAAATTTCCCGCTGATTTTTTTTGCGCACGGTACAGCTTGTCAAAGTTGGACAATTTTTTACATAAAAAAACATGTTTTTTCCATCGCGTTGTTACGGGGGTTGGGTTGGACTTAGGGGTCAAAAACAACCACACATTCTTAAAGATAAAACTTGAATCTTTCCCAAACTGAAAGATTCATCGATTTTCCACCAAATTGAACCAAGTTACGATGGTTTTAAAAATCGAGTTTTTTCGCGATTTTTCGAGTGGCGCTTTTTTTTCACGCCGGGTGTATTTATTTTTAAAAATCTTCACCATCAATTTCTATTTATAACTCTAAGGTTAATTCATCGCCGTTTTGCAATTTCCTTGAATTTCGCGATTTTTCGAGTGGCGCTTTTTTTGACGCCGAGTGTATTTTTGTTATTGGCTGCTAAATTTTTTTTTTTTACAGTAAATATGTTGTAAGCATTAGTTAAGAAAAATTGAAATTAAGATGCTCTTTGGCGAATTCGAAATAATACCAGCTTTCGGTGGGAGCATTGTGCGTCCAAATAAAGGGTCCTAATAATTAAAAGCTTCACAACTAAGAAACTTCGAAGGATCAAAAGAAACAACAAATAGAACTTATATCGAAGTTTTCGAATTTCTCGAAGAATCGAAGTTGTGAGTCTTCGAATGTTTCAATCCCAAAACCCTGAACAGTTTGGATTTAAACTTTTAACCAATTTCAAAATCTTTACCTCGGAAACCGAAGACAAAATTTAAGATGCGCATGCTCAGTTACTGTAATAATACACTGGCAACGCAACAAGCAATAATATATCTTGCAAAATTAATCATTTTTGTTAGTTTTGAAGTAATAATAATGAATAAATTAACTTTTTATTTGTCAATATTTGTGAAGTGAGACTTCGAAAATTTTAAACTTAGAAAATTCTAAGCTTCGAATCTTCCATCTTTGAAGAAAGAGAAAGGGAGAGAGAGAAAATAGATTAATTGAGATACTTTTACAAATGATCTCAACAGGCAATTGACCGGAGATCTTTCAGCATTCTTTAAAGATTTTCATTGAATCTTCGAATCTTCAAAGTTTCAAACCTTCAAACTTAGAAACCTTCGAAAAAAATTCAAACGCCAGGTCAATTTGAAGAAAAATTTAATGTTTAAAATTAGTTCGCATATTATTTGTTGACATTATAAGCATGGCTGAACTGTATTTCTACATACATATAGTATGAAACTAGTTTTTCAAGCTTAAGTTCCTGTATGTGAAATTGTGTTATTTATGTGAAATAGTGAAATATAAAATTAAGAAAATAAACTGGTGACGAACGACGACTCCGCTACGCTGCACCGTCGTCCGTGCGTGGTCTATTAAATTTGAGCAAAGTAATCGGTGACGAACGACGGCTCCGCTGTGCTGCGCCGTCGTCTTTGCTTATCCCTTTAAAATTGACCAAAGTAACTGGTGACAAACTACGGCCCCGCTGCGTTGCGCCGTCGTCTGTGCGTAGTCTATTACAATTGAGCAAAGAATCCGGTGACGAACGACGGCTCCGCTGCGCTGCGCCGTCGTCTGTGCGTATCTCATTAAAATTGAGCAAAAAAAAAACGGTGACGAACGACGGCTCCGCTGCGTTGCGCCGTCGTTAGTGCGTGGCCTATTAAAATTAAGCAATTAAACTGTGCGCAGTCTATTAAAATTGAAGAAGGTAACGAGTGAAAAATGTTCAACGTTAAAAAACGACAATAATTCAAAAATCCATATCTCGGTTAATAACCGGGCGATTTAAAAAATTCAAAGTTTGTTTTACGTACACACAATACCGCAATGATAATCTGTCGTTAGATTCGTGATTTCAAAAGGAATAGAAAAATTCATTTTGAAACGATCGAAAATATTTACCGGCAAAATAAATAAAAGTTTAATGAATTTTTAAAATTAGAAGGAGGGTTTGGATCGAGAAATTTTATTTGGATTTTCTGTTGGGCATGAGAAGAGCTTTCCGGTGGTGTAATCAGATTTCCGATTGGAGAAAAAAAAATTGTGCCCCGCTGCTAAATTTCGCTTCCCCCTTCCGTATACAACGTTATATCTCGAAAACCACAAATTGGATCGAAAAACTTTATGGGGATCTTTGATACAGATTAAATGGGTGACTGATATACCGTCGTCAGATTTTTAATTTTCGAAAAAAAAAAAATCGCAAAATTCTTCCAAAAATTCCCGCAAAACATTCAGAAATTGGCCGTAGATCGTAAACGGCGTGCCCCACGAAAAATATAGTTCCTACCTTTTCGATGCAAAATGCAATTCCAAATGGCATGCCGTTTAAATTTCTTGCGTGAGATGAAAAATGGCTGCTGTAGAATTTTTTTATTGAATTCGGGGGTGGTTTTCTTTGAATAACTCCTCGGGGGTTGGAGATATAAAAAATTCGTAAGAGACATAAAATATAGATGGGAGTCAGTTCTATAAAACTCTATGAAATTCTGAGTCGTGGCCATAAGGGGAAGCGCGCCCTTTTTTCCGGAAGCGTCCTAAATGTGATTTTTTAGAAAAACGCTTTAGGGGTTTCAACGGAATTTTTTACGGGAACGTGCAACAGCAAAAGTTAAGTCCCGATGCATTGGGGATTTTTTGAGCCATATTTGAATCCTCTAACTCAAAAATCCTGGGAGGAGATAGGTTTGGCGCGAACCTCTGCATCGCGAAAAAATTGATTTTCAAAAATTTACCCCCGAGTCTAGGGGTGAGTTGGAAAATCGCGCATTTCACGGACCCCTAGACGACGTTTCCGGCTTTCGGGAAAAAATAAAATTTATCGTTTTTTTGTTTTTTTGAGGGGTTGGCAACTCTTTTTAAAAGGGGTGGTTCTAGAGGGTTGAAATTTTAATGGTATATTTCTTGAATTATTTGTGATTTTTGATAAAAATTTCAAATCGCCTTCTATAAGCGTTTTGAAAAAACTTGATTTTGGAGCTTACTCGTTTAAGTATATACCGTATGTTTTTTTTATCGCGGGCCATAGGATTTTACATGCTAAAAATTAATTCATTTTTTATCCTAAAATTTCCTTCAAAATTTTAGGATAAAATATACATTAACACAAGGTATAATTTTTAGCATATAAAATCCTATGGCCCACGATAAAAAAATATACTGTATAAATAATAATAATTTTATATTTATTTAAAATTCGTTATTAAACTTAACTTTTTAAGTAATAATAAACTTTTCCTTATAAAACAAATATTTTATATTTTGCGAATATAAAATCGAATAATAAAATTACCACTCAAGCAAAGTAAATGCCTAATCGGAAATCTTTTTCAATTCCTACAATTACTTTAAATAGACGATTATCACCCACTTTAAAACTTATAATTAAGTTTTTTTCTTTCGGCATTAATGTGAAACGACTTTCAAATTGTAGACATTAGGCACACGCACACATGAAAAGACAAATATATTGTCGTGCCGCGGAAACATTACCGGACATGCAATTTAGGAATATCTCCAGTTTGTTTGGTAAATAAAATTTTAACTGAAGAGTCGCGTGGCTCCATCGTGTTCCTTAATATTTCAAGAATTGCCATGAAATATTATAACTGCAACGAGAAATGGTTTGTTTTAATATACAGCGGCTGGGTGTATGTACATACGTGGCTAATATTTTTTATGAAAGTGCAGTCTAGCCCAGATGCATACACCGTTGGATAATGAAAAATTTAATTTAATATTGTGTCCGATAAACCTACAGGATGGAATGTAGAAGCAGACAATTTGCCACCTCAGCATTAAATATCATTAATGGCGAACGTAAATTCAGTTTTCAATTTATCATTATTAACAGAGCCATCTAAAAATAAAAATAAACTGGTAGGAATTGAACCGTATACCATGGATGAATACTTCTCACATTTTTGATAATTGTATGTCTGTGTATACAGTATGTTTTTTTTTATCGTGGGCCATAGAATTTTACATACTAAAAATTATACCTTGTGTTAATGTATATTTTATCATATAATTTTGAAGCTAATTTTAGTTAGTAATAAATCAATTACTTTTCCACATGATGCGCTTAATTAGATTAACTTAAACATGTTTTATTCCATTAAAAAATGAAATTAATTCCTAATCAATCTGACATTTCAGAAATTCAAGGTACTTGATTTTTGCTCAGTTATTTATTTTAAATAATTTCATTTTTAATGGAATAAAACATGTTTAAATTATTCTGACTAAGCGCATCATGTAGAAAAATAATTGATTTATTACTAACTAAAATTTCCTTTAAAATTTTATGATAAAATATTCATTAACACAAGGTATAATTTTTAGCATGTAAAATCCTATGGCCCACGATAAAAAAAATACCCTGTATATATACATATATTTTGGTTTGACTATTTTCTTAATTATATACTTAATTATTAATATAATATTTAATGTATATCTGTAAGAAATCAATTTGGTTTATTATTAGTATTATCATTATTATCATCTCAAAATGCCTTCATGAAAAATAATATACGCTGTGTACATAAAGTAAGGAATCGATACGATTAAAATTCAGAGCATTTTCTTTCAGAAAAATGCTCGGACACATATATTATTATTTTTTAACGCGCATTTTTTGAGATAAAATTCAAATGTATAGGGTGTCCCAAAATTGACTTACGGTCCCTAAGTTAAAATTTTCAAATATGAACCCCAATTTTTTGTTCCATGTATGGATTTTACGTAAAATTCTGAGTATATTTCATGTGGCGTTTAAAAAAGTACAACTACTATTTTATTTCTGGTAAAAGATAACATGGTTTCATCGAAACATTGGAATTAATAAGAAAATTTCATTTTGTTAAGTAAATAATGTACACAGTGTATATCAAGTATCTTTTTGATTTCTCCTACAGAACTTATCTTACCTTTTGAACCACACTCGTACATGATGTTTTTTTTTAATTTTACCTAATAACGGTTTTCACTTACATTTTAAACTATTAATGATTTTTCATACAATTAAATTTTCAGTGAAATCCATGATAGAATATTTATGAATCCCCCCGACCGACTATTAGAAAAAGCGACCTGTGCACTTTTCCCCAATTAGCATTTCGGGGGTATAGGTCGGCATTAACCCCCTTTTCAGCGCAACCGGAAGAGTGCAATCACTGCCCGATTCATTTTATTCATGGGGGCCGCACGTATCGATCGCCGGCCAGAAACGCGGCCAATAATTTTCCATTTTCGATTTAATTTTGATTCATTGAAAGAGGTGAAAAGGCGATATGTACGTGTATGTGTATGTAGGGAAAAGTGTGCCACATAAATGCAGACACATGTGCCGCACATAAATTCATTTCGCATTTCCCCTACCGCTTAGGAATGCGTTATTATATTTTCCTTTTTTCAGCGTGTGACAATTTTAACAAGGCCTTCCCGCCGGGGGGTGGCCCTACGCGAAAAATGGCGGAATTTCCATATTCACTTCAAGTCACAACAGGTCTCTTGAGGGAGTGAATGCTCGACTTTTTAAAACGCTCGTAATGAAATGAAAAAGTTGCTTAAAATTTAATTCTAATTTACCTGATATTTGTATTAAATTAACATGCTCAATTGTTTGCTAGTTTTTTTGGTTATTAAGTAATGACTTATTTCATTGAAACAATTAAAATGGACACGTTTCTATATTGCAAAATACACAAAAAGTCTATTGGGTTTATAAAAAATATTAAAAACAATGATAAACATTTAATCGTATGTTATTAAACGAGTGAGAAAGTTGGCCATTGCCACGAGGGTGAAGTTGAAATTCACCCGAATGGCAATGGCCAACTTGTTCACGAGTTTAATACTATACTTTTTCGCATCATATTAAATAATTAAAGCTATTTTTCTGTTTGTATTAAATTATAACGAATAATTTTTCTATTTGGAAATTGCGGCATTTCGCTGACAAGAAACGAATCGTAACCATAGTAACAACTAAACTGTTGGGCAATGAAACCACTATCATTTGATTGGACGTCACCTGTGGAGAAAATGATTCGGCCGAATAATGGACAACTTTCTCAATCAAAAATCATTTAACAACGTTTGTATTATTTAATAAGATGCGAAAAACATTATTTCCCGATGCGACATCAAAGAACCGGTTTCGATCTTGTAAGTTCTCATCAATTTAATATAGACGCAGATTGGGAAACGGTTGTTTACTATGGAGTTATAACCCTCCAAGTATACAATTTGGCCGACAAGCCATGACTGGTGATATACTTTGATCAATAAATCTTTGCGTGCACGTCATAGATAGCTGAACCTAGCTCCGACATTTTCATGCGTTTACTCTCTCTTTCTCTCTACGATAAGTTGAATTAGGCGCAATCATGTGTGTACGTCCAAAGCGAGAAAACTCGGTTTACAGTAATGACGCACACGCAAAGATCCATAGATCAAACTATAGTAAAGTTTACGCAGTGTGAGGGAGTGAGATAACAAATCTCTGCATGACCTCACTTTTGAATTGAATTGTAATCATCACCTCGCAAAGATTCAGTGTCTATATTTACATTATGTTCAGCGACGGCTTCTGAATAATTTGACTTTCTGGCGCACCTTCTTGATTTTTAAGATGATCACAGCGCAATCAATCACGGCTCGGTGGACAAGCTGTACATCATA
The DNA here is from genome assembly GCA_910593695.2 of Ocypus olens. Taxonomy (NCBI): domain Eukaryota; kingdom Metazoa; phylum Arthropoda; class Insecta; order Coleoptera; family Staphylinidae; genus Ocypus; species Ocypus olens. The sequence continues at coordinate 47,113,686 of OU343056.1, read as the reverse complement.
AAGGCGACATCTATTGTTTAAACGTTGCATACTGGGAAACAATATTTAAATGTTTAAACTTGTCGTTAGTTAGCTGTTCCTTATTACCGGTGAATTAAATTTAAAAAAAATGTTCAACGTTTGGTATATTTATCGTAATAATACAGTTATCACTAAGATTTTGAATAAATTAAATTTCACAGATCTACCCTTTATGTTATCAATTCTTGCTCAAATTTTAAGAGAAGAGGGAGAAAAACTTCCTTATTCAGCCACTAACATATCTATACATTATATCAAGTTATCGGGGTTAGTCTGTCCGGGCTGTCAATTTTTAATTTTTCCCAAAGTTCAAGAGAGTTATTTTTTTTTAATGAAAAATTATCAAGTCAAATTATTTCGTATGCAGAAGAAGCTGCGATTGAAATGAGGATAACTAAAAAAACCAAAATCTCCAAAAAAAGGTCAAAATCTGAATTTAAATAACAGGTTACTGTATTGCAGGTAATTTTTTTTAATTTCATAAAAAGGCAAGATTTTTTTTTTCACTTATTAAAGGAATGGCAAATTTGAGGCAGATTTGAAAAATCATTCCTCAAAAACGCGTCTCTAAAAAATGGAGATGTGGCCATCATGTTACTTTCTCCGACTTGATGGTATAGTTATTTATATTTACACTTTCATGGTTTATTTTAAATTTAAATCATATTTTAAATGTACATTGAGCGTTTTGTAGTCTCGGATGAAACTGACGTTTAAAACGTCAAAATTATGAAAGATGGAAAAATTATATTTCAAATTCAAAAACTTAGTTTACCTCAAGAACTAAAGCGATTTCGAAAAAACTTATTCATTATAAGTTGTTCATTTTGGCATTCTCTAGAATTATTATTAACATAAATTTACTGTAACTATTATCGTTTTATAAATATAAAATAAAAATGAAAAAAAATAATACATTTTAAAAATGATTTTATGGAAAATATTTTCAAACAAAAGAAGTCAATTTCTTTGTTGTCTTCAATATCTGTTTAAATGTTTTTTGTGATATTTTTCATATTTAAAAAAAAATGAAGAAAAACAAAAAACTGTAAGGTAAACGCCCAATTCCGGTGTACGAAATTTTACCAAAAACTTTTCAGTTCTTCGGATTATCACACAGGCACACACACACACACACACATACACAAATTTTGTCCAGAAATTGTTGAAATGGGACCCCAAAACGGATATTTCCGTAAAAAAAATTTAAAAAAAATTTTCACGATCACAATACTTTCTCGTTCTTTGTAAGAAAGTAATAAAAAATGTGCCCTGCAAATGGTACAAAGGGTGAACATATTAGATAATTTTTACGTTAGTCATAACTTAAAACGAAGGGGTTGAACCGCTCCCCGCCAAATGTCTTACAACTGATGCCAAAACGTTAGAACCGTACGGGCTCCAAAAATTTTGAAAAAATTACAACTCAAAGCTAGCCCGTACCTTCTGATAACCGAAAAATGTCTTCTCTTCTATTTTAAAAGAAAAAAATCATATGTCATTGAGGGGGCATCACATGGTAAATGCGCACATATAAATATTGTAGGAAGTTCTTTATTAACAGATAAGAGTACTTTCACGTGAATTTTTACTTAAAACAGAGGGTAAAATCGTACTCCTAAAAATGTCTTCCCAAATTATGCACCCTAAGACCGTAGGGAGGTTCCAAAAATTAAAAAAAAATACTAATGAAAGCCAGTCATACTCTTTACCAACCGAGAAAATTTCAGCTCTGCTTATTCTAAAAAAAAATATACGTCCTCGACAGAAGCATTAAAACTGGTGAAGCATTTTGGTCACATTTTGAAAAATCATATCTGGTTAAGGGGGCACCAAATGAAAAAATGTGTCGATGCAAATATTGGGGGAGGGTTCTCTTTGAACTAATTTGATTACTTTTGCGTTAATTCCTGCTTAAAACAGGACGCGAAACCGCACAAATAAAGCGCCCTAAAAACTTAAGGAGGTACCAAACATTTTGATAAAATTACAAATGGAAGCCAGTGATACTCAAATTTGGAAAATAGTATCTCGTTAAGGTCACATTTTGAAAAATCATATCTGGTTAAGGGGGCACTAAATGAAAAAAAATGTGTCGATGGAAATATTGTGGGAGGGTTCTCTTTGAACTGATTAGATTACTTTTGAGTTAATTTCTGCGTAAAACAGGGCGTGAAACCGCACAAATAACGCCCCTATAACCGTAAGGAGGTTCCAAAATTTTTGAAAAAATTACAAATAAAAGCCAGTCGTGTGTACACTTTACTAACCGTAAAAAAATGCCTGTTGCAATTTTAAAGAAAAAAAATTGTCCTTGAAAGAAGCATCAAAACTGGTGGAGCAAATTTGGAAAATCATGTCTCGTTAAGGTCACATTTTGAAAAATCATATCTGGTTAAGGGGGCACCAAATGAAAAAAAATGTGTTGATGCAAATATTGTGGGACGGTTCTCTTTTCCTAATTAGATTACTCTTGTGTTAATTCCCTTTTAAAAACAGGGCGTGAAACCGCACAAATAAGGCGCCTTATAACAGAGAGGAGGTTCCAAAATTTTTGAAAAAATTACAAATGAAAGCCAGTCGTACACTTTACTAACCGTAAAAATTTTGCCTCTTGCAATTTAAAGCTTGAATTACATTATACTTTTTCCGTCTTTTTTCGTCTAGATTCTCGTTCAAGTTTTGCTTTCGATTTATAGTTCATTGCATTCGATATAGAGGCCGCCGCTAGCGGACGAAGTAATTACCAACCCACTAAATAAAAAGTATTTGTGTACCATAATAAAAATATTAACTTGAAACCCGCGACAAAAATAACTGACTTATAACAATACTGCGATTGGAATGGAAGAAACGTCACCAGGTTATACAGGTTATGTTGCTTGCATAAACAACTCATGTTTGTTGTTTTTTTTTCGTCGTTGGCAGTACCGAACTTGGACCAATTCGAACGGAAAATAGGACCGGCTGCATATTTCTATTCAAGAAACTTGAACGAAAATTGGATGGAATTTTCTTAATTATATTCATACTAGATTGTCTCGAAGCAAAATCTAACGATAATCTAGACGAAAAAGACGGAAAAAGTATTATGTAATTCAAGCTCTAAAGAAAAAAATTCGTCCTTAAAAGTAGCATCAAAACTGGTGGAGCATTTTGGCCTCAAATTTGGAAAATTATATCTCGTTAAAGGGGAATCAAATGAAAAAAAAATGTGCCAAAACAAATATTATTTTTGAGCTAATTAAAATACGTTTACGTTATTTTCTATGAAAATAGGGGATGAAACCGTACCCCAAGAAATGTCTTTAAAAAAGTGCCACAGAGGTGAAGGGTGGGGGTCAACAAATTTGGAAAAATTTGCAAATAAAAGCTAGTCGTTTCCCTCTACCAATCATGAATATTTCAACTTTTGGATTTTAAAAGAAAAATATTCGTCGTTAAACGAAAGCATGAAAAGGTGGAAGCATTTTGGTCACATTTTAAGCAGGAAGCTCGTTAAAGGGTCTTCAAATGAAAAATTGTGTCGATTTAATATCATAGGGGGAAGCTTTGTGAATAGATCGGACGATCAACGGATTTTCCAAGGGAGACGCCGCATAAGCCTAAAATCATATATTTTGGGCCAAGGCTCCGAAAGTAGTCAATATTTTTTTTTACAAAATCGCTTTTTGTTTACCAGAAATTTCATTTTTTTGGCAAAAAGGATCGAGCAAAATAATGCAAAAATCACAAAAAGTGATTCGTTAATATTTTTTAGTTTTCGAAATACATAAAAGTCTGCGCCTTTTTCGCGTAAAAACAAAGAGTTATTTATTGACCTTTTGGTTTCCACCTCTCAAGAGATTAACGGCTGGGGGTGGGAGGAGCGATACTGGTCGGGATCGACAAGTATGCCTAAGACCGTGTGGAAATAGTATATTATTAAACGAGTGAGAAAGTTTGGGTGAATTGCAAACTTCACCCTCGTGGCAATGGCCAACTTGTTCACGAGTTGAATACTATACTTTTTCGCATCATATTAAATAATTACCTAAAGATTTTTCTGTTTGTATTAAATTATAACGAATAATTTTTCTATTTGGAAAGTGGGTCAGTTCGCTGACAAAAATCGAATCGTAACCATAGTAACAACTAAACTGTTGGGCAATGAAACCGCTATTATTTGATTGGACGTCACCTGTTGGGCAATAAAATTGCTATCATTTGATTGGACGTCATCTGTGAAGAAAATGATTCGGCCGAATAATGGAGAACTTTCTCAATCACAAACGATTTAACAACGTATATATTATTAAATAAGATGCGAAAAAAGTCTTAAATAAATTGCACCCCCGCCCCCTAGGGATGGAGTGCATGACCGAACCCGGGAGTTGAAGGTCGTCGATAAGGGGGTTCGACGGATTTGGTGATTGAAATATTGTGCGAAAAATATTGATGAGAGTTGTATTTTGAACTTTACCTGAAAGGTTTTCGTTGCGATGGCCCCCATCTGGACCGAGAGGGGCGGTGCGGGGTCGTTAATTTCTTTTTGCAAACGCGCGACGCGACGAGCAGCTTTTGCGCTTTCCAAATAAAAAGCACCTAAACTCAGTAAACATATTTTTTAACTTTCCAAACACAAAGAGCTTAGGATTAGAGTCCAGTTACCTTGTAGCGAATGTCAAAAAAATTGTAAAAATTAAATATTGTTCTCCCATCAGAACACCTACAGACCGGTTTCGACCTTTTAGGTCTCATCAGTGTAGTTAGTTGCTAATGGGGAAATGGAGATTACTATTGGAATATAAGTATTCCAAACACCGTTAAAGGTAGAAACACCAAAGTGGCGGAATATATTGCCTGAATGCAGTACTTAACCAAATATTGTTATATTTGCTGCCGCTGGCAATGTCCATATCTTATCAGTGTTAAAGCCACCCGGATTTGGTTCAGTACAGCATTCAAAAAATTGCTCTATAAATAAGTTTTTTGTACGCTCTTAGAAGGAATTGAAGGTTAGAGAGCGTGATATGAAATAGGGAAATTGGCATCAGCTATAGGGTCATTCTTACACCACCAATGTTCGTAAATAAATTTCAATTTAATGAAATAGACACTAAACATCCATGGATCAGGATGGTACATTTTCGTTAATAAAAGCAACCCTCGAGAGAGAGGCTCAAATGCCTGTAGAAAATGGAAACTCTATCAACAGATTTTAAATTGATGAAAAACTAGTTACATGAAATTTAAATTAGATTAGACGGAGTCTATTGGCTATGGTCAGCATTAGTACTACAACCGTGTTAGGTCTTCTGTGCTGCACAAGCTAGTGGTATCCCAGGAATTCAACTTGCTTAGTAAGGGCAATGACCTAATCCATTCTGGCGTTATTGCCATTTTTCGGTTAGGGCCAGTCTGGTGGTAGCTAGTGCTACACACTCGCATGCAATGTGTTCAGAAGTTTCTTCTGCCAATCCACATAGTCTGGAAGTAGTGTTCTTTACTTTACTCTTGTGAAGATGGTATTTTACTGGAAAATGTCCTAAGAGAAGATCGATGACTAGTTTAATCTCGATTTTCGCTCTGATTAGCGAGAAGTCAATGAACATTTTGAAACTGGTGCATTTTCCATTCTTGGACAGCTCCCTTTCCATGTGCTTTCGATAGCCTACATGACGGCTTCGGTCCATTGGTGGTAGTCGAAGCTCCTTTCTTTGCAAGTACATCAACATGTTCATTGCCATTTATACTTGAGTACCCGAGTACCCACATTAAAGTGAGCTTGTTGCCCTTATTCAGAAATTGCTTACAATTTCGAGTAGTCTTGGAATTGAAGCTGTATATTTTTGGATCATTAAGGTATTAAAGTGAGCTTGTTGCCCTTATTCAGAGATTACTTGCTTGGAATTTCAAGTAGTCTTAGAATTAAAGCTGTATATTTTTGGATCATTAAGGTCAGCTTATCTATCCGAGAACAGATGAATGTGTGCTCCTTTGTAGCCCCTTTCCGTGCACACCTGGGCACATCACTTCAAGGCTACTGTTTCAGACTTTAAAATAGAAGGTCTTTGTCCGAGAGGAACTGATTTCCTATATTTAGACCCATATATGCCTAGTTTGGATGCACCTGTACACCAGAATACAATTTTTTGACTCGATTCAAACTGTTTTAGTGACTGTCAATAATCACCTTAAAGCACGATTGGAATTAAAATTTGATCGCCATTACATCCGACGGCGTTTGTTCGAACTCTGGTTTGATCAGGTTCAGTATTTCTGAATTTTTTTTTGCACGATTCTATGGCCTATTAATAATAATTATAATAAAAGGCCTTTATTTTTATAGCCTGTACATAAAATATAAATCAATCTTGGTCTCAGTGCACACATTAGACCTTCTTTTCTGATATGTTCGTTCAAAGGAAATAGGTCTAGTAAAGCTTCCATTGCTGCAGAAAAAGCAGTGTGTGCAGCTCCCGTAATGCCTTTGAAAGGTTTTATGCTTCTTTTGTGTCGTTACTTGCATTGTTTCGATCCACCATAAATAATGGGTATTACCACCATAATGTACAGCCAGTGTATCATTTTAGGTCTCAGCCCCTATAATCTGCCAAAGAATCTGCGGTATGCAAAGTGCTGCTGTTGTTCTTGTCGATCGTCTTTTTCTAGATGCGCGTTCTTGTTAGGTTTAATTTTTAATATTTCAAATGTATTTTAATATTTTTTTTCATTTCAAGCTTCAACTAGATATTTACAAAACACGGAATGCAAAGTGCTTCTGTTGTTCTTGCGAATCGTTTTTTTTTCTAGATGCGCGTTCTTGTTAGGTTTAATTTTTATATAATATTTCAAATGTATTTTTTTTTCGTTTCAAGCTTCAACTATAGTCTATTTTTCGTAAGACTGCAAACAGGGAAGGATAGGGTAAATATGACCTTGTTCAGTGATTGGTTGAAATTGTGGGAAAACTCACACCGGAGACATTTAATTCTCCATCTTCATTTTTTCGACTGGTCTGTATCATTTTACTAGCTGGCATAAGCGTAGCATAAGGGGGTAAATATTATACCGTTAATGTAGTATTACCGAATAAATTTAGGTGTGAAATAAGAGTACTATATTTAAATAACATAATTGACAAGGAATTTAACTCTTGCACTTAACTGAAATGTTAAATTCTAAGAAAATATGAATTTAAGAAGTATTGCGGCGCGTACGCTCATGAAGCGTGAACATGCGCAGTACACATGTCAGCTGTGCGAGCGTCCGCCATTATAGATACACTTGTTACTGTTTTGTTTTGTTTAGTGTTTCTTCTTATTGCTGTGTGGTGTTTCTTTAATTTTGTATTTGTACAATAACTGATAAATTCATCCCATGCTTTTCCCTCACACTGTCCATTATACATGTAATCCACTAGATTTAAATTTCGCACCAATATTTGTCACCAGATTCACATATGTTAATGGTGTAAATCAGTCTTCTAGTGTTTGCAATCTTAAGAAAAATAGGGTATAGATATTTATAAAACCCGTCCTTTTTCAAATGTTTCATAGCGCCCTCGCGAGGAAGTCGCGGCTCCCCGGGGCGCATCGGCGCGCATATCAGGAACCCCTGATGTAGGGGATGATAAAACTTCAACATAATTGCTACTTTTTAAACCGACTGCTGAATGCGAGAAATTTTATTGGCAAGAGCAAGCGGTCTCGACACGCCATCATACAATTTATTGGACTTTTTTCCGCGGAACGAAAGACATACAAGCGTTTCCCTGTAATTAAAAGGGAATTATTTTATTCGCGTGCTGAAATGTCGAATTTAATGCGAAATATACGTCCCCGGTTTGTGGAATATGAATAAAACGGAAAACGGAGTTTCTGTGCTAGAATTTGCCGAGCTTGTACAGGGTGTTCGCCGGGAGGGTTTACTACTTTATTCCTGTATACTTTTATGTTTTAATGCTGATGAATGCTGGGAATTGCGTATGGAAGACAATTTTAGGTGAATGTTAATAACATTTTTCATCACATTTTCACACATTTCAACCCGTATTTCATTAATTTTTGAAGTTTCGTGTCTAGGCATAAACGATATACTTTAGATATCCTCACAAAAAGAAGCCCGGGAGGCTTAAAATCACCCTTTCTTGAGATAATTTGTTGCGAAAACAGCCCTCTCGGTAATTCCATTGTAATAAATACATTTCAGACGACCTCACTTGTTGCAGATGCATTAAATAAATTTATAAAAGACGAAAAATACCCTGAATATATGAATATTCAACCTGTTCGTGACTCTAGTAAGACTTAATTTTAATTTTGCAATCATGAACAGGTTGAATATTCAGATATTCAGGCTATTTTTCGTCATTATTAAATTTATCCATTGTAACATGGTCTATACGTGAAGTTGCACCATCTTGTTGGAGCACATATTAACCCGCCATTGGTGACGCAAATTTAATGGTGACGCCGGTCTCACGCACCGGGCTTTTCAACTGAAGATTTTTCGAAACGTAATGTTCATGTTTTTTTAATCAATTTAAGCTCTGCAATGCGGCAGCTACTCGAAATTGCAACAAAAAACAATAACGGAGAATAAAGTTATTCAACACACCCGGTCTCACAGACCAGTAGGTAGGGTTAGCCATGCTAAAGCGCTCGTGAATTTTTTCATCTCTAAATTTCTGTCTACCTCTTGTGATAATTATTACCCCATAATAGATAAATAGGACCGCGTGGTGTGATTGTAGGAATTAAACAGGAGGCTTAAGAGGAGGCGCTACACCTATTAATTTTTTTTTTCGATATTTCCCAAACCATTTTGTATTTAAAAAAAATCTCTGCATTAGTTCTCCATTATTTCCAATTGTCTAAGGCTTACCGTTAAGATTTCTAACGAATTCATAAAAATAATAAAAATAATTTATAAAAAATAATAACATTGAGAAAATCTAGACGGTATGATCTGGTATTTATTATTTTAAATTTATTATATTAGTAACGTTTTGTTTATTTTTGGGTATTAATTGATATATCTAATAAAATTTAACTTCGAAAGCAAGCACTTTTCTATTAATTGGCAGGTACACTTTATACGTGTTTATTACTCTTTTACTACAGTGGTCTTTCCATTTAAAATCGGATGCGCTCTTCTAAGGCTTTCGTGGGTTAGATACAGGGGAAAGGAGTTTACGTTTAAATTTTCGGTCGGGTAGCGCCGGGTCTTAAGCTACGCGCACGCTTATCGGAATCGGACGGACGGCACGCATCGGAAAAAATTGCTTAACAATTCAACACGAGTCATCGCACATTTATCGGTACGGCATAGAACGGATCAATGTGCGTTGACTCGTTTACAACTGTGTTAAGCAATTTTTGCCGATGCGTGCCGTCCGTCCGATTCCGATAAGTGTGCTCGTAGCTTTAAAGATAACTGAAATCTGAAACTACCTCCATTATTATAAAAAATAAAAAAGTTTAACCAGGAAGCAGTAAATAATACTTGAAACACAAACTTCCGTATACACATCCAGAAAATCCAGTTTAATTTCACTGCGCCTTCGTTAACGTTATATTTCCCCGGATAAATGATTTAGTTTCATGAGATTTAATTACGGCACGTAGTTGCCACAATATTGAGTAATTTGTGACTATGGCGGTCCTCCCCCTCCCCTCATTGGCACAAACTTTATTTCGAATTAATATATACGCGCGCGGTGTGTTTGTCCGTGGATAAAATGCGAGCAGAAACTTTGCATATGAATGCTTGTGGCTTCGAGAACATTTCATTTACGTACCTTTAACTGACACGGAAATATGTTTTTGAGGGAGAGTTCCTCCCCTTTATTACCGTCAATATTACTCCAGAATTACATTGGGAAAATTGAAACTGGGATATTATTATATTTGGTGGTTACGGAAGCCCGAAATCATGAAGAAGGCTAGTAAAATGGCCAATAAACGAGTTTTAAAAGTTCTAACTAACCCAAAGGGGTTAACAAAGTGTGGGATAAATATTAAATAATACTCTGTGATATGGAAATTATAACACTAGGAACACTCTTACTCTGAGTTTTATTGATTAGGAAGAAAGTAATTATAGTTTAATATATACCATTTACCATTTATTCGCTTGAAGAAGCCACAGCGTGGAGAAACAATTTTTGCGTATAATTTCAACAATAAGAGTTTTGAAAATTGAAAAAGTGTTTTTACTTTAATAATTAACAAGTGATGAATTTTCAAGAAATAATAGCTTCATCAATTAATATATGGTTTAGAATGATTTAACTAATATTATCAACTGCTGTATTGAGAAATCCTTATTCTCGAATGGTTCGAAATTAGCATCGATCATTTCAATCCCTAAAATTGATTGTCACACTAGTTTTGAAGACCTAAGGCCTATCAGTGTATTACCGATCCTGACAAAAGTATTAGAACGTGCGCTAATTCAAATGACTGAGTTTCTTGAAAGAATCCTTTTGTTACCCTCAGACCTAACCATAGTTGCTCCATAGCCTTGCTTACTATTCTAGACAACATTTTTGCCGCTACCTAACATGTTTGGTATTGCTCAGGTTAAGCTTCACTACATAAGTTTTGGCGCACTGCTATCAATGTCAGTTTTATCGTTAGCTTTTTGGCAAATCAATGTCAACGGATTCAAATTGAGGATTTGGTGTCAAATTGTGTTGAGGTTAAAGCAGGTGTCCCTTAGGGGTCAATATTAGGTCCAATATTACATATTAGGTTGTTTCAAAAGTTTTGTCCGTTTTTATGAGTCTACTTTATCTCAGTGAATACTTATTCAATTTAATCGAAATAAGCGCCATTTGAATCAGTGCACTTTTGCGAACGTAACACAAGTCGATTAATTCCTTCGGCATAAAAATTGGGTGCTCGGGATTCGATGAAGTCAACGAAGGTCGTTTTTGCCTGGTCCTGATTGGCGAAGGTTCTACCGGTGATAAAGTTATCGAAGTGCTTGAAAAGCTGGTAGTCTGTTGGCGAGAGGTCTTGGGAGTATGGTGGGTGAGGCAGAACTTCGACGTTCAATTTGTTTAATTTTCGGACGGTGATTTGTGAAACGTGCGGACGGGCGTTGTCGTGGAGCAGGATCGGACCTCTTCTGTTGACCAGTGCCGGCTGCTGCTGACGCAATTTCCGGTTTATTTCGTCGATTTCTTCACAATAGGACTTTGATGTGATGGTTTGGCCCGGTTGAAGAAAGTTATAGTGAATCACACCAGCCGCTGACCACCATACAGTAACCATGGTCTTTTTTTTTGGTGGGTTTTCACCTTTGAGAAGTGCCTGGGTAGCTCATTGGTGTCCAACCACTGTCCTGAACATCTCCTGTTGTCGTAGAGGATCCACTTTTCACCAAACGTGACAATCCGATCAAAAAAAGGATCTTTTTGGTTGCGCAAAAGCAAATAAGAACAGACCTCGAAACGTGACAATTTATGTCGTTCGTTCAAATCGTGGGGCACCCACTTTCGAGCTTTTTGACCTTTCGAATACATTTTAAACCATCAAAAACCGCATAGGAGCTACCGCCCAGTCCTTTCGCCATCTCACGCACCGTTTGTGATGGGTCAGTCTCCACCAGAGTCCTCAAATCCTCGTCCTGGATTACTGTAGTTCGACCACTTCAGGGCTCATCTTCGAGGCTAAAATCTCCGGAACGAAGTTTCGCGAACCAACGTCGGACAGTGCGTTCATTAACACTGTCATTGCCAAATGCCTGGTTAATTTTTCGGACTGTTTCGGCAGCGCTTTGGTTCAATTTGAATTTGTAGAGAAAAATTGGCCGAAAATCGCTTAAGGACATCATATAGTAATACGCTGAAAAGGGACATAAAATTAAACAGCATCAATGTATAGAGTACAAAATTCTCTATCGATTAGTATAGACCACGACATAGTAGAATTCATTTATTGGAATATGAAGCTACAAAAATATATGACATTAAAACAGACAAAACTTTTGAAGAACCTAATAACATCTTATAACAAATCTAGTAAACCTGTGTTACGGAGTTTTTTTTCGGTGCCCCATGACGATTTCCATTTAAACAACGTTCTTCGGTAAGTAGTAACAACGACTAGGTCTTGAGTGTGAGAAAGAGATTATTTCGGCGATTGGTTAATTTTTGATAAATATGATGTGCAAGATCAAAATAATATTTCATTCCACGCGGCACTTAATCGACTCGTCGATGAGTCCTCTTATATTCTCTCTTGAGTCCTACTCTTCTTCGTTCTTGATTCCTCTTCTTCTGTAAACTTGAGTTCTCTTCTTTCTGAATTCTTCCTCTTCTTTCTTGATTCCTGCTCTTCTTTCTTGATGCCTTCTCTTTGTAGCGGGTTTCCCGTTTTTGGGATTGAGTCTTTCTCAATCTGACGCCAAAGGCTACTTGGTTTTATAACGACTCGTATTTGACTTGTTTTCCGTCAAAGCCCCTGCTTGGTGGATAGGGACGCCGTCCATAGTTGGTTGGCTCTTACGGTGGGGCCTGTCGTTCCGCCTGAGGAACTTATACAGCAAACGATGGTTTGGGACCTGCCCAAAGTGCCGAATGTCCAAAGTGCCGAATCGGCATTTTGCCCAAAGTGCAGAATTTCATACTACCAATCATGCCCAAAGTGCCGAACGACGCTGCATCGTTCATAAACAAGGCGTCGGAGCCGAATGCGAATTGGTACTTTGGTCATTCGACAGAACGTCTTCGCACGCACTTATGAGTAGGGCCCAAAATGCCGAATACACACCTCTTAATTTGCAAAAATAATTTTTGATAACAGAAGTTTATTAATGGAATGTAGATGGTTTCAGGGCTGAAGAATGTTTTTTTTTTCATTAAAAATAAAACAAATGGTATTTTTGTTTTAAACGTATTAAAATTTCGGGCAAAATACCGATTCGGCACTTTGGGCATTCGGCACTTTGTCTCGGACCCTTCAAAGATTACGCTGGTATCAATTTCGTTTTAGTTTAGTTTTTTAAGCTAAAGTTAATGTATATGAATTTTTTTTTGTAAAATAATTATAGCTCGTCTTACCGTCTACCAACCCTAAAAGTTTCAACTCTTCAACTTTAAAAGAAAAAAATACCTCCTCGAAATAAGCAAAATAGGTCCTTGAAAAAAGTAAAACTAACCCAGGGGTCAGGCCAAATGACGCGCTCTCGAAGGGTAGGGGGTGTATTAAAAATTAAAAAAAAAATCACAAATCAAAGCACGTTATATCCTCTATTAATCCTAGAAGTTTGAGCTCTTGGATTTAAATATAAAAAATACGTCTCCGCAGTGGCGGCACGTAAAACGTATTGATGGTAGAGCCAACAATATACCTTTTTTTTAAGAAATAAAGAAAGAACGATTTATCTTCCTAGACCAAAGTAACTGGCGAAAAAGTGTTTTAAGAATTAATTTAAAATTCTTGCTGAGCTTGAAACTACAGGTAGTGCCATGGATCCTTGACTCTATATAACCAGCCGACCCTGCGTCCCCGAAAGAATCATCAGAAAGGGTGGAAACTTTTTAAAAATATTTTGGTCGCTTTTTGAAAAATCATATATCGTTAAGGAGTAAAGTATGTCAATATAAATAATGTAGGTGGATGCTTTGTAACGAGATCCGACTGCTGATGGGTCCTCCAAGAGCTAAACTAAAGTCAGAGCCGGCGTTTTGGCGCACGCCTGAAAAGGTTGAGAAGATGTTGTTTGGCACTCTGTTATTTCACTGATCTTGTTTTTACTTGTATCGAGTTTTACATTTTTATGCTTTGTACTTGTTCTTTGTAATATTATTTTTATTTTTATATATAGTATTCGTAGCTACTATATATTTGCATTTATAAATTCACCGAATGTGGTCAATCTCTTTTTGTAGCTCTTTGTAAAAAATGGCATTAGCCTTAAATAAATATTATTATTATTATTATAAGATCAAAGTGATAGGCTTTCATTTTTCAAAATTAACTATTTTAATTAACCATTGGGGGTGGTCAAATTTTTTGGGAAAAACTCAAAAATTAAAAAAGTCGACAAGAGCCTCTTTGGAATATTTTTTAAAGTCTAAACAATATTGCCGCCACCCGCTCGACCGCCAAAAAACTTCTCGTCCAGCACGTTTTTTCGTCGTTTAAATATTCGCCTCGGGGTGAGTGCCATTTCTGGAGGGACGGGACCGGTCGGGATCGATTCGATCTGCAATTGCCTATAAATTACAAAAAAAATTTGAGCGAACTTTTAACTCCGCTTCCGAGGGGGTGTGGTACCACGATCTAATAGTTTTCTTCTTTTCCCGCCTTCTATATAGTGTTAAAATTTCAACAAAATCCAAATTATGGTTTTGGGACTTCACGTTTAGGCCTCTTGCGTTTAGTATCAATCGGCTCCGGGAAGACGGAACGTCGGCTGGTGATGATTGATCTGGAGCCCCAGGTGGAGTTGGGTATCTTCTGGGTCGTCGTTGTTGGTCACCACGGTGTGATGGCCCAGAGGCCTGCATGGGCCGGGCCCGAAGTCGTATTTATTTCCGGGCCGGGCTTTCCGATTGATAATTTAGACCGGGCTGGGCTGGGCTTAGAAAAAATTTAATTTTATTATAGTCTGGAAAATAACAACTAAATGCACTGAAAAATAAATTGGGTTATTTTTATTAACATGAATTCAAAGTATTTTAAGAATTGTACATGGGTCCAGTAATTTTATTTTTTTAATTCAATGTTTTTCGGAGCCGGGCCGGACTGGGCCAGGACGGGTCTGCAGCACATTTTCATTTGATCGGGCCGGGCCGGGTTTTAAATGTTCACCATCGGACCGGGTCGGGCTTTCAAAAATCCGCTTTTGCAGGGCTCTGTGATGGCCTATACACCAACAGGGCAGCAATGACCTCTGCGTACCTTGGGACGTACAGAGACCCAGGTACCGGCGAAGCTGCTTCCCAGTCCTCGGAACTGGATGGTCTTGGATCTGCTGGAGATGCCGTTTCTGTGGTCGTGTGTGGGTTTCCTGCACCTGGTGACCTAGATGGTCCAGGCGGTTCTTCCCAAACGTGCACTTCCAATGGCTTAGGTGGAGGTGGTATTGCTGCAGGCGCTCGAGGCTAAGTGGAGCAAATGTTCCTCGGGTGTCCTGGAGTAGATGATAATGTGGTCCAGGTACACCATAACATGCTTGTAAAGGTGTCTGGGGAGCACTTCCTGGGGCATCAGTTGTTGGAAGGTGTGTTCAGTTTGAACCGGTGGTGTCTTAAAGGCGGTGTAATGTTTGCTTTCTTCGTCCATGAAGATTTGCCAATATCCGCTCTTAACGTCGAGGATGTACAAGATGAGGGCTTCTCCTAGGTCCCTCGGGACTTCCTGTATTGATGGCATCGATGTAGGTTCTGAAGGGGTAGCTGCATTGATCTCCATATAATCCACACAGAGAGCCGGTCTTTCCATTATTCTTGGAGACGAGGACAATGAAGGACACATAGGGGCTGGTGAAGTGTTCGTTGACTCCTTGGGCCAGTAGTCGGCAACCGGTGCATAAATGGTCCTCTTCTTCTCCTTGTTCACTTGGTATGGGTCTGAGCGGATGGGCTGGTCGTGTGTAAGCCTAAGCGTATGCTTCGTGGTTCGTGGTCTCCGGGAAAAGTTGCCTGGTGATGGTACCCAGGTGTAGGCATGACCTTGGGAAGTCGTATACCAACTAGTGCTCTCGGCTAAACTGGATGCCGAGGATGACCTCATAGCTCAAAAAGACTTAAACTTGTTAACGCGACTTAATCTTTTGTGGATAAAGTTCGGAATTTAAATTCAGTATTGACACAAATTTACTTTTTAAATTGCACATCAATAAATCAATTTCTTTTCTGTGCCTTCTCCAACACATTTTAAATAATTGGGTTTTCACACGTGCGCAATCATACATACAATTGAGCAGAGGTCTTTTAATTACTCAAATTAAAGGAATTGTATAATTTCGAGATAAAAAATTTATTTCAAACCGAAAGTGTTTAGATGACCAGTAAACTCTGATTTGGTTTTAGTATAACCGTAGCAAAGGACCCCGCAGTATTTCAATGTAAAATGGGTTTCATCGAAATTGTACATTTTTTTGCAGGGAGCTATCTTTTGAGATCCTGAACAAAAGTCCTTATGGGGGGAACAAAATCTTATATAAGGATTTTGAGTTATCCGCCAAGGAAGGTCTCATTTCACCCATACTCGAAAATCGTAAATACGGAGGGAAGAACGCATACAACGATATTATTATCTTCATGTTTGGATCGTTTTGGACCAAGAAGTTCTTGTACAATGCTCAGCAGTCATTGCTGGGGACACGGGGCATGTGTGCCCACCATTAGGCAATAAATAGGAATAAAAAGAAAATTGTCCGGTGCAAAGTTTTGTAACTTTTTTGAGAGTGCCATGATGGACCGTTGAGAGAATAGATGGCCCATCGATGGTCAGACGTTTTCAGGGCCTTTCCGGCCGTGAAATTGATCTGTCCTAAATACGAGTTTCAATTGAAGTTTTGGTATAAAGGTTCGTTTTTTTCCTGAAATGTTCATGGCAGCCCTACGAGTTGCCTAATGATGGGCACACTTGCCCAGCGTCCCCAGCAATGACTGTTGAGCATTGTATAAGAACTTCTTGATCCAAAGCCGTCCAAACATGATGATATTAACATCGTTGTATGCGTTCTTCACCCCGTTTTTACGATTTTCGATTATCGACCTTCTTCGGCGGATAACTCAAAATCTTTACATAGGATTTTGTTCCGCCCATAGGGACTTTTGTTCAGGATGTCAAAAGCTAGCTCCCTGTAAATAATAGGACAATTTCGATGAAACCCATTTTATATTGAAATACTGCGGGGTCCTTTCAAATTTATCTCCAAATAATAAAAAAAACTGTTTTTTATTAAATCAGGTATATAATGTATGTAAGATGGAGTTACGTGGTAATCCACGAAATTTAAAAAATCGCTAGATGATTTTTTTTCGAAAATATTTACTGGCTATACAATTTTATAGTATATAGCAGGCTGGGTGCATTTGATAATCAAACGGGTTATCGACCGACATATTTAATTTTGAATAAACAAAAGAAAATGTCCTTATGAGTATGCAAACAGCATTTAATTTGTTTCGGTCGGATGAAATAACTAATTAAAATTATGAAAGGAAATTAGAATAACGAAATTGACGGTTTCTGAAAGCAGCGTAAACACGAAATGACCCGACACTTTAATTATTCTTACCTAAAAGGGCCGTTTTCTCTCGCCCAACGTCGTTAAAATCGCGTCGAAATGGAGTTTAAAGCGCGAATATTCGACCCGCTTAATGTAACATCACGCCTAATTCGGTTTCCATAAGCGAAATCCCCGTCGATTTATTAAATTCACCTTTAATTTTGTCGCCCCATCGCGATCTGAATAAATTATAATTTTTTTCTTCTCTTTCGGCACCGGTGCCAAAATATTTGTCGCCGGATTATTCACCTCGGATCGATTTCGGCCCCTTTATGGCTCCTAATTTGAACGTGAGGTTTTTTGCGTTAGAATTGGTGATGGATTGCCAACGCCATCAAATGCACTCCTCCTGTCTTCGGGTCTTATTTTACCTATTCTTGCCGGAAATCGATGCACATATTTCTCGTGGGAATTTTAATCTTGGGTTTTTATGTTAATGTAAAAATATACGACTCGAAGACCTGTCCTGCCTTTATGGCTCATTTTAATATTCAATTTGAATTGAGTGCAAGAAACGAGTGTTAGTTAAAATGAATTCGGTGTGAAATGTATAAGTTCGATGTTTTAATAAAGTGACCTCAACAATTAGAAAACAATCAGGTTATGACCTCTTTTTGAAATGATAACAAAAGCACTAACACATCATGGTTGATTTGATTAGTTTGGAAGGTATCGGGCGTTTTTCGATTTTTTAAAATACGTCTTTTTTGTAATAACCAATAAGATAATCAAAAAAACATTCCAATCGTTTGTTTAGTTTTCTTCGCAGAATTCATGGACGTGCTTATTTTTTTTATTTCTGCTTTGAATTTAAGAGTTGGCACAAAGTTGCAATTTTTTAAATTCAGCACTGTATATTTTTTTGTCATTGAATAACACTTTTAAATTACTATACATGGGTGTTCTAACATTGGTAATAAAATAATGTGAAGAAATGATTATATTAGAAATTAAGTTTAAATTTAAAAATTGCATACTAACAATTTAAAATGTTATGAAAGATTTATTTCATATTTTTATTTCTGTGACAAAGTACGCTATAATTTTATTACGATAAACCATTTTGACATATGTGCCAGTAAAATTTGTTATTACAGTAGTTTTTTGTGTTTGAAAAAAATATTAAAACTTTGAAAAATATAATATGATGCTTTATTGAGTGCAATAAAAACTGCCAAGCTGCATCGAATTTATATTTTCAACGATATCTAGACCACCAGCAATCACATCAAACTGGTTTCGAGAGGCTGGAAACAAATTTAATAAATCGAGGAACATTCGAAAAAAGCAGACCAAAAACCCACTAAAATGAACAAATTAATGTGATTGGATGCATATTACTAGTAGATCCAATAACATCTAGTCAACAAATTTGAATGGGTATTGGCGTTTCTCGTACGCATATTGTAGAGTAAAATAAACATAGAATTTATAAACCACGGAAAATACGTTTGGGGGATTTTTATATCCCGATGATGCAAGGCGTATAATTGAATTTTACAAAAAACTGCGTGAATTTATTTGTAACAAATTATTTAGAATGATGAAGCAACTTACATAATCATCGATTATGAGCCGAGACCAATCCCTATCAACAAATTAAACGATATTTTAAAGTTACCATGGTTTCCATAGAAAGATGATTTAAGTTATCTGCAGCCTTACAATATGCTCACTGAATGTAATTTAAAAAAAATACAATTCTTATGGGGCATACAGTTCTTGATCATAGTATACAGGTTTTGACTTTTCTCCATTACGAAGTACGAGAAAGTATTGCGATCGTGATTGTTTTTTCAAAAAAGTTTTTTTCGGAAATATCCCTTTTGGGATCCCTAGATGCCATTTCAACAATTTCTGGAAAAAAAGAATTTGTTTTTTACCAATATTTTCTTAAATATGAAAAATATCACAAAAACATTTAAACAAACATTGAAGATAACAAAGAAATGAACATCTTTTGCTTGAACACATTTTTCATAAAATCATTTTTTTTTATAATTATGAAACTATAATAGTTACAGCAAATTTATGTTAATAATAATTGTAGAGAATGCTAAAATGAACAATTTATAAAGAATAAGTTTTTTTCTAAATCCCTTTACTTTTTAAATAAACTCAGTTTTTAAAATATAATTTTTCCATCTTTCATACTTTTGACGTTTTAAACGTCAGTTTACACAACGCTCGATGTACATTTAAAATATGATTTCAATTGAAAATAAACCATGAAAACGTAAATATAAATGGCTATGATACCATCAAGTCGGAGAAAGTAACATGATGGCCACATCAGCATTTTTTCTCTACATAACACTGTCTGTGCGCGCTGTATCTCAAAAACTAATACAGAAATGAAACTTTGAACATAAGTGCTATTTGAGAATTGGGTAAAATTTCGTATTTCCGAATATTTACCTTAACAGTTTTTTGTTCGTTTAGCCTTTTTGGTACTTTAAGACAATGTTTTCAGAACTTTTCTAAGGACATTTTTAAAAACCTTTCTTCTAGGATTCTTTTTCAGGACTTCAAAAAATTAAACTTTTTCTTTCAGGACCTTAATTTTCAGGATTTCTTTTCAAAAACGAGATTTTCGGGACTTTTCGTTGAGGACTTCTTTTTGGGATTTTTTTCAGAAAAAAAATTTCAGAATTTTATTATGGCATTTTTTAGAATTCCTCTTTTCATAACCTTTTTTGGACCTTTTTAAGGACTTTTTCAGATATTTTTTTTTTCAACACTATTTTCAAAGCTTTTTATTTGACGAATTTTGTTAAAGACTTATTTTAGGCTTTCTTGCAGGACATTTTGCATGACTCTTTGGAATCTCTTTTTTCGGACAATTTCTTCAGATCTTCTCAAGGACCGTTTTAAGTACTTTTTACAGTGCTTTTTTTCAGGAATGTCATTTTCAGTGCAATTTTTTGACTGTTTTTACAGGACAATTTTTTTGATATTTCTGGATTTTTTTCGGAAGTTTCTTCGACATTTTTTAAAATTCTTACTTTTCATGACCTTTTTTGGACCTTTTTAAGGACTTCTTCAGATATTTTGAGCAATTTTTTTTTCAAAACAATTTTAAACCTTTTTATTTCAGGAATTTTGTTAAGGACTTATTTTAGGCCTTTTTGCAGGACTTCTTTTTAAGACTGGGATATCTTTTTAAGGGCAATTTCTGCAGATCTTTTTAGGGACCATTTAAAGGATTTTTTACAATGCTTTTTTCAGAAATTTTTTTGTTTATTCTTTAAACATGTTATTTTGAGGTCATTTTTGAAAAGGACATTTTTTTACGACATTCCGGGATTTTTTTTTAGATTTTTTTTTCAGAATTTTTTTAAGAATTTAAGAATTTATTAGTCTGTTCATTGCTTATAAAACAATATTAGACACGTCATAATTCTAGTGTTTAAAAGCGATACTTAAAATAAAATAAAACAAAATAAAATAAAATGTAATTTATTAGAATTCTCCTTTTCATGACCTTTTTTGGACCTTTTTAAGGACTCTTTCAGATATTTTTTTTTCAACACTATTAAAAACTTTTTATTTGACAAACTTTGTTAAGACTTACTTTAGGCTTTCTTGCAGGACACTTTTTCAAGACTCTTTGGGCTCTCTTTTTTAGGACAATTTCTTCAGATCTTCTCAAGGACCATTTTAAGTACTTTTTACAATGCTTTTTTTCAGAAATAAAATTTTCAGTGCAGTTTTTACAAGACAATTTTTTTTGATATTTCTGGATTTTTTTCGGAATTTTTTTCGACATTTTTTAAAATTCTTACTTTTCATGACCTTTTTTGGACCTTTTTAAGGACTACTTCAGATATTTTGAGCAATTTTTTTTTTCAGGACAATTTAAAAAAATTTTATTTGCAGAATTTTGCTAAGAACTTATTTTAGGCCTTTTTCCAGGACTTTTTTTAAGACTGGGATATCTTTTTCAGGGCAATTTCTTCAGATCTTTTTAATAACCATTTAAAGGATTTTGTACAATGCTTTTTCAGAATTTTGTTTTGTTTATTTTTTAAACATGGTATTTTGAGGTCATTTTTTTACGATATTTCGGGATTTTTTTTCAGAATTTTTTTTTCAGAATTTTCTTAAGAATTTAAGAATTTATAAGTCTATTCATTGCTTATAAAACAATATCAGACACGTCATAATTTTAGTGTTTAAAAGCGATACTTAAAATAAAATAAAACAAAATAAAATAAAATGTAATTTATTAGAATTCTCCTTTTCATGACCTTTTTTGAACCCTTTTAAGGACTTTTTCAGATATTTTTATTTTCAACACTATTTTCAAAACTTTTTATTTGGCGAATTTTCTTAAAGATTTATTTTAGGCTTTCTTGCAGGACATTTTTCAAGACTCTTTGGAATCTGTTTTTTAGGACAATTTCTTCAGATCTTTTCAAGGACCATTTTAAGTACTTTTTACAATGCTTTTTTCAGAAATATCATTTTCAGTGCAGTTTTTACAGGACAATTTTTTTTTGATATTTCTGGATTTTTTTCGGAATTTTCTTCGACATTTTTTAAAATTCTTACTTTTCATAAACTTTTTTGGGACCTTTTTTAAGCACTTCTTCAGATATTTTGAGCAATTTTTTTTTCAAGACAATTTTAAACTTTTTTATTTAAGGAATTTTGTTAAGGACTTATTTTAGGCCTTTTTGCAGGACTTTTTTTCAAGACTGGGATATCTTTTTCAGGGCAATTTCTTCAGATCTTTTAAAGGACCATTTAAAGGATTTTTTGCAATGCTTTTTTCAGAATTTTTTTTGCTTATTTTTTAAACATGTTATTTTGAGGTCATTTTTTCAAGGGTTTTTACAGGACAATTTTTTTACGATATTTCGGGATTTTTTTTCAGAATTTTTTTTCAGAAATTTCTTAAGAATTGAAGAATTAATTAGTCTATTCATTTCTTATAGACACGTCATAATTTAAGTATTTAAAAGCGGTACTTAAAATAAAATAAATCAAAATAAAATAAAATGTCATTTTTTAGAATTCTCCTTTTCATGACCTTTTTGGACCTTTTTAAGGACTTTTTCAGATATTTTTGGCATTTTCACTATTTTCAAAAGTTTTTATTTCAGGAATTTTGTTTGTTTTTAGGCCTTTTTGGCCTTTTTTCAAGGCACTTTGGGATTTCTTTTTCAAGATAATTTCTTCAGATCTTTTTAAGGACTTTTTACGATGCTTTTTTTCCGATTTTTTCCGAACATGTTATTTTCAGAGCAATTTTTGTAGGATATTTAATCAGGACTCTTTTTCTGAACTTTCTTGAGGACTTATTGTAGCTTTCTTTCGGGATTTTTTGGGGCTTTTTTCGGGACATTTATTTCTGGTATTTTCTGTGGAGACTATTTTTCAGGACTTTTCTTCGCGGCTTTTATCAGGACTCTTTTTTCAAGACTTTATTTCCAGGAGTGGGACTTTTTCGAGAATTTATAAGGAACCTCTTGTTCAGGACTTCTTTTCAAGATTCTTTTCTGAATTTTCTTAATTACATTTTTCAGAATTATTTTTTTCGAGCCTTCTTTATAGGACTATTTCAATACTATATTTCAGAGCATTTTTATTTGATTAATTTTCTGGACTTCTTGTTCCGAACTTTTTCAGACTTTCAGGATTTTCTTGAGGACATTTATTTCTGGCGTTTTATGAAGACTTCATTTTTCAGGACTCTTCTTGCAGTACTTTTTTCTGGACTTTTTTTACGACTTTATTTCTGGTGTTTTTGAAGATTTTTTTGTCAGGATTTTTCTTCAGGACTTTTTATCAGGACTTTTTTATTCGGACTTTTTTCAAGACTTCAGGACTTTTATTAGGACTATTTTTAGAAATCTCTTTTAGGACTTTCTTGTTCAGGACTTTTATTAGATTTTTTAGGGTTTTTAGGAGTTTTTAATTTATTAACTTGACATTGTAATATTTAATTTTAATTTTCAATGTAACTTTTAATTGACAAACACATCCGCAACAATTTTTTTGCATCTTATGTATGATTTGTATACTGTGGCCGACGTGAAATAAATGAAATGAAATGACTGTTATTAGAAATCTTTTTCATGAATCTTCTTAGCATTTTTTTTTTTAGTTTTTCAGTAAACTTACGCTAAAGATGATTAGAATTTGAAACATAATTTGTCATTTTTACCTTTCATAATTTTGCCGTTTTAAACGCCATTGCCACTCGATCATGTGAAACGTTCGATTTAAAATATGATTTAAATTGAAAATAATGAATGAATCTGAAAATATAAATAACTTTTTTACCGTCAAATCGGAGAAAGTAACATAATGGCCACATCGCCATTTTTTTTATTTACCATATTTACAACGCAAACGACAATCCAGAATATATTATCCCCCTCCCGGCTAGTAATTGGAATCCTCCGGTAAAAGTGCGTTGTCCAAACAATTTACAAGGGACTAATTGGTGTACATCGCTATCAAAACTCCGAAGAGGGTAAAGATGACGTTCATCTCGGCCGTGTTTAGTGCCTCAACATGTTGACTTTCACCAACATAAAACGGTACGTGCCTCCACATACAAATTCTCTATTTTCGGCTTAAATGGAGCGATTCGCTTCCTAATTGTTTGCATGCACCCCCTTCCCCCCACCCCACCCCGACCACACCTAGAAAAAACAACCGTTATTTCTTAACTACTTACCAACTATTCAAGTTCTTGCGCAAGTTCGCCGGCTGAATTTATTAGGGTCAAAGTTTGCGCGATTTAATTGTTGGGTTGCGGAATTAATTTAATAATATTAATAAATATGCAATGTTGGATGGAGGGTAATGTATTGTTTTGCCGGAGCCCTTCGGACGAATCTGTTTACTGCGGAGTTTATCTCGTTTCACGGTTCGCAATTAATAAATTAGGGCCGGTTTTATTGTTTGCGGGGGAATTACACGGCGTGGGGGACGGACAAATATTTCGCAAATTTAATTTCATTTAATTCATTTAGGCCTAATGGATATCTTGGAATAGGACTGCTATAAAATATATTATAGCAGTTGTCACTGCAATTTTGAATAAAATACTCCGTAACATTGTTAAACTTAAAAATAACTTTTAGGATATTTAAATTTGTCATTTGCAACTATTAAATGATCGAAAATTTCTCATTTGCAACTGTTAAATGATCGAAAATGTATCATAATAGAGAATTTCTCATTTACAATTATTAAATGATCGAAAAATTGTCATTTGTAGAATTGTACCAAATACTCGAGGCGTGTTGCGCAGTGACCATCTTAAAATCAATTGGCTCTGGAGATTTGTTGTCTCGTTCCTCGCGTTCTCCGAATACTTCCTTTACCCCCAGATGTCTCGAGTGCTCGTTTATACTGTATTTGTATTAATAAATACTTAGGAATTTTGCTATGTGTAAAATTTAATTATTTATAATTTTCAATGCAACGAAAATGTATCAGTAGAAATATCTAAAACATGTGAAAGTCTCTATTTTTAAGAGAGAGATATGGTAATTAATTAGAACTCAATACATCGAGTTAAAAAAAACCATCGACCTTAGTCTTTCAGCCACTGATTTTTAATTCTGTGTTTTAATAATAATAATAATAATTTGTTTTTTTCATAAAGACTTCAAATGGATAAATAATTCGTATGAACATATATATCCGGAAAACCATTAAGTATCTAAGTAAGTGCAGTTTAAGTACTCATATAAACTTTATGGTTAATAAAAATACTCTTAACTCTCCCTTTGAATTGTTTGTAATTTAAGTCACGAATAACTTAAGGAAGGTTATTAAAGACTTTACAATTATTGGAATTAATAAAGAAAAATCATTATTTACTTAATTGAATGATTTTTCCTTATTAATTCCAATGTTTCGATGAAACCATGTTATCTTTTACCAGAAATAAAATAGTAGCAGTACTTTTTTAAACGCCATTTCTTAGAAAACAGCTGAATATCAACATGGGGTATGCTACATGAAAAATACTCAGAATTTTACGTAGAATCCATAAATGCAACAAAAAATGGGGGTTCACATTTGAAAATTTTAACTTAGGGGTCGTATCTCAATTTTGGGAATTTTATCTCAAAAAATGCACGTTAAAAAAAATAAATACACGTGTCCGAGCATTTTTCTGAAAGAAAATGCCCTGAATTTTAATCGAATTGATTCCTTACTTTATGTACACAGTGTACAAACCCGATTTCTAATCAACCTTTTCCGTTGCGAAATATTGATTACGTTATGAGAAATATCCGAATTCTTATTTTTAATGTATCTTTTTACTTTCTCCGTTACGAAGTACGAGAAAGTATTGTGATCGTGATTTTTTTTTCAAAAATTTTTTTTACGGAAATATCCGTTTTGGGGTCCCTAGATGCCATTTCAACAATTTCTGGAAAAAAATTGTTTGTGTCTGTGTGTGTATGTGTCTGTATGTGTGTGTGTGTGTGTGTGTGTCTGTGCGCGCTGTATCTCAAAAACTAATAGACCAATTGATATGAAACTTTGAACTTAAGTTTTATTTGATAATCCGAAGAACTGAAAAGCTTTTGGTAAAATTTCGTATACCGGAAGTGGGTGTTTACCTTAACTGTTTTTTGTTTTTTGCCAATATTTTCTTAAATATGAAAAATATGACAAAAACATTTAAACAAATATTGAAGACAATAAAGAAATGCGATAATTTTATTTGAAAACATTTTTCATAAAATCATTGTTATTCGAGAAAAAAATTTATTATTATTTTTTTTATTTTTGGTATACAATTATGAGACGCTAATAGTTACAGCTAATTTATGTTAATAATAATTGTAGATAATGCCAAAATGAACAATTTATGAAGAATAAGTTTTTTTCGAAATCTCTTTAGTTTTTGAGTAAACTGAGTTTTTGAATTTGAAGTACATTTTTCCATCTTTCATAATTTTGACGTTTCAAACGTCAGTTTTATCTGAGTCTACGAAACGTTCGATGCACACTTAAAATATGATTTAAATTGAAAATAAACCATGGAAGCGTAAATATAAATAATACCATCAAGTCGGAGAAAGTAACATGATGGCCACATCACCATTTTTTTAATTCTTATTAAATGCACGTTTTAATATTCTTTCGCAAATTGTTTGGAGATGGGGGGGGGGGGGGGGCAAATTAAGTGCTCCTCTTTATGCTCTAAACGTTTTCATGGAAAATTAATAGAAGGAGGGAAATATTGATTGGGAATTCCTTGAAGACTCAAGGGGTGGAGGTGATGTCATTCCGAATTACTTACTTGCAGTACGTGACGCAATCACTGCACCAGAAATCGCCACTATTCGGGCTTTTATTGAAAATGGTGTTTGTGTGATAAAATAATATATATCTAGGAGAAAAGTTTCCATTATAATATTTTATTCTATGTGGGAAAAAAGTAGGTACAATGGCGCTTTTTTCCTAATTAAATTGCAGGGGTTATGAAAAATGTATCAATGTCAAATTGATTGATGAGGCGCTTAGTTGAATATCCATAGTAGTAGTAGTGGTATTTGTTAAGTAATTTCGTACTTGATGGAAAATTTCAGTTTTTTCAAAGATGCATACCTTTATTTTACATTCCCGAATAACATATAGTAAATGGAAGAATTTTGAGTAATTATAAATCACTCAAAATGATATTTTTTATGTACTAGCAATTATATCGTGTGAGCCACAAAATTTTGTTTCAGAGTTGGCCGTGAGATAAATGAGGTATGTCGCATATTATTATTAGTTCAATTGAATTAGATTTAAAAAAATGAATTAATCTCAGACATGACTGCTATGTTTCTCTCTCTCTCTCTCAGGCATGGCCAACTCTGAAACAAAATTATGTAGCTCACACCTTACTATACACCTACCGTTAACTGGCCATCGATCGCGAGATCCTTCAGTTGTGTAGATTTGATTATTTGTGTGTGCGTGTAACTGGGCTTGCTATTTTGCCACCATCACTTCGAAGTACCACTAATTGTATTCATGATGGTGGTGACCGTTACCACGTAATTCAAACCATTGATTGTATTCCTATGGCGAATGGTACCGGTCATCCATCCCAATACAGATCCGTAACAACGTTGCTCGACTTATTTGAATAGTAATGTTTCATTCATTTTCCTATAATTTATTTATTTTTGTTTTTGTTTTGTGAATTTTTAGAAATCTGTAAAGTAAATGACGCGCGCATCTAGCTTTTTTATGTGAAATATTTTTTCGTGAAGTCAACTGACTTAGATTGTCAATATTTCTTTTCAGTAGATATTATTTAGATAATTACAGAAATAAATTGTATCGCGAATAAATTTTAAGATTTGCAATCGCGAATATTTTCATTCTTTTTACGTTAAAACTTTAATTCTTTAAATAAGATGAGTTAAAATTAATAATTTTATTTGCGTTATAAATTTCAAAGTTGAATCAATTATAAATTTAAAAAATATTGATTAGATATTTCCATCATAAATGTTCAAATTTTGACCACAATAGTTATTACGAATGTGGAATGTACGTAATAAGTCCCTCAAGAAAAAGTAATTTTCTTAAGGGACTAGTGAGTTATTCCACATGTTTATACAATAACATTTTATCCAAAATCGTCTGTATTTGCATTAAATATTGAAATAATGTTTATAAAATTTTGACAGGATACCTTGACGTATACCTTTTGAAATATTTCAAAAATCCTAGGAAGGATCTACGAATTCCGTGAGTCCGAGTTATTTTCTCACTAGGGGGTAATGAACAACATTACATCCCTCAAATGACCTTAGTAATTCGCTAATTAGATCCGATTTTGGATAAAAAATATTTTATAACGTGAGAAGACAGTTGTATAAATCTAAATAACGACACTAGATTAGACTCAAAGTGATGAATTAATGAATTTATAATAAATCCATCTGTTTCTGGTTTGTAAATTTTGACTTTGAAGGTTGGACGAGAAAGAGTGGCAAGTGTCTCATTTTGTAACTAGATTTTCAGTGAGGATGTACGAAAAATTAATGAGGACTACCTTAAAAATTCTATAGCAAATACAGGGTGTAGATAAACAAAACGGAGCATTAGAGTTTCAATGTTAATTTCTTTATATTGGAATATTATCTTCCCTGATCATACCGGTACCACCAAGAACTTTTACAACGTGATTTTGAAAATAGAGCAGAATTTATTAGTTTTAAGTTATTTCCTATGAAATTATTCGATTGATGTGCAATAAATGTTATAATTAACGTTCATTATGATTATAGAATAAAATAGAATAGAATAGAATTTTATTTCACAATGACAAATTACAAAAAAAAAATTATGAAAATTCGTACAAAACGTCAAAAAAAAAACATACAAAAGTACATACATAAAAAAACTTAAAATACGATTTAACAATGATTTATAACGGAAAAACTTAATAGGTAAATATATGTTGATATTGAACTTAAAATTAATTCCAATTTATAAATAAAACACTTTCTTTGTTAATATCACTCGATATTAACAATCGAGTGATATTAACAAAGAAAGTGTTTTATTTATAATTCAAAATGTATCACGAAGTAAACGCCTCCAGTGTCAATCAATTAATTCCAATTTGTACGATTCCAACTTACAGATAAATATAAATATAAATAGCTCTGTCCTTACAGTATTGAAATTCGTACAAAAATGTTCTGCATTGATTCATGGTATTATTTTTATTTTCATTCATAAAAGCCCATCATCTCAACAGCGCACCATTTTTCTAATTCCATGTCAGCCATGATTTTTGTAAAAATCATCATTTTATTATTTTTTTTGTTTTTAGGGTTTTTATAAAGGCAGAAAAATAAGAAGCATGACGCAGACATTTATACTCTACAAAAAAAAAATTACATATTTGCTCTAAAATGAGGAGGAAGGTAATATTCCAATATAAAGAAATTACCATTGAAAATGTTCCGTTTTGTTTATCTATACCTTGTATAGCTTTATTAATAAAATAATTGTATTATTCGCATCCTCTCTTGACATATTATATTAACCATTTAGGTGATGATTTCAAAAATTACATTTTATCTTTTGTATTTTTCAGGTAACATTTTTGGACTTGGATCCCAGATGCATGGCCATTATTCTAAAGAATCAAGGTAATACGAAAAGAGTATGCAAATTTTATGTTATAACCATGAACATTGATGATGTGTAAGGTTTAAATTATTTAACAACGCGGTGGCTTCATTAGGTGGATGAAAAATGTATATTACATATATTTAAAATATAAATACAGGGTGTTTCAGAGCTCTGGGAACTGTCAATCACTGTCATTAAAATCGAAATTAAAGTTGTAATTACAATTACAATTGAAAAATAATTAAAATCAGTATTAAACAGGGTAAACAAAATATTATCATAAATCGCGTTCTGTGAATGAAAGCGCGAAATAGCGTGTTTAATAACCATATTAAATACGCAAATGCGTATTGAGTGTTAAATGTACCTCATTAATGCTACCCTTACAATTAAATAATGCGCACATTATAACATTTTCGTGAACAAAAGGTTTTATACGAAAGTTGTGCAGAATAGTGAGCTGCATGCCTCAAAAATATTTAAATTTATACGGGGTGTCTCATAACAAAGTTACAGACCAAACTTATGTTTTTCTTTTAATGGAACACCCTGTATATTTTACCATTTTTGGATTCCTTGTTACTTGGAGATTAAAATGACCTAGGTTGTGGGGGTTGAAACTGGGCCGTTTTTGTGTTATTCAGTTGTTTATACAAAAATTTGAACAAAATTGTTAAAGTGCTCCCCTGAAACTAATAAAAATAATTCATTCTAATTTAGTGGTAAAGTTTAGTTGAACTTTAGTCTTCAAAATTACTCTATCATCCAAAACATAACTCGCGTATTATACAGGGTGATAACCATTGGCAAACTGCACAATTTCTATTTTTTTTTTCAAATGGCATACCCTATATATTATTTCATAATTTGAAAGTTCATTAAGTAAGCTTTCGTTTTATATAAGGTTTCGTATGTCTGAAGTTGATGGTTACTCTAATATTTCAAAATTCGTTGGTGATTTGCATGTTTTTATTATTAGTTTTAAAATCAAATATTCAACTAATATTAATAGTCTGGAAAACTCGATTTTACAAAAAAAAAATAACTAAATTATGCGACGATAATAAATTAAACCTTAATAAATGCGCCTCTGTTAGTTTCGGACTATAATTACAACATACAGCGATATCCTTTACAAAAACTCACCGAAATTCAGAATATTGGGATAAGATTTGATAAATGCATCACTTTTTCGCAACATATACAGAATGTATGAAAATCCATATACCCATTTCCTGCCATTTAATTGCAATTTGCCATTAGAGTCTTCGTTAGAACTCCTTAAGTACAACCAACCCATAAGTCCAATCAGAACTCCCAGAACTATAAAAAAAAAATCAACATTTTTAAAATAATTCCGAAATGAAAAAAAAATGAGAGTTCCAGGAGTTCTGAGTCAATTTTCTTTTTCTACTCATTAAGTACAATAATTCTTTCTTATAAACAAATTCGATACAATCACGATTTATGGGTATTTTCAAAATTTAATTTTTCTAGTATCGAATTTTAAATTTATTTAAAAATGCCATAAATCGTGATTGTATCGAATTTGTTTATAAGAAAGAATTATTGTACTCAATGAGTAGAAATAGAAAATAAACTCAGAACTCCTGGAACTCTCAATTTTTTTTTGCTTTGCGACTTTTTTCAAAAATATATTTTTGATAGTTCCGAATAGTTCTGATAGGTGTTTCCTGTAGTTCTTTGTGAGTTCTATCCATAGTTGTAATGAAATATTTAGATTCGACCAATATTAAGTGAGTAATATGAATTTGAATATTTCGAATTTCTAACCTTGAAAATTTTTATCTCTGGAAATTCAACAGAACTCTTTTTTAAAAGTATCAGGAACTATAGTACTAACCCAAACACATCTTAAAACCAGTTCAGAACTATTCGATAACAATGTTGGGGTGCGGTGTCAAGTTGGCATCCCATTTTTCACAAAATTTACGTATTTTCCAAAAACCAGCCAAATATATTTTTTAAAATTAATTTCAATTTTTAAACAATTCTTGGAAAGAAAGTTTCAAAAATTCATAAAATTAAGCATAAGGGTTCACTTTAAATTTTAAGCCAACGGACATTTTATAGAATTTTACGTTCGCATTTTTCCCATGGAAATTGCTGAATTTTCCACCTAAAACAAGTAATTTTAAAGTAACAACTCTGCGTAAATTTAAGTTGTTAAGGTCATTTTACCTTTGCGTATCAGGTTCGAAAACTCAATTTTAAAACGATTAAAAAAACGCAACTTTTCGAAAATTTGATACATTTTCAATCACTTTTACAATTAATTATAATTTGGGGTTGCTAGAAAATTTCATAAATTCATAAGTTGCCACTAGAAAATCAGTATATTATGAATTTAAATTTGATGTCATTTTATTTTTGCGTTTCGAGTTCGGAAACTCAAAATTAAACGATAAAAAAAAACCGTCACTTTTCGAAAATTCCATATATTTTCAATCACTTTTCCAATTAATTTTATTTTTTGGAAACATTTGGAAGGTTGCTAGAAAATTTCATAAATTCATAACTTGCCAGCAGTAAATTATCTCCTGCAACTCTGTATTTAATGTAATTTTTATAGATTTTTTTTTTAGAATTTAATATTCGTGGTAGAGCCCTGCACGGCCCGGGCCTTGGCCTGGCCGGGCCGTTTCCTTAATGCTTTACTATCGGGCCGGGCCGATATCTCAATTTATAATATCGGGCCGGGCCGGGCCATAAAAATACGAGCTGCTTCGAGTCGTAAAAAAACTAATTCATAATTGAAGACATATTCAGAATATATACTGAATTCTTGGTGTTAATATATTTCTTTTTACACATAAATAATAGTTATTTGTTTAACAAGGCAATAAAGTGACAGATTTACGGACGCGGATGGAGTTTCACCGCCGAGCGAGCTTGCGAATTCGAAAATTTTCACAGAAAGTGAAAGGTTATTCGAAATTTACGTTCATATTATTTGATTTGACTATAAAAAAAACATTTCAAAATAGAATAATTAATTTGTTTTATTATACTTAAATAATAGTAAAAAAATGGAAAAATGTTTCCGGGCCGGGCCGGGCCGGGCCGGGCCGGGCCGACAAAACATTTTAATTCATCGGGCCGGGCCGGGCTTTTGAATATGCACTATCGGGCCGGGCCGGGCCTTTAAAAAACGGCCCGCGCAGGGCTCTAATCCGTGGCAACTTTCAGGTCGATATCGTTTGTGCGTTTAATTATTTCACAATTTACATATGCACCAGGGAAAGACAACCTGCACAGAAATTACTTATTGTTAGTAGCGTTTTTATAGATATTAGATCAAAACGTGAATTTGTGTTTTTCTCGATTTTTTTTTTAAATTAGTCATCTCTTTTTGCTAAAAAAAGAAGTTGAATTCGTTACTTCCCAGCAAGGTTCCGAGTTTAAGCCCGACATGCCGTTAATACGGCTCTGCTTCCACTGTAAACTAAATTGTTTGCTTTATGATGTCATAAAATTAATCTACATAAAATAACATTTTTATTTAAATAATAAACAATTGTTATATTTTTGAATTTTCAGTTTGGTTTCGAATGCGATATTTTGACAGAACCATATAATAAAATACATTTAATTAAACCGATTGGAAGTTAGCCACGAGTCCGGCGCCTCCACCATTTTTCCTGTTAGTAAATTTCAATGTAATCTCTACTAATATACGGAAAATGGATTCAAATTCATAATTAATCAAATTGCTGTAATACCATAGTAATAACAATAAGCATTTAACTTAGGATTTACCCCGATTGTTTGATAAGTCATGTATCGAAACAAAAAAATCTAAAGTCATCATTAGACGCAGTTTAGGTTCGATATTTTTGACCACAAATGTTCTATGGGACTTTGTTAACAATATTTAGCCTTAAAAA
Source organism: Ocypus olens (assembly GCA_910593695.2). Classification (NCBI taxonomy): domain Eukaryota; kingdom Metazoa; phylum Arthropoda; class Insecta; order Coleoptera; family Staphylinidae; genus Ocypus; species Ocypus olens. The sequence continues at coordinate 47,080,387 of OU343056.1, read as the reverse complement.
AGTGACACATATGTTTCATTTGTTTAAATAATTATTTAAGCCGATCTTCACTGCCGTTGTTACGTCGGGGAGGTCTTCCAGTCGGACGATGTCGCTGTATACCTTCTTCTGACCAGGAAGACAATTTTCTCGCCACAGTCATGTGGTCTCTATGGATTCTTCTGCCAATTTCGCGGAACGATAAACCTGCTTCTTTCATGCCGATAATTTGACCCTTATCAAACTACGAAGTTTGGGGAAAATTTGGGTGTTGTCTTAATCTGGGCATTATGAACTGTCGATGTGACAGATTCATGACAAATTCATTCATGGAGAGGCATCACCATTCCTCTTTTAAGTGAATCTGGAAACATTTGGTGTTTGTTTCATCTGTAAATATAAATATCTTTACACTTACTGGATTTTAAACTGTAAACAGCGTTACTCACTGTACTAGTTGACACTTCCACAAATTTAAATTACGTTCGACTAGTTTGGGGATTATCACACATTAAAATCATTGGATCAATGTCAGATTCTGGTAAGGAATTCACAATTAAAGTTAAAGCCTCAGTAAAATGCTGATTAAACTCATTTGCTGTAATACAACATGATATAACGGGTAAATAAACATTTACAATTTAAGGGGTTACAAAACAATTTTTTTAACAAAAGTTTGATAAACAGAAATTTGGGTAAATTGGAAAACTTTCGAAGTGAGGACCTTTTTTTGCTATCACCTTTTCTCCCAAATACTTTTTCACTGTTTCAACACGAGTCATGAGCCAACTCCCGTGGTCGACTGTTTTTCCTTTAAGGCAACTCACAAAAAAATCATTTCGCTCATCTCTAGTTCGCAAATATATTAAAATTCGGTCTGCTAAATTTCATGAATCTTTGACTGTAGTTGTTGGTCGCGGCATTTAATCTGAAAAGCGGTTTGAACATTCGAGGATTCATGGAAGTAGAAATGTAAACGAACCGTTTCACAAATTATTAATATTTTAGATGATATAAATAAATCTAATATAATTGTACGAACTTCTAAGGACTCAATGCCAAATGAACAACAAACAATGCTGTAATTGAAAGAGCGGAAACGAAACTTGTAATTAAACTTTAAAACTGTTATGCAATACTATTCAGTTTCATGGGATCTATGACCTAAAGCTCAAATTATACTGAACTTTTTTGACGCTAAAATTTGTGAATTTACCAACGATAATGTACACCGGAAATTTTTCGATTGAATTATCCAAGAGTAGTGCATTAAGGTAACGAGGTTCTTGCTGAACAATTCCGATGTCAAACTTAAGGATATTCCGACGACGGGCCGAGGCTCTCTAATACCATAATCTGTTTTCAAACTTAATTACCGCAACAAGCTCCCTTGTCCTGGAATTTACTATGTCTGTAACACAAAAGGAAATAAATATCCCGGATGCATTACGTTGTAAAACTTCAATGGCGAACTAATTAGTATTCAATTTCCTACTAATATAATAACAGCTTCGTCAAGAATTTTACATTTTTATAACATTACTGAAACATTACATTAAATAATAATAATAATATCTATAAATGAGGCATATAATTGTACTAACATTTTAGACACGTTAAAACTGGAAAAACTAAGATATATGTAAAATAGTAGAATGGTTTGATTGTCCCTTGTGACAAATACATGTGGTTATGTTATACTGTGCGATCAATCATTAATTAGATAAAAGAGATTTTAGAAGTAGGTATTCTCTGGAACGCATGGAAGTATTTTTGGTTGCATATGATTGTTTCAATTTAAATTAACTTTTTTCCGCTACCGACAACGTAAATAAGCATTGCATCCATAGTTACAGATACCGTAAGTGACTGATAACATTCGTGGTTTTTGTTGTCCTTGACGACGGAACTTAATTTTTTACTTACGGACCTAGGAAAATAATAAACAGAAACGTAACGCTCCAACATATAAGCGAGCAACACATTTTCGTCTATACCTACAGCATCGGCATCCTTTTTACATAACCACTGCTTACAAGAGTCGTAACAGGACACATACCTTTTTCGATTTTGTCGGTAACAGTTTCTAACACGCAATATTCGCAGCTTCGTTTTCTTCCATGCCCGCAGAACGGATTGACACAAACAAACAAAATTCGACATTGTTTTATCGGTTGCTGGGTTGCCATAGGACGCGTAGGTGACTATAAACATTTGAACCCCAAATGTTACAAGCCGTATTTTAGAATATTTTCTGATCTTTTTTAAATATTATATTTCCGGTAGCGGAAAAAAAAATAATAAGCAACACGGAACATAATGACAATTAACATTTTCGACAGGCAATGAGCCCACCTCAAATGTTAATACGTCCTTACGTTCCTTGTTGCTTAAATAACTATTTTAAGTAAACTATGCATTACGTTAATTTATCGAAATTTGTATTTTGTATTTCCAGTTGTTGAAAAAAATATACAGGGTGCCCGGATTTCGTAGGGGCAACATGGACAACTTCTGCATTTGAAGAGATAGAGAAATGGTCAAATTAGCAAAAAGGTGCAGGTTTGAGAGCTCGTTGAGAATCACTTGTTCAAAATAAAAATTAAAACAAAATCTCCCAATTCTTCAATTTCAGGCCATGACAAGTGGGATTCGGATGTGGATTCTCAATGAGCCCTCGAACCCGCACCTTTTTGCTAATTTGATCATCTCTCTATCTCTTCAAATGCAGAAGTTGCCCATGTTGTCCCTACGAAATACCTGTATATATAAACCCTGTCCGCGGATAATTTTTACCTCTACACAGGGGCGGCTCGTTATATAGAGCCACGGAGCCATGCACCTGTAGACTCAAGCTCAGCAAGAATTTTTAACTGATTCTTAAAAAAACTTTTTAAATGTTAAAAAAACAGCGCGTGGAAGTTCCACATTAATTTCAACAGATGGTTAAAATTTTGATAGACTATTTCTGAATAATGTGTCTACAAATTTCCAAAGGAAGCAAACGCAAGTTTACCACAACAAAAATGGTTGCACTAAAAAGAAAATGCTGATGACCAAAAAAGCGCATTTTTCAAAAATTTACGTAGGGATTGCACATGATGATGATTTGACAGATGGTTTAAACTGTGACTGACTAATTCTGAATAATGCGTCTTTGCAAATTTCCAGAGAAAATAATTGCACTAAAAAGCAAATTTTCATGATCAATAAGGCGCATTTTTCAGAAATTTGCATGGAAATTTCACATTAATTGCAACAGATGGTTTGACAGAGTAATTTTGAATCTGCCTTTACAAACCAAAGAACATAATTTTCTTCTAAATTTTCGATTTTTTTTTTGGTCCACAATTTTGATTTTTACGATCATAGTTTTGAATTCTTTATCCTATATTTTTGATTTTTTTAACCTAAATGATTGCTTTTTATACGCAACTTTTTTATTTTTTGCCGATATTTTCAAGTAGTTTCTGATTTCTTGCCTTCATTTTTGATTTTTTAATTTGAATTATTATTTTTTATGGGCGAATTTTTTACTTTTTGGTTACTTTTTGACTACCGTTTTCGAATTTCTGGTCGGCAACCAATTTTGAGCTAAAGAGTTATTTTGGGAGCTGAAAATGGCAAATTATTTTCGTTTTCCTTGATTTTTCAGTTTTTTGGTTAACATTTTTTATTTTTAGACCAGCATTTTTTATTTTTTTGGCCTATATTTTAGATATTTGGCCCGTATTTTTCATTTCTTCGTTCCAAATTTTAGAGTTTTTGCCCGGAATATTCTTTATTTTGGTTAAACTTTTTGATTTTTTTGTTGTTGAAATTTTCGGATTTTTGGTCTGCATTTTTTTAACTGCGAATTTTTGATATTTGTCTAAATTTTCGATTTTTTGTGCTTATCTTTTGGTTTTTAAGAGTTATTGTGGGGGCTGAAAATAGCAAATTATTTTTGTTTTTCTTGATTTTTCAACTTTGTGGTTTGCATTTTTTTATTTTTAGATCAGCATTTTAGATTTTTTTTGGTCTACATTTTAGATATGTGATCTTTATGTTTCTATTCTGTGTTCCAAATCTTACAGCTTTTGCCCTAAATATTATTTATTTTGGATAAACTTTTTGATTTTTTTTTTTGTCGAAATTTTCGGATTTTTGGTCTGCATTTTTTAACCGCGAATTTTCGATATTTGCGTATATTTTCTATTTGTTCTTAATTAAGAGCTAATTCTGCAAGTGATTAATTTTTTACAATTTTTCAAAACATTGAGTGCAATTTTCATTCCCTCCGGTGCAGTTTTGAGCCCATTCCTGTTGTTTCCAGGTGCAATGTTGCAATTGTTTTTTCAAATAATCAAAAATACACTGTTTCTGAATGGTTTCAGCAATTTTGAAACGAATTCTGCAAGTGATTAATTTGTTATAATTTTTGAAAACGAGTGCAATTTTCATTCCTTTCAGTGCAGTTTTGAGTCAATTCCTGTTGTTTTCAGTAGCAATATTGCAATTATTGTTACAAATGATTACTTTTGATTAAAAGTACACTCTTTCTGCATAGTTTTTAGTCATTTTGGAGCTAATTCTACAAGTGATTATTTTTTTACAATATTTCAAAACATTGAATGCAAATTTCCTTCACTACAGAGCAAATTTTGAGTTTATTCTCTTGTTTTCTGCAGGAGCGTGTTGTTGTTTTCAGGAAATCAAAAGTACACTATTTTTGAATAATTGAAGCAAAACCTTCAAGTAATAATTTTTTTAAATCTTTCAAATCGTCGAGTGCAAATTTTCTTCGCTACAGAGCAAATTTTGAGTTTTTTCCTATGTTTTCTGGGGCTAATCACCCCGAGTGCTGAAAATGCCAATTTCGGACTTGAATTTTCAATTATAAATAAAACTCTTTCTTTGTTTATATCACTCGATTTATTAGTAGCGACTATAGTTTCGATCACGTTCTGATCATTATCAAACTAAAATGAATTGAATTTTCAATCTTATTGTTTTCATTTTTTATCGTTAAGCCCGGATTTTGATATTTTGGTCTAAAATTTTAATCTTCTAGCCTAAATGTTTTTCTAAATTTTCGATTTGTTTGTTAAAATTTTTGATTTTTTGGTCCGCAATTTTTATCCTATATTTTAGATTTTTTAACCTTGATTTTGATGCGCGACTTTTTGTATTTTTTTGTCGACATTTTCAAGTTTTTTTTTGACAGTTTTTGATTTCTTGCCCTTGATTTTAGATTTTTTAACTTGAATTATTATTTTTTATGGGCGATTTTTTTTTACTTTTTGGTTACTTTTTGACTAAAATCGATAAAAAAAATTATTAAATTAATTAAATTATTAAATTTTTTTCAAGACAGAGACCGTTCTGAACACTATTTGTCGATAAAATTTTGTTGTGGGACTTCCAGAAACTGAGGTTTTCGGGTTTTTGGTCGGGAACTTATTTTGAGCTAAAGAGTTATTTTGGGGGCCGAAAAAGGCGAATTATTTTCGTTTTCCTTGATTTTTTTGGTTTGAATTTTTTATTTTTAGACCAGCATTTTAATTTTTTTGGTCTATATTTTAGATCTTTGACCTGTTTTTTCATTTCTTCGTTCCAAATTTTAGAGTTTTTGCCCTAAATATTCTCTGTTTTAGTTAAACTTGTTGAAATTTTCAGATTTTTGGTCTGCATTTTTTTAACCGCGAATTTTCTATATTTGTGTAAATTTTCGATTTTTGTGCTTATATTTATACTTTTTTACCTTAATTAAGAGCGTATTTTTTATTGGTCTATACTTTAGATTTTTAACATGATTGATTTTTATGTGGAAATTTTTGATTTTTACAGAGCAAATTTTGAGTTTTTTCCTATGTTTTCTGAGGCTAATCACCCCGAGTGCTGAAAATGCCAATTTTCGGACTTGAATTTTCAATCTTCTTGTTTTCATTTTTTATCGTTAAGCCCGGATTTTGATATTTTGGTCTAAAATTTTAATCTTTTAGCCTAAATGTTTTTCTAAATTTTCGATTTGTTTGTTAAAAATTTTGATTTTTTGGTCCGCAATTTTTATCCTATATTTTAGATTTTTTAACCTTGATTTTGATGCGCGACTTTTTGTATTTTTTTGTCGACATTTTCAAGTTTTTTTTTGACAGTTTTTTATTTCTTGCCCTTGATTTTAGATTTTTTAACTTGAATTATTATTTTTTATGGGCGATTTTTTTTTACTTTTTGGTTACTTTTTGACCAAAATCGATAAAAAAAATTTAAATTTTTTTCAAGACGGAGACCGTTCTGAACACTATTTGTCGATAAAATTTTGTTGTTTTGTTTTGTTTTTGTGCTCATATTTTTACTTTTTCACCTTAATTAAGAGCGTATTTTTTATTGGTCTATACCAGGGGTCTCCAAACTACGGCCCGCGACCCCAACGAATCCGGCCCACGACAAGCAGTTACATGTTCCGTAAATGTCACATTTTAAAATTCTAAAACGATTTTTTGTTATAGGTTTTGAAATTAGTTATAAAATTGATTATATCTTGACCCACTAGGTTATGAAGAATTGTATATATGGCCCGCGATGGAAAAAGTTTGGAGACCTCTGGTCTATACTTCAGATTTTTAACATGATTGATTTTTATGTGGAAATTTTTGATTTTTTGGCCGGTATTTAATTTGTATAATTTGTCATTTCCATCTTTCATAATTTTGACGTTTCAAATATCTGTATCATCCGATCCAATAAATTGTAAAAGTGGCTATACCATCAACGTGTTCCACGAGCCGCCACTGCCTCTACATACAACATTATTTGATTAATTAGTAATTCCGAATATGGGGGGATTTCGCTTATCCTTTCCCTTCACTAATCTAAATGTGGATGATTTTTAAAGTCAGGCCATCTATCATTTTTAATGAAATAATTAAAATAACCAGCAACAATACATCTTGTTAACATTGTCCAACCCTTTAGAAGCCTCCATAAAATAGTTCAGACACTAGAATAAAGAGATACCGAATTGAATAGCCAAACTTGTAGTGCAGTTAAAGTTCGGAATTCGGGAAGTATTGATCTAATATTAATGTTTTCGTCGCAGTCTCGCCATTTTTCGTGTTAGAGTGCAGTTTTTCTCGGCGACGGTTTATTCTTCCGTGGGAGATGCAATTGAAATATTGCTTGCGTCTGAAAGTTTTACTAGCTCGGTTATTGTTCCTTTCAGAGTTTTCTCGCTGCATCGGTAATGTATGGTAATGCGACTTTTATGTAACCGCTGTACAGTACATGATTGAAGACCCACAATTAGGAATATCTCCCATGAATGATTCACCAGACAGTACAAATGCATTGAAGTGGTGTTTGCTGTCTCACCTCTGAATTTACATTTTGAACTTATTCAATACTGTTGAAATTAATGCTACAATTAAAAACTTTTCAGCGAATAAAGTTTTAATCAGGCACAACGAAGTTGACAAACAGAACAATCTCGCAGTCGGCGCCTGCTTAATGCAGAACTTCTAGGTGGGTGTTAATTGAATTATTATCCTGCAGTATGTGGAATTGTAGAATTATGAACTTAGCGTACAACACTATATGCACAGTTTGAGGAAGCGTATATATCTGCCTTTCGCACTCGTGCACAATAAGTCTACACTTCCCTCGTCTTCATCAAAGCGGTATCATAATCAAAGCCCTTTGATTGCTATCATCTTGAATGCACTCCGGGTGCAGTTTTGAAGCCTAATTTGGAGATTTATGGAATTACCTGACACGATAATGGCGTCGTGAGTGCCATTATCTTTTACTGTGGGCCCGTTTTCCGTCCCTTTATCAAATATGCAAACGGTGAAACCCTGCCGAACGAATGATGGTGGCAGGTTTTTATGTTCGCGTTGTGTTATTTATTTAAGGGTACGGCCACAATTGTTTCCGCCGCGCGGTGGCTCTCTCAGGAGGACATGTTTGAATAAAAATTTCAGATTCCTCTGGAATTTATGCACAACGGTACAACCAGGGGTCATTAAAATATGTTTATCTCACGACTAGGATTCTCAATGGATACTTACATCTACAGTAAAGTTTATCCCGGTTAAGACTTAATACATTTTCAATTCAGTTTAATTATAGATGGTTGTGTAATGGCGGTCCGTTTGTTTGTTAGTGCTCTCATCATGAAAAATGCACTGAAACTAGGGATTTTTAATACTTACTTAATGAATCATTATAGGCTAATACGTGATAAAATCTACGTACATATACAAAAATTAATTTTGATTCTGATTTTAATAATCGAATAGTTAGTACAATTTCTAAAACCTTCTACAAGCAGCAATTTTGAATTGAGGAATTTACAAACAAAAAAAATTGAAATAAATATAAATAGTGCGGGTAAAATTCTACAAAATTTTTATTTACTTTAGGAAACATAATTCGTTCAAAATAATTTTGGTTTTTAAATATCCAATAATGTTCTTGCGAGTTGCGAATTTTTTTAAATTATAAATTTTGAATTGTGGAAATTACAACCAAAGAAATTGAAATAAATATAAATAGTGTAGGTAAAATTCTACAGCATTTTTATTTAGTTTAGGAAACATCATTCTTTCAAAATAATTTTGTTTTTTAAAAATCCAATAATTGTCTTGCGAGTTGTGAATTTTTTAAAATTATAAATTTTGAATTGTGGAATTTACAACGAAAAAAATTGAAATACATATAAATCATGCGGGTAAAATTCTACAATTTTTTATTTAGTTTAGAAAACATCATTCTTTCAAAATAATTTTTGTTTTTAAAAATCCAACAATTTTCTTGCGAGTTGCGGATTTTTTTTAAATTATAAATTTTAAATTGTGGAATTTACAACCAAAAAAATGATATAAATATAAATCGTGCGGGTAAAATTCTACAAAATTTTTATTTAGTTTAGAAAACATCATACTTTCAAAATAATTTTGGTTTTTAAAAATCCAACAATTTTCTTGCGAGTTGCGAATTTTTTAAAATTATAAATTTATAATTGTAGAAATTACACAAAAAAAAATTGAAGTAAATATAAATCGTGCGGGTAAAATTCTACAAAATTTTTATTTAGTTTAGGAAACATCATTCTTTCAAAATAATTTTGGTTTTTAAAAATCCGACAATTTTCTTGCGAGTTGCGATTTTTTTTAAATGATAAATTTTGAATTGTGGAAATTACAACGAAAAAAATTGAAATACATATAAATCGTGAGGTTAAAATTCTACAAAATTTTTATTTAGTTTAGGAAACATCATTCTTTCAAAATAATTTTGGTTTTTAAAAATCCAACAATTTTCTTGCGAGTTGCGAATTTTTTAAAATTATAAATTTTGAATTGTGGAATTTACACCAAAAAAATTGAAATAAATATAAATCGTGCCGGTAAAATCCTACTAAATTAGTATTAAGTTTAGGAAATATCATTCTTTCAAAATAATTTTGGTTTTTAAAAATCCAACAATTTTCTTGCGAGTTGCGGATTTTTTAAAATTTCAAATTTTGAATTGTGGAATTTACAACCAAAAAAAATTGATATAAATATAAATCGCGCGGGTAAAATTCTACAAAATTTTTATTTAGTTTAGGAAACATCATTCTTTCAAAATAATTTGATAACAATCAATTCGTTATTTCAAATTGAATTAATTTTCCGGTGGCGATGATGAGTAATTTTGATTTGACATTTTTACTTTTAAAAATTTGATTTTTTATATATATATTCAAACATCTTTATCAGAAAACATATTTACAATTCAAATTTTGCTTATGTTATAATGTAATAATATTCCAATAGGCTATCGACCAGGAGGTCTTTCCGACGATTGCAGTACAATTAATTAAAAAAAACGACTCTTGTAAAGGGTCATATAATTAAAAAAAAAAATTAAAATTCATCAAAACATAAAAAGTAATATTAATAATAATAATTTATTGGTGCAAATACGAAAAAGTAAACACAGGTCAAAAGGGTCGTAAATAAGAGACCCCCATATGTAAAGGCGAGAAGTGAAGCAAGAAGATCAAGGGACATTTTTCCAAAACTGGTGTAATAAAATTCATAATAAATAAAAGTAACTTTGACGATATTGTGAAGCAGCGAACCGTTTCCCTAATTTAATTAAAAAGTTCAACTTTAAGATTTTCTGGCCTCTCTTTATTCAGAAAGTGCTATATTAATGCATTTACCATTGTAATATTATAAATGATTTAAAATTGAATCAAAATTTGGAATTTTTAATCATTTTACCCGCACGATTTATATTTATATAAATTTTTTTGGTTGTAAATTCCACAATTCAAAATTTAAAATTTAAAAAAATCCGCAACTCGCAAGAAAATTGTTGGATTTTTAAAAACCAGAATTATTTTGAAAGAATTATGTTTTCTGAACTAAATAAAAATTTTGTAGAATTTTACCCGCACGATTTATATGTATTTCAATTTTTTTCGTTGTAAATTCCACAATTCAAAATTTATAATTTTAAAAAATTCGCAATTCGCAAGAAAATTGTTGGATTTTTAAAAACCAAAATTATTTTGAAAGAATGATGTTTCCTGAACTAAATAAAAATTTTGTAGAATTTTAAAAAGTTCAACTTTATGATTTTCTGGACGCTCTTTATTCAGACAGTGTAATATTAATACATTTACCATTGTAATATTATAAATGATTAAAAATTACAAATTTTGAATCAAAATTAAAATATAAACTAATTATGTGATTCTGAGTAATTTTTTTGAATAGGTTATTTTTGATAAAACTACGCCTACTATGATTATTTAATTTTTTTAGTTCTGCTTCAGTAGGCTCCACGATTGCATTAAAATTATTATGTTCAAAAAAATAAAAATAACGTAGAACGTAATTTAATTATATGAAATTTTAAATCTATCAGAAAATTGTATCCATTTAATTAATGCATTTTCTTTTTCCTTTTTGTTTTATCAATAATTATCTTCGTGTTTTTTTTGTTAGTTCTTTGTCCAGTACTTCTATGTTATGCTGGAGGTCTTTTTCTAAATCCACATAATCTGTAAATATAATGTCTGCTATAGTCCAAACCGGGATAATATGAGCAAAGTCTCTTTCTCTTTAGTCGTCTAGAATTCATTGGTGCGAGGTTTATCGTCGAATATTTATATGTGTGGACAATGAAGCCAAATTTCAACGGTTCTCGTTGCTTTGCTTGAGATTATTGTCCGTCCACCGCTTCAGTCTCCGATCTCCCATTATAATGTCCTGATATGCCACGTTTCGTCAGGCTTGCCTATAGCTGTATTTTTTCAATTTGCCAATTAAATTTAACAAGCAATTTGTCGAGCAACCAGCCATCTAAATTTAAACTCAATTTAATAAAACAACATGGCACTGGAAATTAATTAAAACCCAAACCAAACAATTGACAATTTGTAAATCTCAAAAAATCAACAATCGGATGAAATAATTTCCTTTCGGGGGGGAAGAGATTCCGACCGAAAAAGCATAATGGAGTTTTTATCAGCCCTTTGCATGTTTCCATTACGGCGAGCGAGATAAATTCGAAGGGTGGGGAATGAAGCAATGCAATATTATCAATTAAAAATACAAACGTACGATAATCGTCGTTATCTAGGCGCGGGAAGGGCGCAGATATCCATTACTGTTATTCCACATTACGTTCCCTTAATCGGTTCGCTGCGCCCCAATTGTTTCGTTATCAATTTTATTTTCCATCTCGTACATCTTCCGGCCGGTCCGAGTCATTTGTTTTAATAATTAAAGGGAATTTATTTATGATTTGCGATCGTTCCGAACACGTGCACCCTAATGAGTATTTCGTGAATTGTTGCCCTAAAATTTGAAAAATCAGTCAATATTTCAAATTTTGCCTGATTTGGCCATATATTGAAATTAAATACTTTAATAATGATAAACTAAATCATAACTTTGCATCGAATCATCGAAACCACTCGAATTTTGAAAGCATTTGAAGGAAATTGATTAAATTTTTCTCCCATTGTGGTGAAATTTCCTGCACGGTACAGCTTGTCAAAATTTGACAATTTTTTACATAAAAAACATTTTTTCCATCGCGTTGTTACGGGGGGAAGGGGGGGGGGGTGGACTTGGGGTCAAAATCAACTGCACATTCTTAAAGATAAATCTTTTCCAAACTGAAAGATTTATCGATTTTCGACCAAATTGAACCAAGTTACGACGGTTTGAAAAATCAATTTTTTTTCGCGATTTTTCGAGTGGCGCTTTTTTGACGCCGAGTTATAAAGCCTAAATTTAATTTACTTATGTTTGAAAAATTTGAACTATAGTCACATAAACAAAATATAGTGGTATAATAAAGTGTTTTATTTCAATCTATATTTGCAATTATAAATTGACGATCAAATATGTGTCATAAAATATCCACAGGATTTGAAAGACCAAAAAAATGAAAATTATTGAAAAGTAATAAAAAACATGAATTAAAATTAATTCAAAGGCTAACGCTGTTGTAACTCAATTTTTCCCAATAGGAAATATCTCAATGAGTGTCAACGTTAATCTCTTTGCGGAGGGACTCGGAAATTATATTATAAGTAACTTCTGCGGAACTATAAAATGAAATACAAGGTGTATACGGATAATAGCATTTCGATAAAAGTTATATTACAAAGAGTCCAAAGAGAAACTTTCTAATAAAGTAAGTTTGAAATATCGCCTTGATCCTTCGGGTGAGACTCTTCTCCTTCTCGCTCTCCCCGTCGCCCTTCCTGACCCAAGTTTTAATTTTCAAGAGACATCTAGTTGCGAAAGACAAACCTAAATTTTCGGGCTTAGGATACTAGTTCTACTAGGAAACGTGCACGTTAATACTAAGATGGAATAAACTAATTTCGTTATTTTTTTTGATACTTTATCATCACTTTTATAATTCCTCCAATGATATACAAGCAATTTTATTCAAACCAATTTGTTTGAGTTTACAATAAATTTGGTTGGTTAGTCTGTCGCGCTATCGACCACAAATCTTTCTGCCCTTCTACAATGTAAATTATTGATCCAGTTTTTGATGATTGTTTTTGATAGATTGGCATGATGATTGATGTAATATCATGGGTGTTTGTAGGATTAATATTAAATGGGGCGAATTATTAGAAATTAAACCATCGGATGTTTTTATGACTGGAAATTCATCTATCTGTTGAAAACTAATAAATATATCAGCTGCGGAAGAAAAGAGTGGTTCTTTTATAAAAGTACGCAGTGCATCTCGTGCGGTTGTTATGGAGACGCGTTAGGGCTGTTCGTCCTGCAAGGAATAGTCTTTCCTGTGAGGCAACGGTAAGACGGACCTGATAAAACATATATATATATATATATATATATATATATATATATATAACATGTATCTGTGTAAATTTTAGATATAGCGCGTGAACTTTTATTCGTAAATATTACTTTTATATACACTAGTGGAAAAAAAAATGAAACAAATTCGTGAATTTCGACCATTTTCAAACCGCCATAACTCGGCGTATTTTCAATCGATTTTGATGAATCTTTGAGGGCGAAAAACTTTGAAGTGTCTTCTTTAAAGTTATGCATGCTAACTTAAGCGTAACCCCTTACGTCCCCCTTTAGCGCCCCTGTGAAAAAAAAGTTTTTTTCTAGAAACCATGTCCAACTTAGACGATGCCTACGAAGTTAAATTTTGTCGACTAGATCCACTATAAAGGCATTAAAATTTGATCAATTCCCTATGCAGAACTCAAAGAACGAAGTTCCTACGACGATTTGGCACCAAGTAATGGGTGTTTGAAAAAAAGTACATTTTCAGGTTTTTCGCACATAACTCAGTGACTTTTCAACCAAATTTGATGATTCTTTCGGGAAAAAATCCCATTTTGGCTCTACTTTAAGGGGGTAAACTCATATTGGCATGATCCCTTTTTGAACCCTTCAACCCCCGAACAAAAAAAAAAACACGTTTTTGGGCAAAAAAACGTCCAACTTTGGCAACGTGTACCGAGTTGGAAAAAATGTGTGGACTTGATCCATCAAAAGAGCATTGAAATGTGTTCAATTACCTGCGCAGGACTCAAATAAGGAAGCTCTTACGACGATTTGGCACATAGTTATGTGTGTTTGAAAAAAGCGAATTTTTAAGCAGTTTTTCAAAATCAAAACCCCGATTTTATCGACTTCGAAAATTTCAGGTTTTGACAACTCTGGTTTACTCGATACAAATACTTTTAACTGCGTTTTAAAATACACTAAATTCGATACATTTTGGCATTTCATTTATCAAAATCAAATTCCGTTTTCTGATGGCGAACAGTTTTTTTTTTTATTAAAAACATATAAATCATTAAAATAAAAAACATTTTTAATACCTGAGCCATTTTTTTTAATAAAACACGCCATTTTGTTGATTTTGAAATTGGAAAACTTGCGATTTTGTCAAATTCAAATTTGTTTTGTGGTTCTGTTAAATAAACTCAATTTTTCTGTAGATTTTCACAGATTAATTATCGGAATATTACTACAATTGTGTAATCAACAATAAATAATTTTAGACCTTTCCTGATTGTATGGTTCTCTTTTTTGATTCGCTTTCCTATTCTCAGAGATATTCATTTAAAAAATTATTGCTGGATCTGTTGCTAACTTCATACCACTGAAACATTATAGACATCAATCAATCAATTTATTTCAGTTAGGCCACCATAATACATATATGTATAATAAATTATTAATGTATAGATACAGTATTTGCAGATGTGATCGTCATCTTGGTTTTCAATAATAAAATAATAAAAGGAACGAAGTTATGGATAAATTAAAAATATAAATAATAGAATAAATAAATAAAATTTAGATCATGCATGCTACATGCATATTCGTATACTGTATAAACACTATTTACGTTTACTCGTGTTGGTAACCAAATGTTAAAAATCGGAAATTAAAAAACACCAAAAGTTGCAAAAACAGAAAATTTGTATAACCATTCCAGGATAACAAATAACTGTTCGGACATTTTTTAACAAATAAGTTTTTTTTTAATTCCAAATTTACTCAAAATAGATTCTGCTTCATAATTATATCAAAATTTCAAAACAACCCTTCACCAGATTTCGAGGAAATCGTATGAAAACCAAGCTTGCGCTCATGGGGAAGTTGCTCACTGTTTAATGGTTTGAAAAAATATTAAAACAATCGCCATCTTCTGCAATCTTTCCAAAATTACTCAAAATAG
The DNA here is from genome assembly GCA_910593695.2 of Ocypus olens. Lineage (NCBI taxonomy): Eukaryota > Metazoa > Arthropoda > Insecta > Coleoptera > Staphylinidae > Ocypus > Ocypus olens. Next base: position 47,065,165 of record OU343056.1, on the reverse strand, counting down.
ATTTTTTCATAATTCAATCAAAATATCAAAACAAACTATCACCAGATTTTGAGAAAATCACAGGAAAACCTAGCTTGTAGTCATGGTGAAATTTCTCACTTTCTAAGAGTTAAAAAATATATAAAAACAATCGCTACTTTCTTGAATTTTTCTAAAATTATTCAAAATATATTTTGCTTCGTAATTCAGTCAAAATATCAAAACAACTCTTAACCGGATTTTGAGAAAATCACAGGAAAACCTAGCTTGTAGTCATGGTGAAATTTCTCACTTTCTAAGAGTTTAAAAAATATAAAAACAATCGCAATTTTCTTGAATTTTTCCAAAATTATTCTAAATAGATTTTTCTTCATAATTCAATCAAAATACCAAAACAAACCGTCAGCAGATTTTAAAAAAATCACACGAAAACCTAGCTTGCAGTCATGGTGAAGTTTATCACTTTCTAAGAGTTTAAAAAAATACAAAAACAATCGCAATTTTATTGAATTCTTTCAAAATTACTCGAAATAGATTTTTCGTCATAATTCAATCAAAATATCAAAACAAACCATTACCAGATTTTGAGAAAATCGCACGAAAACCTAGCTTGCAGTCATGGTGAAGTTTTTCACTTTCTAAGAGTTTAAGAAAATTCAAAAACAATCGCAATTTTCTTGAATTCTTTCAAAATTACTCGAAATAGATTTTTCGTCATAATTCAATCTAAATATCAAAACAAACTATCACCAGATTTTGAGAAAATCGCACGAAAACCTAGCTTGTAGTCATAGTGAAGTTTCTCACTTTCTAAGAGTTTAAAAAAATGTAAAAACAATCGCCATCTTTTTAAATCTTTCCAAAATTACTCAAAACAGATTTTTATTCATAATTCAATTAAAATATCAAAACAAACCATCACCAGATTTTGAGAAAATCACACGAAAACCTAGCTTGCAGACATGGTGAAATTTCTCACTTTCTAAGAGTTTAAAAAATATTAAAACAATCGCCATCTTCTCCAATCTTTCCAAAATTACTCAAAATAGATTCTTCTTCATAATTCAATCAAAATATTAAAACAAACCATCACCAGATTTCGAGAAAATCACACGAAAACCTAGCTTATAGTCATGGTGAAATTTCTCACTTTCTAAGTGTTCAAAAAAATATAAAAACAATCGCCATCTGCTCCAATCTTTCCAAAATTACTCAAAATATATTTTTCTTCATAATTCAATCAAAATATCAAAACAAACCATCACCAGATTTTGAGAAAATCGCACGAAAACCTAGCTTGCAGTCATGGTGAAGTTTCTCACTTTCTAAGAGTTTAAAAAAATATTAAAACAATCGCCATCTTCTCCAATCTTGCCAAAATTACTCAAAATAGATTTTTCTTCATAATTCAAACAAAATATCAAAACAAACCATCACCAGATTTTGAGAAAACCACGCGAAAACCTAGCTTGTAGTCGTGGTGAAATTTCTCACTTTCTAAGAGTTTAAAAAAATATAAAAACAATCGCAATTTTCTTGAATTTTTCCTAAATTACTCAAAATATATTTTGCTTTGTAATTCAGTCAAAATATCAAAACAACGCTTTGGAGAAAAACTTGGTTTGCAGTCACAGTGAATATGCCTACTGTTTGAATGGTTTGAAAAATATAAAAACAATCACCATCTTCTTGAATCTTTCCAAAATTACTCAAAATTGATATTGCTTCCTGTGTGATTATAAAGTCACACTGTGTGTGATAAAATATTTCTTTTAGCGAAACACTCTAAACCGAAGAATTTCTCAAAAATTTCCCATATTTTCGGGTCAGGGCAATTTAAAGTAATTTTTGAAACCAACGAAAACCACTTTTCCATTTATTTAAATTTCATATCCTGACAAAAAAATGTATCCTATCTGTTTAATTTTTTCAAATTTAAAGCAATGTTGAGTTATTTTTGATTCTTTAATAATTTGATTTTATTAACATAGCTGTTCTGCTTTTTACAATTTTTAGCTTTAGCGACTTTTCTTTGCAAAACAAACTGCCTTGGTTTGAAATTTAAGTTTTTGAAACGTACATTCTGAAACAGGGTAAGAAATTTTCACACGAAACTAATAAGAAATGTATCTGTAGTCATTTCCTAGTCGAAAACTTCCAAAATGGGGATTTTGATGTTTGAAAACAGTTCTTGCCTCTAAAAACCACAAAATATTTTCAAATTTTCAACTTTGAAAACTTTAAAAATAAGCCTTATTTGACAATCCCAAGAACTTAAGCGCTATTTCCTACACTGGAAGTGGGACTTCACTTGCAATGTATTTTTCCAATATTTTCTTAAATTTAAAAAAAAAAATTTAAAATTCTGATTATACTGCCTCGTGTCGATTTAAGTTTTTGAAACTTGCATTCTGAAACAGGGTAAGAAATTTTCATACGAAACTAATAAGAAATGTAATCATTTTCTAGTCGAAAACTTCCAAAATGGGGATTTCGGTGTTTTAAAACAAGCGAAGGTTCTTGCCTCTAAAAAACCACAAAATATTAAACTTTGAAAATAAGCCTTATTTGACAATCCGAAAAACTTAAATGCCCTGCTTTTGGTATTTTTTTTACACTGGAAGTAGCATTGTATTTTGCCAATATTTTCTTAAATTTAAAAACTATTTAAAAAAAAATCTGATTATACTGCGTCGTGTCGCCTGAAGTTGGTGTAGGATGATGAAGATGGAATGCAATTGACAAGGAATGATAGCATTGAGAAATCATTGATTTTGGAAAGGAAAACGTGATAGTCTTCGATCTAGTTGATGTTTTTGTTATTACGAATTTTTGAAGTAACATTGTTATTCGAGAATTTTTTTTTTTAATTTTAGGTTTATAATTATGAAACGATAATAGTTACAGCAAATTTATGTTAATAATAATTGTAGAGAATCCTAAAATGAACAACTTATAAAGAATAAGTGTTTTTCGAAATTCCTTTAGTTTTTGAGTAAACTGAGGTTTTCGAATTTGAAGTATAATTTTTCTATTTCATAACGCTCGATGTACATTTAAAATATGATTTCAATTGAAAATAAACCATGAAAACGTAAATATAAATGGCTATGATACCATCAAATCGGAGAAAGTAACATAATAGCCACATCACGTTTTTTTTTGTACAGTTAAAAGAATTGGTATTTTACTTTTGTTGCTTTCATTTTTATTTGGATTATGTCTTAGTAACACTAAACCAAATCTACATGGATTAGCATATAATTTTAAGCGATTAAAAATTAAGAAGCGGACCTAACAAAGTGGGCGTTATGTCTGAAAAGGTTGAGAAACACTGGTCTAGCTCATACGTAATTGAGTCCTTATTTTTTAGGTAAAACTGATTTGGATTAATGAATTTTGGGACTAAAGAATCAATCTGTGTCTCTAAGACATTTTGGATTTGCAGAGTTTATTTAAATTTTATTTAATGTTGAAAATATCTATTTTTTAACAAAAGAAATACTTAAGAAAAATTTAATTCTTTAGAAACCAACATTCATCGTTAATGTAACCCTATGTAAAATATTATTACACAATTGTTATCGATCACGCCATAATTAGTTACGAGCCTAGTTCCAAGAACGCTTGATTTTTCGAGTGGGTCAAACAGCTTTAACAATTAAAATTAAAAAACTCTTCCTTGAATGAATTAAATAAAATAGCCTGAATATTCATATATTATCTTTATTTAATTTTTCTTATAGCGTCCTCTGCGAAAATTGAAGTACTGCCACTAAATTATGTAACTGTACTTGTTGCTGAAGATTGTTACCCTATCAATTATCCATTCAGACAATACTGAAACTTTTTGTCAATTTCTTGGAGTACTTACAAGCGATTAATTTATGTTTATCTAAATTGCAACATGCATCGGTTTACACGGTTAAAATCTCGATTATGTATGAAGTAATTATATGTGAAGCGCTATTTATGAAACAAGAGCACGCGATTCAGTTTGCTTGTTGCGATGATATAAATGTTGTTCCCAGCTGGGCGAACATCACCCGAGGAAACGCAGCCCACGTTACGTAAACAATAATACCGTTTAATTGCAATAATTGCTTAACAATAATCAATTGTTACTAATAGGATTATATTGGTGGATTCATGGATATTCCGGATAGCGAAGGAAGATAGATTTTAACAATCAGGATGGTGATGGTACCTAATTTTTAGAGATAAATTAAACACGTTTTTTTAATAGCGTATACCACGTATAAAATGTCGAAATTAAGTCAGGTGAAAAAAAAACAAATTATATCATACTACAAATTCTTATAATATTTATCGTCAGTTTACTCAAAATCTGAAGAGACTTCGGAAGAAACGTATTGTTCATTTCGGTATTCTCTACAATTAAAAATATAAATATGATGTAACTATTAGCATTTCATAATTAGAAACCAATAATGACAAATATTTCCAATTAATTTTGGAAAAAAATCATTTACTGAAAAATATTTTTTAACAAATAATGCTTATTTCGTCAAAATGTATTTGTAATATTTTTTATGTATAAAAAAAAGTTGTCATATCCAAGCAAAAAAAAAACGGCAAAGGTAAACACAGTTTGAAATCTGAATGTTCAAAATTCTCCTTTAATTCAAATAAATGTATTATTTATTCAACTGATTGAGGTTGGCGGCACTTACTTCGTGATACATTTTTAATTAAATAATACACACTAAGTAAAAGTGTGTTTTATTTTATTATTTATTCATTTAAATTCTCAGCACAGCCTGCTTTGTTTAAATCAGACTTCAAATCAATTACGAGTTTAGTTTGAATTATTTCAATCCCTTGTACCGATTGTTGTTGCGTTATAATTTAATATTCCCCAATAAAAAGCGGTGGACTTTTAATTAAATTTTTATCGTGAAATGTAAAATTCTTTATGTCGTAATAGTGATAGTCGTAAACACTGGTAATGCTTTACGAGAATTTTTAGAGACTTAAATGACGGTAGAGTTCGGGATGTAATAAAGTACACGTCCGTGGATGTGATAAATTTGATAACTTTGCTCCAAATCATCGAAACGACTCGAATTTTTAAGGCATTTGAAGGAAATTGATTACATTTTTCTGCCATTGTGATGAAATTTCCCGCCGATTTTTTTTGCGCACGGTACAGCTTGTCAAAGTTGGACAATTTTTTACATAAAAAACATTTTTTTTTCCATCGCGTTCTTACGGGGGATGGGTTGGACTTGGGGTCAAAATCAACCACACATTCTTAAAGATAAAACTTAAATATTTCCCGAACTGAAAGATTCATCCATTTTCGACACAATTGAACCAAGTTACGACGGTTTGAAAAATCAAGTTTTTTCGCAATTTTTCGAGTGGCGCTTTTTTTTTAACGCCGAGTGTATTATCTTCTATGATCATCATCAAAAGTTTAATTTTAAAACACTCGATGACGGCATTAATACATCTTCGAAGAATCGCGAGAAGATACTGAGAAGACAATACGAATAGACATCAAGAGCAACGTTACACGGCTGTTATAATTAGAAATTTCCAAGCAATGCAATCTCGATTAGCAAGTTCTTAATATAGTAGACGCGTTGTGTCAATATTGAAAGCACGTATTTGTCGAAGCGAGGATAATACAAGAAAGTTTCCTTGAAAATCCTTGTAAATAAGCACGTTTTCTTTCAACTTTATAATGCTTTTGAATCGTTTACGTCGTACATTTCAATAGAAAATATTCAATGCTGAAAATTACTTATTATATAAAAAAAAACGCCTAACAAGGAATACGAAATACGGTATTGTATGAAATTGGTTAATTATATTATAAAATGGATTTTTAAACGGAATATTACAATGTGTCGAAATTGGATTTTTTTTTTGAATGGATAAATATAAAATTGTAAAATCTGCTAAAAGTGAATGGGGCTGAAAGACCTCTGGTTGATAGCCAATTTAATAATAGTGATATGCCATAATTGTTTTTTAATGTATCTTTAAAAATATACAAATTACTATTAATACAAATATTTGCATATCAATAAATTGGTTTTGTAAAAAATATGCTCTGGGAAAATTTATTTAATTAATGCATAAAGTGAGCTAAGAATAGTCTCTTGGGTAATCGGCAGTTTGCTTTGACTGCTATAAAGTACAGGAAAGTATTGTGATATTGAAAATTTATTCATATTTTCTACGTCGGTTATAATTTTGATAGTTCTTTTCATTAATTTGTGTTCATAAAATTAGTGGTTCCTGAGGCATTCAAAAAATGCAGTAGTGTTTCCTTTTTTCACAATTTGCGTTAAAAAAAAGGTGTAAGTGATATAAAATCTAATATTCATCCTGGCATCAGCGAGGATGGTCGTTTTTTCAATAAAGAATATTTATATGTATTGAATTCTTTGTAAGACTCAAATATTATCATATTTTTTCATTGTACTTAAAAAAAACTATATGATAATTTTAAATTTTTACATAACAATCGGTGTTTACTTTAAAGAATAATGTTTGTTTTATATCACTACTCTCACTTATAAAGTTTTACAAACGTTAATGATAAGTAACAATCTAAAAAATTAGGCGCAGCAGCTGCTAGATGCACAAAATGCAATAATAATTATAACTTCGGCGGGCTTAGGGCTGAATAACTTTAGTGGTTACTCCATTCTCTACAACATAACCACCAACAAGTTTTATGATTAATTAGTTTTGGTTATTAAAAATTCATCGGGATATGAAGTTATGTAGTTTAACTACAAGTTTACTGTACATGCATCGCTGTATTAATCGATAAATATTAAATTATACGCGATTCCGTAAACTTACCAAGAAAGTTATGTATAATAATTTTGGCTTATAAATGAATTATTTCAAATGCCCATGTTGTATACCCTTGAAAATAATTATTTTTAAATCTAAATATATAGAAAAATATTATAATGAAGTAAAAATTCCCTGACTTTTTGTAGATCAATAAAATTAAAATGCTTTTCGCCTTCTGCAATCTAACAGTCTTGAAAAATGGCTACAATAAGCAAATTATCTATTGAAAGAACTATTTTCCTGATCTGGCCAAAACCTTATTTAATGACATCAATAAATATATTATTATTATTGTTATTATTATTATTATTATATAATCGATGTAATTTTTTTTTAAATATTGTGTTTAAGGTTAAACCTTGGATTTTATAGTCCAAATTCCAGATTTTACAAGCAACTGTCGGATTGCAATCCAAATTTTGGACTTAAGGTCTTATATTTTGTGTTTAAGGAGCCAAAAACTTTGATTGTATAGTCCAAATTCCAGATTTTACATAAACTTATTGGATTAGAATAAAAATATTGGATTTTAGGTCTTAAATTTTGCGTCTGACGATCCAAAAACTTGGATTTTATGGTCCAAATTCCAGATTTTACATGCAATTATCGGATTAGAATCTGAATTTTGGGTTTTAGATCTTAAATTTTGCGTTTAAGGGGATTAAATTTTTTTTTTATTATTCCATAAATAGAATGCTGTAAGTGTCAAGAATATGTGGGCACAATGATTTTGCGATCCATGAATTAGTTTCGTCGCTATTGTACGAGCAAAAACCGTTCCCAAAGCTTTAAACGCGTTTTTCTCGAAACACGATTTTTAAAATCTGCGGAACGTGTAAGTCTTAAATCGTTCAACCAATCAACTTCGCGTTTGGCAAGCTTAAAGGAAACAAAATTCTCCATGGAATAGACCTATCAAATTGTAAAGTTTCGATCATTAACGATTTTTTACAGCGGGCCAAAGTCGAAAAATCATGCGAAAAACGATACTTTGTTTTCAAGTGGCTGCCATTTTGTTTCTATAACGATTTTTTTTTGTGATTTTGGTCTATTCTATTCTTTGGGATGTAAGCTTTAAGGTCGTTTCGGTTTCATGCTTCTAGGTGATGAATTGCGACCTCCAGGGTTCCCGCAGAAAAACTTTTTTTTTTAAACAACGTTTCTTGGAACTTTCAAAAACTTTTATTTGGTAGACCAAAGGTTAATAAACATTTTGCAAAAAGCTCATATGTCTAAGTCATTTCAGTTTTTAAAAAAAAAAGTCAAACATCAGGTACGTTTGGCACAATTATAAAGGAACCCCTTAACGAGGCATAAACTTGGATTTTAAGGTCCAAATTCCGGATTTTACATTCAATTATCGGATTATAATCCAAATTTTGGATTTTAGGTCTTAAATTTCGCGTTTAACGAGCCAAAAACTTAGATTTTACGGTCCAAATAACAGATTGTACATGCGCTTGTCGGATTAGAATCCAAAGTTTGGATTTTAGGTCTTAAATTTTGCGTTTAGCGATCCAAAAACTTGGATTTTATGGTCCAAATTCCAGATTTGCACTTATTTGATGAAAATCCAAATTTTTGATTTTTGGTCTCAAATTTTGCGTTTATATTTAATTATTGCACAAGAATCCAAATTTTTGAATTTGGTCGTAAATTTTGCTTTTAAAGGACCGTAAATATGGGGTTTTATGCAAATTTTGAATTTTTCGTAACAAATTCTGCGTTTGATGTACCAAAATCTTGGATTTTATTGTCCAAATTTCAGATTTTACATGCAATTGTCTGATTATAATCCAAATTTTAAATTTTAGTGCTTAAATTTTGAATTTATGGTCCAAATTCCAGATTTTAATTGCACTTATCAGATTATAATCCAAATTTTGGATTTTATGTCTTAAATTTTACGTTTAACGATCCAAAAACTTGTGTTTTATGGTCCGAAATCAAGATTTTACATTTAATTATTGCACGAGAATCCAAACTTTTGAATTTGGGTCTTAAATTTTGCTTTTAGAGGGCCATAAAAATGCGTTTTTATTCAAATTTTGGATTTTTCGTAACAAATTTTGCGTGTAACGTACCAGAATCTTGGATTTTGTGGTCCAAATTCCAGACTTTACATGCAATTGTCTGATTACAATTCAAATTTTGAATTTAGCGAGCCATAAACTTGGATTTTATGGTCCAAGTTGCAGATTTTAATTGCACTTATCGGATTATAATCCAAATTTTGGATTTTATGTCTTAAATTTTGGGTTCAACGATCCATAAACTTGTATTTTATGGTCCAAAATCCAGATTTTACATTCAATTATTGCACAAGAATCCAAACTTTTGAATTTGGGTCTTAAATTTTGCTTTTAGAGGGCCATAAATATGAGTTTTTATTCAAATTTTGGATTTTTCGTAACAAATTTTGCATGTAACGTACCAGAATCTTGGATTTTGTGGACCAAATTCCAGATTTTACATGCAATTGTCTGATTACAATTCAATTTTTGCATTTAGCGAGCCATAAACTTGGATTTTATGGTCCAAATTGCAGATTTTAATTCTACTTATCGGATTATAATCCAAATTTTGGATTTTAGGTCTTAAATTTTGCGTTTAACGAGCCAAAAACTTGGATTTTACGGTCCAAATAACAGATTGTTCATGCACTTGTTGGAATAGAATCCAAGGTGTGGATTTTAGGTCCTTAATTTTGCGTTTAGCGATCCAAAAAGTTGGATTTTATGGTCCAAATTCCAGATTTTACATGCACTTATTGGATTAGAATCCAAATTTTTGATTTTTGGTCTCAAATTTTGCATTTAACGAGCCAAAAACTTGTATTTTATGGTCCAAAATACAGATTATACATGCAATTATTGCACAAGAATCCAAACTTTTGAATTTGGGTCATAAAATTTTGCGTTTAAAGGACCATAAATATGGGTTTTCATTCAAATTTTGGATTTTTCGTAACAAATTTTGCGCTTAACGCACCAGAATCTTAGATTTTATGGTTCAAATTCCAGATTTTTCATGCACTTATTGGATAAGAATCTAAATTTTGGATTTTAAGTTACAAATGTTGCTTTCTAGATCTGATGCCGTGGATTTTGTAGTTAAAATTTCAGATTTTATTTGCAATTATCAGATTTGAATCTAAATTTTGGATTTCAGATCTCAAATTTTGCGTCTGAGGCTCAAAAACTTGGATTTTATGATCCAGATTCCAAATTTTACATCCAAATATCGGATTAGAATCTAAAGTTTGGATTTTAGATCTAGTACGTAAGATTTTTTAACATACAACAATTATATTTTAGAGTAGGGATTGTTCTCGATTATTTATACTTAAGAATAGGGCTTGTCTTCGATTATTTGTATTTTAATGTAAGTTGACGTATACAACTACTAACAATGTTACATGTACATTTAAAACAGTAGCAACGTAAATAAATATAATTTGATTTGCGTTTAACGAGCCATAAACTTGGATTTTTTGGCCAAATTCCAGATTTTACATTACACTTATCGGATTAGAATCTAAATTTTTGATTTTAAGTTATAAATTTTGCTTTTAAGGTCCAAAGCCATGGATTTTGTGGTTCATATTCCAGAATTTACTTGCTATTATCGGATTTAAATCCAAATTTTGTATTTTAGGTGTCAAATTTTGCGGCGGATCATTTGCGCCCAACGTCCACACGGGAATGTCACCTGTGACCTTTGTCATTTTTTAAATTTAATTAAACATGATCCTTAACCGGAATGGCGATCGATGGCTAATCTACTGCGGATAAAACTACTGGACGCAACTGAGCCTTCACCTCCTTAATTAGGTCGCAACCGACATCTATTGGACAATAGTGTAGAAAAAATAGTGTTGTGTAAACATAACTTTAATTAAAGTTTATTCATTTCAACCGCCACTTTAAGATAAATTATGCGGATTTATTTATCAGAATACTGGAAGCGTTCACGAATCACCACTGTGATACACACGAAAAAGATTCATAATTTAAGTTTCTACATTTTTAATCTCGGCAGTTAAGCAATTATAGCGGTTTCTCGAGCAGAGCGGAGTTTTGAGGGGCGGTGAATACTTTCAAAATACAAGACACAAAATGTAACCCTCTGGCGGAGAATCAATTAAGGAGAACAATCGACTCTATAATTTATTACCACCATAAATTTTATTCTCCCCGCAAAGATAAAGAATTTTAAGCCGACGATTTTCAATCAGCCCTCACCAGACCACCCGCAAATTAACAAATTCCCACCATTCACAGGAAAATAATTGGAATACTGTTCATGTCCTTAAATATATACTCGTATATAATATATATATAAAATATAATAACCCTCGAATGAGAGAATGGAATGAAGAGAGAGGCCGAGAATTATAAACCTTATTATGGTTATTGTTAGGCCTGGTTATTGTTGTTTAAAGAACGGGGATCGCTAAATAACAATCTCGACGCTTTGCCTCCGTCCTTTTTCCCGTTTCTTTTCTCATCTCTTCTTTGCCGCTGTTCCACATGAAATACTGACCGACCGCGCACACACACGGATACACACACACACAAGTGTAAGATCTTTATTAAGTTAGCTCAGAGTGTTTTCTTGCTTTTACGCACATGAAATTTGAATTAGGTAAGGATTATTACTTCAGGGAGATTGCGATTTTTTTTTCGTATTCCAGTCAGAACGTCAACGGCCTATATCATAATCGATAACGTTAATGGAGGGGTTCATCCAGAATAATAAATAATGATACTAAAGAGGCTTCAATTATAGCAGAAAGAATTTTTAAGTGAGCGCCAAATAATTTAGGGATTGCTGTATAAGTTAATGGGATGAGTTACGTGAAGATTAATACTTTTGGTAAAAGATTAAGAGCAATTTATTATTTTTTCTTTTTGCACACTTCGCGCGCTTAGGGGTTATATTGATCGCTTTTAAGCTACGCGCACACTTGTCGGAATCGGACGGACGGCACGCATCCGATAAAATTGCTTAACACAGTTGTAAACGAGTCAACGCTCATTTATCCGTTCCATGCCGTATCGATAAATGTGCGTTGACTCGTTTACAACCGTGTTAAGCAATTTTATCGGATGCGTGCCGTCCGTCCGATTCCGACAAGTGTGCGCGTAGCTTTAGAGGGAATTCAATTATGGATTACTACCTTAGTACTATAAAGAGGTTATTATAATAACTATAGTTACGTGAAGTTTGATATAATTAAAATAATACCACGTTAAATCCTTTCTTTATTTGCGAAGAAATTATTTAACGTGTCAATATTTTAATTGCGTAGTACTTGATGAGATAGGATTCGTGGTTCGGTATTTTTTTTCGAAATTTACATCGGATCGGGAGAAATACGGATCCAATATATGTGCAGCCCAAAGCGGTTTTGCAAGCGGATAAAAAAGTTGGAAGTACTTCCAATTTTCCACCTTAATTTGTAGGACTGAACTACTGGCTACAATGTTAGCTACCGCTGCTATTACTCAACAGAAACCTAACGACCCCAAAAACTCTAAATTCCATTTCCTTCACCATTCATTTCCTGCTTATTTTTGCCATTAGCAGCCCTTAATAATGTAATGAAAAACCGTTAAGTCAAAGAATGAGCAATAACTTGATTTGTTATGATATTTGATTTTAGAACTTGGCGATGTGGCCATATATACTATTCATATTTTATTTTAAATTTAAATGTTCTAAATGTACATCGAGCGCTTCGCAGGATCGGATGATACTGATGTTTGAAACGTTATGAAACATGGAAATGACTAATTATAGTTCAAATTCTAGAATCCTTACCGTAAGTTTACTTAGAAACTACAAAAACTCCTAAAAAAATTCTGGATAAAAATGTCCTGAAAACAGACCCAAAAAAATGTCCTGATAAAAAATCTTTAAAAAGAGTCCAGAACTAAATTCGTAATGATCTAAACTTGCTTTTTTCCCGAGCGCTTGAAAATATATTAAAACAATTGCTAGTGACTTGGAACTTTAAAAATGTGTTCAAAATATATTCTGCTTTATGATTCTGCATAAATCAGTAACCGCACCGTTAAAATATTCCGAAGTAATTACGCCAGAACTAAATTCGTAATGATCTAAAATTGCAATTTTTCCCGAGCGCTTGAAAAAATATTAAAACAATTGCCAGTGACTTGGAACTTTCAAAATGTGCTCGAAATGTATTCCGCTCTATGATCCTATAAAAATCAGTAAACACCCCTTTACTAGATTCCGAAATAATTACGCCAGAACTAAATTTGTAATGATTAAAAATTGCAATTTTTCCAGAGCGCTTGAAAAAATATTTAAACTTGCAACTTTCAAAATATGTTCAAAATATATTCTGCTTTATGATTCTACAAAAATCAGTAACCGCACCGTTAAAAGGTTCCGAAATAATTACGCCAGAACTAAATTCGTAATAATCAAAAATTGCAATTTTTCCAAACCGCTTCAAAAAATATTAAGACAATTGCCGGTGACTTGAAACTTTCAAAATGTGTTCAAAATATATTCTGCTTTATGATTCTGCAAAAATCAGTAACCGCACCGTAAAACGATTCCGAAATAATTACGCCAGAAATAAATTCGTAATGATCTAAAATTGCACGTTTTCCAGAGCGCTTGAAAAAATTATAAAACAATTGCCAGTGACTTGAAACTTTCAAAATGTGATCAAAACACATTCTGCTCTATAATCCTATAAAAATCAGTAAACAGTCCTTCACTAGATTCCGAAGTAATTACGCCAGAAGTAAATTCGTAATTATCTAAAATTACACATTTTCCCGAGCGCTTGGAAAAAAATATAAGAACAATTGCCAGTGAAATTTTTATAATGTACTCAAAATATATTCCGGTTCATGATCCTGTAAAAATCTAAAAACACCCCTTTACTAGATTCCCAAAAAATCTTCCAGAATTTGAGCTTGTAATCAACAATTTTTCTCGAGCGCTTGAAAAATTTTTATTTTTATTTGACACTTAAAATTTTTCTATGCATCCTACTTTGCAATTATAGAATATACTGCAAACATTCAATGTCTGGAAATCGATATAACTGGTGAAAATTAAGCTTTTAGCAATCTAAAATTAAAATAATGTTCCTGAGCGCTTGAAAAAATATAAAAACACCTGTTAGATACTTGAAATTTTCCAAATTTACTCAGAATACATTCTACTTCGCTACTATAAAATAATCTGCAAAAGTTTATTCCCTGAAAATCGAGATAAGCGAAGAAAATTGAACTTGTAACAATCTGAAACTAAAAAAAAATGTCCCGAGCGCTTGAAAAAATATAAAAACACCTGTTAGATACTTGAAATTTTTCAAATTTACTGAGAATACATTCTACATCGCTACTATAAAATAATCTGCAAACATTCATTCCCTAAACATCGAGATAAGCGAAGAAAATTGAACTTGTAACAATCTGAAACTAAAAAATTGTCCTGAGCGCGTGAAAAAATATAAAAAACACCTCTTAGATACTTGAAATTTTACAAATTTACTCAGAATACATTCTACTTCGCTACTATAAAATAATCTGCTAACATTAATTTCCTGAAAATCGAGATAAGCGAAGAAAATGAAACTTGTTAACAATCTGAAACTAAAAAAATTGTCCCGAGCGCTTGAAAAAATATAAAAACACCTGTTAGATACTTGAAATTTTTCAAATTTACTCAGAATACATTCCACTTCACAATTACAAAATAATCTGAAAACATGCATTACCTGGAAATTGAGAAAAGCGGTGACAATTGAGCTTGTAACAATCTGGAATTAAAATAATTTTCCTGAGCGTTTAAAAAAATATAAAAACACCTGTTACATTCTTGAAATTCTCCAAAGTTACTCAGAATACATTCTACTTTACAATTATATAATAATCTGCAAACATTCGTTCCCTGGAAATCGAGATAAGCGGTGAAAATTGAGCTTGTATCAATGTAAAATTAAAAGAATTTTCCTGAGCATTTAAAAACAATATAAGAAACACCTGTTACATACTTGAAATTTTCCAAATTTACTCAGAATACATTTAACTTTACAATTATATAATAATCTGCAAACATTCGTTCCTTGGAAATCGAGATAAGCGGTGAAAATTGAGCTTGTATCAATGTAAAATTAAAAAAAAATTCTGAGCGCTTCAAAAAATATAAAAACACCTGTTAGATACTTAAAATTTTCCAAATTTACTCAGAATATATTCCGCTCACAATTAAAAAAATAATCTGCAAACAATTATTCCTTGAAAATTTAAAGTTTTTTAAAGAATTTTCCTGAGCGCTTGAAAAAAATATAAAAACACTTGTTAGATACTTGAAATTTTCAAAATTGACTTAGAATACATTCTACTTGACAATTATATAATAATCTGCAATCATTCTTTCCCTGGAAATCGAGATAAGCGGTGGAAATTGAGCTTGAATCAATGTAAAAAAAATTCAAAAGAATTTTTCTGAGCGTTTGAAAAAATATAGAAACACCTGTTAGATAATTGAAATTTCCCAAATTTACTTAGAATACATTATGCTTTACAATTATAGAATAATCAGCTAACATTCATTTCCTGGAAATCGTGAGAAACGGCGAAAATTGAGCTTCATTACTTGAAAATTTAGTGACTTCGAAATAAACACACGAGCGTTAAACTGGAGTATATCAATTTACTAAAATAATATTTGGGGATTTTTACAGTATCACGTAGTAACGTCTATTCTGAGTAACTTTAGAGACTTTGAAGTTTGTAACAATTGTTTTTCATTTTTTTTTCATAACTTGGAAATTTGGTGACTTCGAAATAAACACACGAGCGTTTAACTGGAGTATATCAATTTACTAAAGTAATGTTTGGGGATTTTTACAGTATCAGGTAGTAACTTCTATTCTGAGTAACTTTAGAGAGTTTTAAGTTTGTAACAATTGTTTTTCATTTTTTTACATAACTTGGAAATTTGGAGATTTCGAAAAAAACACGCGCGCGTTTAACTGAGATTTTCTCACAATTTACTAAAGTGATGTTTTACGATTTTAATAGTATCTATTTTGAGTAAAATTCGAAAAAAAAGCTTGTGAATTTTTTTTTTCTATTTTTGAGTGTTAATTATGGTTGCAATATTTTATTGGCCCAAGGGACATGACCGCTACTAAGGGCCAATAAAGAAGATTATAGTTGTAAAATGAAATAAATAATTTCGTGTTTTCAAATTATAATCAACTACAGTATAGAGCCTCGAAAAAAAAATAACTGGCTTGAAAGAGTATGCATGTGCTCTGGAGGGACCGAAATTGTGTGTCTTCTGTGGTGCAATTGGTTAGCGCCCCAGACCGAAGTACTGGAAGTTGCAGGTTCGATCCCTGTCGGAGGCATCCGGTTTTGTACGAATTATTTTTTTACATTATTTGCTTACATATAATAATTCATTTAATATATCTTTACTCATGTAATACGAATGAAAGCTAAAAAAATAAATAATCAACGCTTGTACAAACACAACTTTTATATAAATTATCCCATAAAAAACTTTACATGACGTGCATAAATAAAATCCAATTGCATACGTGATTCGATAAGCTTTATTTATGCCGTAACTGTTGCACTTATGAGGTTTAAATTAAAAAAAATATATACCGCTGTGATTTAACTGCTGATGATAGGGCAGAAAGCTATTAAATTCTTTTGATGTGTTGCTTTGAGGCATGAATTCCTTTAGTAAACGTGATAAGTAATGCCGAGATAAATTCTCTGTGATAATGTGATAATGCTGTACTGCCTCTAATCACGTTTTCTTTGTAACTAAACTAGACCCGCAAAGTGAGTTGAGAATAATTGATGAGTGAGTGGCATCATGGAATGATACAAGTTTAGCCTCTCTCGCGTTTTTTTTTTATTATCTCTTATGCATCGTACGCACGCGTCGCGAACTACGAAACGAAATTGTTGAAATTGCATCTAGGGATATTTCCGTAAAAAAAAATAGAAAAAAAACATCACGATTACAATACTTTCTCGTACTTCGTAACGGAGAAAGTAATAAAAAATATTTAGTGTTAGTGGATAATAGTTCGTTATCCGTCCGCCGATTCGGGTCACTTGTCCATCTTCATATAACTACAGCGAACTATGTGCTGAACACAAATCATGCACACGAACACCACATTCGTTTGGTGTGTTGAGCGGCGCGGTTTTCGGTGCAAGTGTGTACAGAGCATTAGATACTTGCTATAATCTTAATATTTTATAATTAGGAAAATTATTGCTCAAACCAAAATTCTATTTTCAGTTTTAATGAAAACACTTGCACGTTGCTGCTGTTTAATTAAATGTAACTATAATCTTAAAGTGAACCAACAATTACATATGTTATTTTAAATTGGTATAAAATGGCACAATGTATAAAGCACAAATCTAGAGCGCAACCGTAATGAGTTGACGGGAATTTTACGCGTCGGCCAATGAAATCCTTAACGAGCTGAATATGCTGATGTGCGTGGGCGGCCGCACGGAATAATGGGAAATATGTAATAATATGTAATAACATTTGATGCGAATGTGTAATTTTAAATGAGCAGACAATCGATACGCTCTCATGCGGCACTTTGATTTTCATAAATCTACATAATGCCCCGTAAATACATTCCCATTGATGTATAGTGCTCGCTGAATTGGTCACAAAAATTGGTCATGGTGTATTGGCCATAAATTTAGTACGAAATATATTCAGAAATCATGGTCTATATATTTATATCTCGATACGAGTTTCGGAGAGGATATATAAATTTGAATTTTTTATCGGGTATTTTGAAATTCTTATTATTCATCAAATGTTAGATGATGGATGTAATCATCACTATGTTTTCGCCTATTTTCAGACAAACAATATTCGTTATTTTGCATTTATTTGTATACCATATTGAAGTATATTTTCTGGAGAAGTTTTCAATGGAATAAAATACAAATTTTGTTGGGAAATAAACGCTTTGTTATTATTTACATTATTAATATTATTTGAATGATTCTAAATAGATTTGTGTTGTTTATGGCCGTTTCTTCATCTGCATCTATACGTCGCGTCGTGTATATAGCTATAGCCGTCCCACAATATCGTGACACATATGCTCAGTGAACATATAACATTTCAAGAGTGGGGGCGCCGGAAACTCATCATAATTCAGCGAGCGCCGCAGAGTGTACTTAATACAAATAATCGGTTGCGAAGTGATGATTCATCTTCAATTAGATGATGTGGCCACGCGTGGATTTGTTATCGCATTCTCTCCGAATACTTTACTCACTCTACGCAAACTTTACCATAGACATCGGTGGCATCAAGGTGCAAGTTGCGGAGCCAATGATGGCTTCCTGAACTTTGGCATCGGTTGTGAATTGATGACCCGTGCTCGGCCCGGCCCGAAATAAATAAAATATTTTGTCAGCAAGGCCCGCTAGTGAATATTAAAAGCTCGGCCCAGGCCGACCCGGCGGGCCCTGAATCTTTCTTTAATTTGTTTTGCTTTTATTTAAAATTTAGATTAAAACAAATGAATTATTCCGTTTTGAAATATTTTATAATCAAACTAAATAATGTCGCCGTAAATTACGAACACCTTTAAATTTTTACAATTTTTGAATTCGTATTTTTATATACATTTGCATACAATGTTATTTTCCATGCAACTGATTTTAAACAAATTTGTTGCTATGACGACAAAAAGGTGAAAATAAAAAAAATCCCGTTTTCCCGGTAACAAGATGTAGTCCTTATTTAAAAAAAATGCATAAACGTCACGATACGAATACTTTAAAATACGACTTACTTTTGAAAAACCTTATTCCATTATTCTTTTAAGGATAAATTTTTAAATTCTGCTATTTTGTTTTAAAATTTTCTCAAAATCACAGAACAACTAAACAACAAATTTATCTTCTATCGCAACTACATCTATTCGTTGAGTACAATACTTTACTGGGATAACGATCAAAATCTAGTTATCCGTTGAAGAGTTTTCTTCAAAAACCAGAAAACAACTAAAGGACAAATTTAATTTTTTGGTCTTATCTGCTATTTTTGTTTTTGATTTTGAGAGATCTTTTCATTGTCGGACTGGCAGTATAAAAATATTGCTATCTTACGTAAGACATTTTTCGAGTAAATGACAATTGAAGGTGACAACTTCATATTTAGAGTTTTTGCAAAATTACCTTATTCCAGCGCTTAATTTAAAATTCGGGTCTAAAAAAATTCGGGATAAAGTTAACCTTGAACCGTCGAGAAGTTCAAAAAAATCAAAAATCAAAATCACTTTATTCACTTAGGCCACATATTATACATAACAATGAACAAGATTCATATTTGTATGGTGGATGTGAGCGTCATATAATAATACAATATAAATACAAAACACAAATTTTGCGTACATTTATAACTAACGATGGTTAGACATCATACACGTTAAAATGGTTATAATATTCGTCAATAAATTCATTTTTACATAAAATTATAATAAAATAAAAATTATAAATTTATTTGAACAAATAATTAAAATTTGTCTTGTAGGTATTCTTTTACAGAATAGTAACATTTACTTATGAGAAATAATCGCACATGCTTCTTAAATTTGTTCAATTCTGTATGATTCTTTATAATTTGAGGAAGTTTGTTAAATATTAGAATGCATGAATAAATTGCAGATCTTTCATACAATGTGGTGTTGTGTGGACAAATTCTCAGATCTTCAGAGTGCCTGGTATTATGGAAATGTGTATTCCCATTCTTAGAAAATAAGGTTTTATTGTTAAACACATACAAAGTACATTTATAAATATATATACAGGCTAGAGTTAGAATTTTATGATCCTTAAAGATATGTTTACATGTTTGACGATTATTTATGTTGAATATTAACCTAATAATCCGTTTTTGAGAGACAAAAACTCTCCCAATATCTGCTCTTCCCCAAACCAGAATATTGTATGACATGTGCGAATAAGCCAAAGCATAATAAATATTTATTAATGCATCTTGAGACATCGAGCTTCTTAGTTTTAATATGGCAAAATACGCACTACTGAGTTTAGATGATATGTAATTAACCTGCTCTTTCCATGATAAGTTTTCATCAACAAAGGTTCCTAGGAATCTGCTATACACTGCGCTATTTTCGATTGACATTTCAGGTCGTTTTCTGTTATAGAACCGTACCGACACCGTTTTATCGGTATTTAGCAATAAATTATTTTTATTGCACCAAGTCGTAAATTCTGTTTTTGCTTTATGAATTTTTTCTTGTAGTTCATCTTCCGACTTTGAGGAAACTACAATGGTGGTATCGTCAGCATAATTAATTACAAAACCTTCATTAATATGATTCATAAGATCGTTAATAAACAACACAAATAGCAATGGACCTAGAGTTGAACCTTGCGCCACGCCTTTCTTCATTTCGTAAGTTGCCGAATTTTCTTGATTCACACAAACGTACATTTTTCGGTCCATGAGGAATGACACTATTAGTTTAAGCATTTTTCCGCGGATACCAAGAGCACTTAATTTATTTTTCATTAAATCCACGTCAACCGTATCGAACGCGCGCGATAAATCGAAAAATAGTGCGGCAACACAATAACCCGAGTCCAGTTGTTTGTAGACGCTTTCCATTAGGCTTACCGTTGCAGTCTCAGTGGATCTATGTTGACGAAATCCATGTTGATTATCCGACACCAATTTAAATTTATTTAAAAAGTTCCACAATCGGTCCACTATAACTTTTTCGAATATTTTAGAATATATGTTTAGCACTGACACTGGTCTATAGTTGTCCTTTTCTTTCTGTGGTCCCTTTTTGAGAATAGGCACAACCTTGGCTATCTTTAATGCACTTGGATATGTTCCTGTTTCTAGAGCCATGTTCACTAATTTCGCTAGAGGTTCGCTTATTTCCCTTCTAACCCATTTAATTGCGCTAATCGGAATTCCATCATTTCCTGTACTCGGTGTATTTTTGAGTGCTCCTATTATTTTCATTATTTCGTGGGGAGTTACCGGTTTGATAAATAACGAGTGCTCTATGGGGTTTGATGTGGTACCAAGAGTTGATAAAGTATCGCCAAAATGTTTCTTAAGTTTTTCGTCTGCTACTGTTGAGAAATATTTTCCGAAAATATCAGCCACTTCTTTAGGATTTTCAACAATTTTATTATTTTCTCTAATTTGTATCGTTCTTTGCACTTGGGGTTTCCTTGCTAATTCATTATTCACTAAATTCCATACTTTCTTCTGTACATTGGGGGCATTTGAAATTTCACGATGCCAGAATATTTTTTTTGTTTGCTCACATAGTAGTTTATGTTTTTTCTTCTCTTCCTTATAAGTTTCGTTTAGTTCCTCAAAATCTGTCTTTAGCGTGAACAAGTTCTTAAGGTTCTGACTTGATTGTTTAATTTCTGAGTTAACCCAGTTTTTAAATTTATTTCTGTTTCTTTGTGTTCTCATTGGGCAAGCAATATTGAAGTGGTACAAAAACTCTTCTACGAACATATTATATGATACATTTACATCATTCATTTGAATAAAATCCCAATTTATATTTTGTAAATGGAACTTAAGCTCGTTTAAATTTTGTGCTCTTAATGATCTAACTTTCTTAGGCTTATCGTGGCAGTTATGTGTTTGCTTATCATGATAAAGATTAAATGTAATTAGTTGCCCCAGGTGGTCCGATAGATTCAAATTTATATTGTTGCATGTGAAATTATTTTCTAGAAAGTTTGGTAAGATGTAATCAATTTGAGTTCCTGTATTTCCTGGTTGACTTGAATTCATTCTAGTTGCCTCTTTAAGTTTATTGATCAAATTAAAAGATTTAAACAAATCTTGTAGACTTCTTTTGTCATTGGAATCTTTCAAATAATCAATATTTAGATCACCGCAGATTATTATATTTTTGTGAGATAAATGTAGACTATTCAGTATACTATTAAGATTCTCAAAAATATATTTATCTTGCCAGTTGGCGGACGGTATACTGCCAATATTGCAATTTTATTGTTATTAATTATTGCAGAACAGCAGGAACACTCAATTTCGGACTCAATACTGTATCCTTTTATGCGATTTATTTCTTCACATTCATATTGAGACTTCACAAAAATCATTGTTCCCCCGCCTTCTTTAAATTTTCTGGAGAAACTTGATACACTATTATAGCCACATAAATTAATTAATGCTACGTTTTCCGCTTTACTCCAGGTTTCTGTGAGTGCTATAATGTCGGGGCGTATATCATCTAAACCTACTGCTAATTCGTTTAATTTATTTATTGCGCTTCTGATATTTTGATGTAAAAGTTTTATTTCCCTGTATCCAATTTCTGGATTTTCCATACTTTCGAAAAAATTGAAAGGGCTTAACACTTATTCCGGCTGGCCATTTGTCAGGATTTATAATTGTTTGTTTATAATCTATGGGAGCTCCGATTTTGAAGCACATGTACTTTTCTTTTGAGAATGTATCTTCTTTCTCCATTGCATCAATTAAAAAGGGTATATTGTTGAAGTTTTCTTGAAGAATGTTTTTCAAGTTGTCAGATGTAAAATCACTCTTAAATTTACCGACATAAAACCAAACTTTTCTTTCATGTTTGTAAACTGTATCATTTCCTATAGTACCATTTCCAACAATTGATTCGTTCTTGTATTCTTCGTTGTTAATTTGTGGATTAAATTTCACTGATCGATTTTCGTGTTCATTTTTATTGGAGTTCACTAACCTAGCCTGTTTTTGCACGTCTACAGTTTTGCTGATATCAATTCCGTCTGGCACATTCTTAACTAGCGCGTTATCAAGTGGTGTTTTTGGAGCAGCTCTTGTGTCCTTCTCATGTCCATCATTTACTCGCTGTTGTTCGTCTTCCTCAAGAGATGGCATTTGATGGCTGATTTGTTCTAGTAATTTAATATTGGTTTTTAAGATTGCGATTTTGTCTCTAAGTTCGCCAATCATTTCATCCTTAAGATTTATTACATGTTCTCTTTCGGTGTTATGAGCCATTTCTTTGCAATTGCTCCGCTTCTGATCTTCTTCGCTATTTGAGGTTACTGACTTACAACACTTGATTTCACCATTGTGATCTACAATAAGTCCACAGATCTTAAGTACGCACATTGGGTGGTAATCACTATTGCAAATTATGCAGGTAACATATTTTTTCACCGACACGTTACACTGTTTACACGACTTGATATCTTCAGAGTTATTTTTAGGAGGCGCCATGTTTGTTGATGGGGATAAGTTAGCCATAAAAATTCCTGCCATATATTTCCCGGCGCATCCACCAATTCAGTGCGATAACATTGATACGTCCCGACGGTAAGGAAACATTTTTCACCTCGGTGTGCAGTATACTATTGTGTAATTACTTTAGATTGTAAAATAAATGCATAACTATGCACCAAATAGTGTTGATCAAAACTTGATGACCCTGAATTTCAAAAATTGCTCATTGCATGTTGACATTTCAATTGAAAATTGAAAAGGATAACAAACCGCCCTTAATAATGAATTTAAAAAATACTTTTTTCGCATCTTATTAAATAATATAAATGTTGTTAAATCGTTTTTGATTGAGAAAGTTGTCCATTATTCGACCGAATCATTTTCTCCACAGGTTACGTCCAATTAAATGATAGCGGTTTTAGCCAATGACATGCCGAGGATTTTACTTTCTCAGCAGTTTAGTTGTTACTATAGTTACGATTTGTTTTTTGTCAGCGAACTGCCGCAATTTCCAAATATGAGAAAAATTATTCGTTATAATTTAATATAAACAGAAAAATATTTAGGTAATTATTTAATATAATGCGAAAAAGTATAGTATTAAACTTGTGAGCAAGTTGGCCATTGCCACTCGGGTGAATTGCTACACTCGCCTACAAAATTCACCCTCGTGGCAATGACCAACTTTCTCACTCGTTTAATAATATACTATTATCAACCAATTTTAACTATTTTTAATATAAAATATGTTCAGTCAACAACGTTCATTGTTGGATTATAAGAACTAAGAAGAGGAATTAAGGCAATTTGTGAAATGATCTAAGAATGTACATCTTAGTTATTATTTGTGAAAAAGGTTTATTATCTAATTAATTTGAGACCGGAAAAAAATTACAAGGCATGGTAGTTCAATACACTTTACTTCATAAATGCAAAAATCTATATAAAACTTCAATAAAAAATACGAGAACACCCGTCCATGCACACAAAAAAGTTATGAAAAATAAAAGCATCAATCGTTTTTACTGTACGCCATCCTCGAGCGCCCTTCTCCCAACTTTTATACGAATTACGCAATTCCTCTTTGCGCCCCCCACGCTAATCCTAAAAGATGTTCAATATCATAAAGTAGAATTGTGTATGGAAAGTTTGGTCCTATAATAAAGTGCAAACTGTATTCGGGGTAGTTTATATTTACGATCGTGTTGCCCCGTGTGCGGGATATATACGATTTTCGTCCCTGTTTCGCCTTTGGTTTATCGCCTCAAAGCCCCCGAAGAAGCCGAATCCAATTAAATGCGTCCGAAACGCGGCCCCGTCATTAATATTCGTTTGTTTAAATGCCCATTATCGAGTGGCGGCCATATCGCAGTTATTAATTGGGACATGAATATTCAAGTGTGGAATTATCAGGTTTTACAATAAAGTATTACATATTGCAATTTATGGTAATTGCACTTAATCATTCCAGTGGTTTCATAATTGGGTGTGGATTTATGGTGGTCATCGAAAATTATTGCTTTTAATGGATAATGGGTGTAAATTTATTTAATCTTTAAATATTAGTTATTTATACGAATGTGGAATGTACGTAATTAGTCCCGCAAGAAAAAGTTTACCCGTTACGCGTAATTTTCTTAAGGGACTAATGAGGAATTCCGCATGAGTATTAGAGTGGTTCTTATTTTAGAAGTATATGAAAATCAACGGGACAACCTGGAAACTTGTTCGTATAGATGAAAAACTAATAACCGTAAATTTTGAGAAATATCGAACATTGCGTAACCCAGCCCTCTAAAATTTGAAAAAGTGGGTTTATTCCCTTTTTTTCATTCTGGTCCACCCTAATATTAAACGGTCCACCCTAATGGCCAAATTATATATTATGTCGATAGAGGATGCTAATGTGAATCCAAAACGTGTTTGTTTGTTGAAATTGGACTAAAATTGACGAAGTTATTAATGTTTTATGAAACTACAAGCCAAAGATCCAAAATATCGGCGGGAAAATCAAAAACCCTGGACTAAAAGTAAAAAATGCAGACCGAAAACTTGAGAATTCATGTAAAGGAAAATTAATTTGCCATTTTCACCCCCAAAATAATAAGCTCAAAGTAAATTTCTGGCCAGAAACTAGGAAATAATAGCCAAAAAATAAAAATAAAATCACCCAACAAAATCAATCATTCAAGTTAAAAAATCTAAAAAATATGAAGAGAATCGTAAATTTAGACCAAAGTTGAAAATTCGGGACTAAAAATCAAAAACGCAAATTAAAAAAAATTCGGCCAAAATAAGGAAAAATTTATACAGCAATGTCGAAAATGCAAATAAAAAATCTAAAATAGAGGCCAAAAAATGAAAAATCAACAATCGTGGCCAAAAATCAAACAGTTTGACTCGGGCCTAAAAATAAAAAATGCAGACAAAACAAATCGAAATTATCTGCCAAAATAAAGGAAATGTAGGGCAGAAGATTCTGAATTTGGACTACAAAGTCGAAAATGCAGGTCAAAAATCAGAAAAATATACTAAAAAAAATCCACAATCGGGACCAAAAAATCAAAATTTTGACCAACTCGAAAACTCTGGTTTAAAAATAAAAAATTGTAGACACAATAATCAATCATTCAGGTTACAAATTCAAACTATAGGACCAAAAATAAGAAATTCGAGCCTAAAAATAAAAAATACGGACCAGAAAATTGAAAATTTAGCGCAAAAATAAAGAATATTTCGACTGAATGATCACAAAAGAACAAAAAAAAAAAAAGATCTTAAATATTAACCAAAAAATAAAATATTCCGGGAAATCTGGAAATAAAAAATGGTGATCAAAAAATTGAAAATTCAATTAAAAGAAAAACAATTGTTCTTATATATTTTTATATTAATAGAATTAATAAGGGCAGACAGACCTAAGGTCGATAGCCCAGACAGAGACATACTAACAAACTTGTATATAAATAAAACGTTACTGTGTATACTATATACAGGGTGTCAATTTGAAAACTTTCAATGCGAATATCTGTGAAAATAAAAGAGTTAGAAAAACACCATTTGGTACAAATGTTATACAGGTAGGGGGAACTAGAACCACCATATTTTGGTTATGGGGTGAGTGACCCCTTGGGCCCCATTCACCCTAACCCCAAAATTTTAAATGGCATCACCCCTTTTGTGATTCCTTAAATTAAACGTTTTTTTTGAGATCTTGTACTGGTGAATACTACTCGAAAAAACGTTTAATTTAAGGGATCACAAAAGGGGTGATGCCATTTAAAATTTTGGGGTTAGGGTGAATGGGGCCCAAGGGGTCACTCACCCCATAACCAAAATATGGTGGTTCTAATTCCCCCTACCTGTATAACATTTGTACCAAATTACTCAGATTTTTGAGTAATTTTAGAAAATTTTGAGTCCACAACAATTGTTTTTGTATTTTTTTTGAATTGATGGCAATTGTCTTTATATTTATTTAAAGCCACCAAAATTATAATTTTTCACGATTTTTCGTGATAACTGATTACATCAAATCTGCTGATTTTTCACATAATAATAATAATTTCGAATGATTTCTAAGTAATTTTAGAAAATTTTAAGTCGACAACAATTGTTTTTATATTTGTTTGAGAGCTTTAAAATAATTACAATTTTCCATAATTTCGTGCGCTGTTCAAATAAAAGTATACAAAATTTGGTTTTGGTGTGTATCCAGATTATTCCGAAATCATAATTTCTAATGCATTTTAAGTTATTTTAGAAAGTTTCAAATCGATGGCAATTATTTTTGTATTTATTTGAAACCATTAAAATTACTACAATTTTTCATAGTTTCGCGCGCTATTGAAATAAAATGTATGTAAAATTTGACGTTGGTATGGATCTATCTTTTCAGGAAAATATAATCTCGATTGAATTTTGAGTAATTTTGGAGATAGAACCATAACCACAAGCATTGCATTTATCAATGAAGGGATCTCATCTGCTTTAGACAAGTGTAAAATAAGTCACAGATATGCCGCGCATCTTCTAATTACCGTCGATGAAGGATTAGGTCAGAAAACATCGAAATATACAAGTATGATATAACTGAAATATTCACAACTCTGTCAATTTTAGTCAGATTTTAACAAATAAATTCGTTTTAAATTCGTATTAACATCCTCTATCGGCAAAGTATATCATTTGATCATTAGGGTGGGCCGTTTAATATTAGGGGGGGCTAAAATGAAAAAAAGGGGGAAAAACGATATTTTTTTCAAATTTTAGACGCCCAGGGCTCGGTAAGGCCATGGTCGATATAGCTCAAAATTTACAGTTATTAGTTTTTTATCTATACGAATAAGTTTCCGAGTTGTCCCGTTGATTTTCACATACTTCGAAACTCCCCCATATATGCTAAAACCACTCTAATGAGTATAATATCACATTTTATCCAAAATCGTCTGTAGTTGCACTAAATATTAAAATAATGTTTCTAAAATTTTGACGTACGTTGTGTCCAATATTTCAAAAATCTTATGAAGGATCTATGCATTCCGTGAGAGAAACTTATTCTCTCACTAGGGGGTAATGAGCATTATTACATGGCTCAAATGACCACTGTAATTCGATTTTGGATAAAAGTATTTTACATACGCATATAAAAAAATAATATTAGAAGTGACATTTGTACGGCAATTTACCTAATTGATAAGACTGGGCAACAAAATTTCAAAAGAACTTATTCTAACATAATTTGGGTGTGCTGAATCCATATATGACGTTATTTTTTCTCCCCTACTTTCTTGAGTTTTAAATGAGAACACCCCCTTAAATATTGTATTGGTCTTAATATTCAATTGTCAATGTTTCTAGGAATATGTTGTAGAATATTACCGACAAACAATCCACATTTAATTAAATACAATGCTGTCTGTTTCACCTGACAACCACATTAATGTTAAAAATGCATCCCCATAACCTGAATTTATGTACCTTTCCACGATTTTGTCCCATTCAATTCAGAAGAAGAATTCCTGTTTGGTGTAATGGAGGGCCGTAATATAAACTGCGAGCAATTTAGATATGCGTGGGGCAACGAAATTAATTTGATGGCCCTTTTCTGAATTTTTTTTACGGCCAGATTGTTACAACGTCGCTTTTTATGTATTCCGTTTCCCGAAATTCCCCGGCAATAAATAATTTTAAAAGTGTACAAATGTATTTTTCCCGTTTATATATCTTTACGGAATTAATTCGGAGCGGAGAGGAGCTTTCGAGTGCAAAATTCAATTTTCCACGGAAGGCACTTATTGGCTCATAATGGGTGCGGCATACGTCGGAGTTCCATCTAGAACTATATCTAATTTTCTATAAGGACTTCTATTGTGAGATAATAGCTATCGGCCCCGTTGGTCGAACTAAGTTTCCCCCCGTGAAGAGAAGTTAACCCTAACGCGATTATCTAGTTAGTTTCCGACTAATTTTAAATATGTTTACACCCACCGACGTTTTATCGCCGAATTTCGGGGCCGAGCACTCGAATTAACCTTTATTATCTAATTTCTGTCAATTTGACGTGGGTTCGAGAAATTTATTATTTATCGCCTCAAATACTAACTACTTAACAAATAAATATCGGGATTTTATTGACTTGTTAAATTTATATATTTAACGTCAAACATTTACAATTAATCCCATTAAATAGCAAATTACGCACAATTACGCGTGTAATTACGTTACAACACGCGTCATGTCCTATACTTTACCTACGACCTTACATTTATTCGCTTAAACTAAAGACATATTGAAACTAAAGTTTTTTTACTGATTATAATTTACATTTCGGAAATAAATATTATAATCAGTAGTACGAGTTTTGGATTCTACGGCCGCCCCATTCAATCGAAATATTTTACATGTGAAGTCTACTTTGTGAGATCTTTTCAACGATATACAACACTTGCCGTCTCGCGATTACCACTTCGGGAACTTTCCTTGTTAGATGGAGTATATTAAATGTTTCAAAATGGATATTCGTAAGTCTAAAGATAACTCCTGAAAATGCTTGATTATACTTAGACGAACCACCCTGTATATTACTTGCAATTTAAAATTATACAATCTTCGACATCTTAGACGCTATTTGGTTTCTTAGTTAAAAATCAGCTTTCAATAAAAAAAAAAGAAACGAAAAGTAGTAATTTTTAGATTTATTCGAAACGAAATAAGATAAGCCAAATTTCCCTTCTTCGCATTTCTTAAGATAACAAAGATCCCTAAGTATGGTATAACTCACTAGAATTCTGGTTTACGATAGAAATGATTGTTTTATCAGTCAGTCCAATATAAATAAAGACCGTTACGTGCTGATCAAACCACTTGATTATTGCCTAAGAACGGTGTTGAACACAGTAATTGAATTTGGTGTACCTATTACATTCGGAGAATAATTACAGTCGGCGCTGAAAGCACACAAACGAACAACCGCCAATTACGGCTGCTGGTTGAAGGGGGATTTACGTGCCGATAAGATTTTCAGCGATTAGGGGATGATGTTGTTAATGGCATGTGGAGAAAAATGGTTTTGCGCTCGGGGAAAACTATATCATTACCTCGCGGTGACTGGCACCGAATTTCCGGATTCCTATTAATCGGGAATTGGGTTTAATAAAAATGATGGTCGGACTAATTTTATTTGTTTTTCCTTATATTGAACCAACACGCGCTCGTATATATGTTCCAAAGTAAATCGAACCTAAATGGGGGAAAAAGAATTAATAAAACGAACTAGTTGCTGATAAATTAGATATACGAGGGTGGTTTAAAAAATAAGGTAACAAGAGCTCTCACGGGTGCAAACTCGGCGTGCGAAATAGATAATCACAGCTTTGTCAAGGCCGCCTACATATATACCGCAAATCGTCCTGGAAGTAACAAAAATCGTCCCGAAAGTAAAGAAATCGTTCCGAAAGTAAAACAAAATTGTCCCGAAAATAACCACTTTCGGTACGATTTATGTAAAGTGATATTTTCGATTTAATAAATCATAGCGAAAGTTTTATTTTCGGGACGGCTGCAGAGAAAAATGATTTTTGGTATTTTAAAGGTAACTTTAAAAATTCTTTCAAGTCTTATATTTATCCGAAAGATTTAGGTAGATTTACTATGCAGCATCAAAAAATAAAATTCTTTGTTTAATTGTTTTTGGTACCTCTTGAACGGATAACCAAATTTGGGAAATTCTTCCAGCAAAGTGATAAAGATAGATAAGGCCCAAAAAAGTTCTTTTCTGATCTTTGAGTATAACTCTTAAGGGGATACACGGATATTGAAAATTCTGTCTGCAAAGTGTTGCACTCACAGAATAGATGCATAAAAGATAAACAATTAAATTCGTTCTCCAATTGTTTAATGATTTTGAGAAGATAACTCTTGAGCAAAATAGTGGTTTTTAACAATTCGCTCAGAAATTTTTTGTACTCATCGAATTCTAGTTCTTATAATCCAACAATAAACGTTGTTGACTGAACATATTTTGTATTAAAAATAGTTAAAATTGATTGATAAAAGTATTTTTTAAATTCATAATCAAGGACGGTTTGTTATCCTTTTCAATTTTCAATTGAAATGTCAACATGCAATAGGTAATTTTTATATTTAGGGTCATCAAGTTTTGATCAATACTATTTGGTGTAAATAAATTCAAAAAAACTAAATATAGCCTGAATATATGAATATTCAACCTGCTCATAACTCTGCAAGCAAAATTTATAACTAAAAATGTATTTACAATTTGGTGCATAGTTATATATTCATTTTACAATCTAAAGTAATTACACAATAGTATACTACACACTGAGGTGAAAAATGTTTCCTTACGGTCGGGAAGTATCAAGGTTAACCGACGAAAAGTTAGCCATAAAAATTCCAGCCATAGAGTTCCCGGCGCATCCACTAATTCGGTGCGATTTTTAAATTTTATTTGTGTAGTGCTTTTCTGTGGGTGTATTTAGCAACTACAAACTGTCAAAACGCCATCAAAATTAAAACGAAAAAACAAAAATTATCTTACAGCTCATTAATTCACGGGTGGCGTTTAAAAAAATCGTAACTCAAAATGGGCCGAATTTTAAATTAAGCTCTGGAACAAGGTAATTTTGCAAAAACTCTTAATATAAAGTTGTCACCTTTAATTGTCATTTACTCGAACAATGTCTTATGTAAGATGGCAATATTTTTATACTGCCAGTTCGACAATGAAAAGATCTCTCAAAATCAAAAACAAAAATAGGGGGTTGCCCTTTAAAAACAAAATGGCGGACGTCATAACTCAAAAACACATGACGACTGAAAATCCACTTTAATGCAAAAATGTGTATTTTTATAAAAGAAAATCGACCTGTTCGAGGATTTTTTTCAAAAATATTTTATTTTGGTTTTACTGAATATATTCCATACTTTAGGCTTTCGACTACACGAAAACAGTACCATTGTAGAAAGTAAACATTTTAGCATATCGTTTCGATTGGGCGGTATAAGATGAATAATTATCTCCACCATACAAATTTAAAATTCTCCCTCGAGACATTTGCATTTTCCCTGTTCGTTACTTAATGCTAGGATAATTCACAAGAAAACAAACTTTCGGGGCGCAGGTGCCATGTCGAAACGGAATTAAAAGTCCATTATACGAGAACGTGCGTAGGGCGCGCACACATTCAAATCCGAAATTCAATTTGTCAAGAATAATTTCTCCGGTTTTATTGGGAAAGCAATTTATTCCCGAGCTGCGTTTAAATAGATATATTCCAAGGGTATATATCTTATGGAGATTGATTCGGCTATTGCATGTATTTCAACCCATGCGAGTTAATCATGATTACGGTACACATCCCGCAGACAATTCCATGGCGATTACCAATTTTCTAGGATTCTGCAAAGTTACATCAATTCGTGTGCTGCCAATTAATAATAACTTACAAGGCTTCAGATTTATCTCAATTCGTAATACCTTTATTGGAATCGATTCAGGGATATCAGCAAAAAAAAAATAAAAACTAAAAAAATCCGTTTTGCACTATTGGTTTAAAAAATGAATAAAAAATAAAAATAGTGCCTCGTTAATAAAATCATACAGGGTACTTATTAAATAAGGTCTGATAGTCCCGTTAACCAAGTTTGATCAATATTAATTATACAGGGTGTCCAAAACTTAGTGTCAAACATTTCAAACATTAAAGCACTTAATTTTTCTTATTTTAAATTGGAGCCCCTGTATATTTTTACGTCATTCCATGCGGAATTAAAAAACAAACATTTTCCTTAATAAGAACCCTATCTCAATTCCTAGCGCATTAAAAGTTATCTGCAGAAAACTCGTTTTATCAACCATTTTACTAAATAAAAATCGAAGGTGGCTTTGAAAAACAATTTATTGATATTAAAATTTAAGAAGGTGACAAGAGACTTATTTGACTTTAGTAATGTAAAAGTTTAAAGCATTGTTAACTTAAGCTCTTTGTACTCAAGAATTATTTTTTCCATGACAAAATATTATTATTTATGCCCTTAAAATTGTATTTAAATCAGCTCAGTGATAAAATAATAACATAAAAATTTGAAAAATCAGTTTCGGTTTAAAAAATTTACAAAAAAATAAAAATAGTGCCTTGTAAAATTATGGAGGAAACTTATTAAATAGGGCCTGGAAGTCCTGTTAACTAGTCTGTATTAAAATGAATCATACAAGGTGTCCAAAATTTAGTGTACAAATTTTCAAAATTTAAAGCTCTTTCTTTTTCGTATTTTTTTTTCATTTCATGCGGGATTTAAAAACAAACATTTTCCTAATAACAATCCTATCTTTGAAATAATTTCCTGAAGAAACCACTGGTTCGATTCGAGGTTTCTACACATCACTGGAAAGATCCGTTCAAGACGCCCCGATAAATGTACTTTCGCAAGAACAAATGAATTTGAAATCCGTGACGCGTCAGCAAATAAAACTCGCAAATAGAAAAAATCGAAAAAATAAACTTTTTTTAATAATCACCATAGACCATTGAAGTATACTTTCTTTTCCACCAGAAAATGAGATAAATTGATTGGCGTTAAAAAATTCCCAACACATTAAAAGTTATTCCAAGAAAACTCGCTTCATCAATCATACCAATAGCGATTTTATTGAATAAAACACGAAGGTGGCTTTAAAAAACAATTTGTTGACGTTACATATTTTTTAATTATAATTATTATTGTTATTACTTGTTACACTTCCGAATAGTTATTAAAATAACCATCTGTTGCCCGGCGCATCCGCCAGAAATAATATTAAGGGTGCTGCATTTCGCCTCTCGTCTTCTATAGCTCAGTAGTTAATAAGTTAAGATTTTGATACTTTGCAAAATTTTATTTTACTATGGACATATTTCAAAAAAAGAATATTTTGATTATACAATAAAGTGTGACGCCGTGATGATTTCTCTTTTTAGATTATATGCTGTATATTTTATTGATCATTTAAGTAGCTTTTATCGTTACCAATATGCTCCTAAAATTTTATTGAAATCTGTTTAGTGATATCCGCCTAAAAATATAAAAAATTTGACGATTGGTTTAAAAAATTAGCAAGAAATTAAAATAGTGCCGCTTTAATAAAATTATACAGCAGGCATGTCAAACACGCGGCCTGCTAACAAGTTGTCTGTGGCTCGGCAAGGTTGGTATCAAATATAAAAAAAAAAATTATATACAAGGTTAAAATAATTATTTTTTGTTTGGTTTCAATTGTAGTTTTTTTTTTGGTAATGCGGCCCGCGGCTTGTGTGTAATACTTGATGTGGCCCTTGGTGGTAAACGAGTTTGACAGGGTACCTGATAAATAAGGTCTAACAATCCCGTTAACAAAGTTTGCTTAAAATAAATTATACTGGGTGTCCAAAATTTATTGTCAAACTTTTCAAACTATAAAACACTTTATCTTTCTTATTTTTAATTATTTTCATGTTAAAATCACATTGTAAACATGAGTATAAATTGGAGTAAATTAAAATGGTAAAATTATAGGTCTAAACATCATTGGTACCAACATAAATAAGTAAGTGCTATTCAGGGTGTCCCATTTTAAATTGCCACCCCAAATATCTCAAAACCTGAGCAACAAGGCAAAAAATGTTTGAGACAAAAGTTGTAGGGTTCGGAGAGGGACATGTGCTGGTGACCTTGAAAATGACCTCGGCGGTAATTTTTAAGGTCAAACGAAGGTCAACTTTGATTTTTCAAATAGAACTTCCTATTTTTTATTGCGGGATCGGAAAAAATTTAAACTTTTTGTAGGAAACCTTTTTTTTTTAAGATACTTTTTTTAAGAGTTTTTTCACGAATTTTGTCCGTCACGTTATTTGAAATCTCGGATGAATCCAGGCTGTTGTTCATGCATTACCCTGGGTGTGCACAGCAATACACGGTGAACCGTCAGGTGTTCCGCTCGGCATCTGATGGCATTAAGTTTTATCAATATTCAAACTTTTCAACTAATTAGTACGACAACAGTGCAGAACATGAAGGAGAGGATTAGGGCTGCATTTCGAGCAATTTCTATCCAAACCTTGTGAAATGTTCAAGTAAACTTTCGCCAGCGGATACAGAAGTGCATTGGCGAGGATGGACACTTGATCGAGCATTTGATCTAAGAACGCGATCGAAGCTCCAGCCACTGAAACCATCGGCCTTTTTCAGGGCCAATGATGTGCAAAATCCCATCGGAAACCTCTACGTGGTGCATATCGGGCGACGCTAATGCCGAGGGTAATGCATGAATCACAGTCTGGATTCATCTGAGATTTTAAACATGACGGACAAAATTCGTAAAAAAACTCATTTTAAAAAAGCATTAAAAAAAACGTTTCCTACAAAAAGTTTGTATTTTTCCTAGTAAAATACGATCCCGCAATAAAAAATAGGGGGTTCTATTTGAAAAATCAAAGTTGACCTACGTTTGACCTTGAAAATTAACGATAAGGTCATTTTCAAGGTCACCAGCATATGCCCCCCTTCGAACGCTACAACTTTTATCTGAAACATTTTTTGCCATGCTGGTCAGGTTTCGAGATATTTGGGATGGCAATTTAAAATGGGATACCCTGTATAATGCGTATTCATCAATTATCTGAAAATTTTCGTTAATCTATAAAATAATATGTAAAGTTTAGATAAAGTTTAATGAACGATTTGTTGAAATCTTTCTGGAAAGTATTTAAAAGTATAAATACTTTTTTTTCTCCAGTGTTGCCATATGTTAAAATTCTGCTGATCTGTACGTATACGAATAGGACAATCCAATCATGTCTTAAGTTTGGCATTCTCTGCAATAAACGTAAATTGGATTAACATCCAATTTACGTTTATTAATTACTTTCTCCGTTACGAATTACGAGAAAGTATTGTGATCCTAATTTTTTTCAAAAATTTTTTTTACGGAAATATCCGTTTTGGGGTCCCTAAATGCAATTTCAAAAATTTCTGGAAAAAAAATTTTGTGTCTGTGTGTGTGGCTATGTGTGTGCGTGTGTGTGTGTCTGTGTATGTGTCTGTCTGTTCGCGCTGTATCTCAAAAACCAA
Source organism: Ocypus olens (assembly GCA_910593695.2). Lineage (NCBI taxonomy): Eukaryota > Metazoa > Arthropoda > Insecta > Coleoptera > Staphylinidae > Ocypus > Ocypus olens. Next base: position 47,029,426 of record OU343056.1, on the reverse strand, counting down.
TAGAGAAATTGATATGAAACTTTGAACATCAGTTTTATTTGATAATCTGAAGAACTGAAAAGCTTTTGGTAAAATTTCGTACACCGGAAGTGGGCGTTTACCTTAACTGTTTTTTGTTTTTTGCCTATATCTTCTTAAATATGAAAAATATCACAAAAACATTTAAACAAACTTTGAAGACAACAAAGAAATGAACATCTTTTGCTTGAAAACATTTTTCATAAAATCATTTTTATTCGAGAAAAACATTATTTTTTATTTTTTATTTTTGGTTTATAATTATAACACGATAATAGTTACAGCAAATTTATGTTAATTGTAGAGAATGCTAAAATGAACAACTTATAAAGAATAAGTTTTTTTCGAAAAGTTTTTGAATTTGAAGTGTAATTTATCCATCTTTCATAATTTTGACGTTTTAAACGTCAGTTTCATCCGAGTTTACACAACGCTCGATGTACATTTAAAATATGATTTCAATTGAAAATAAACCATGAAAACGTAAATATAAATGGCTATGATACCATCAAGTCGGAGAAAGTAACATGATGGCCACATCACCATTTTTTTTTAATAATTTTCGTAAAATGAGAGAAATGATTTATTTTTCTTTTTTCAAAAATTACGGATGGAACATAGGTACATAGATAAACGATGTTTTTTCTTTACTTTCTTTAAATTTGCAAAAGTGTGTGATAATTTTCACATTAAAAAAAATATCGAGAAAAATTAAAATTAAGATTTAAACACTTACTTTCTATGTAAAAAATCGTTTTCCTTTCCGGTCGAATAGTTTAATTAAAATTCTGCTGAACTGTAAGTACACGCAAGGGATAATGTAATCAGTTTTGCCTATTTTGTTTTTTTTTCGCATTCATTCATTATTAAACTGAATTGAGAAATTCTGATCAAGGGCGTTTCGAGCCAACTAGTCCAGGGGGGGGGGTAATTAAAAAAAAAAGATAAATAAACTGGTGATTCCGCTCTCATACATCGTTCCATGAAATCTCCCTATCCTTTTCCAACGTTTTAAAGCGTTGGAAAAATTTACCGGTTATATTATTTGTTTGTAATATGGAATACCGGTAATTTTTAACAATAAAAATTGATAAGCGAAAAATTCTTGGGGGGTTGGGGGGGTTAATTACCCGATTACCCCCCTTTGAAACCACCACTGATTCTGATGTTTTCAATATTTCCCCTCTCAAAATCCTAAGTACACTTCATTTAATAACAAATCTGATGAAGTCTGGTTAATGTTTCAATTCAGTTTCATTATTTGTTAAATTTGGTTCTCGTTTATCACTTTATCATGTGGTGAAACATTTTAAATATGTTTGATTGTCAAAATAAGGCACAATTTTGTATACTTATTATTCCGACTGGTGGGGCCGCGGTGGTCTAGTGGGTCCGGCCTCAGGACCCCGTTGGTGCGGGTTCGAGTCCCGTCCGGACGGTCACTTTTTCAACACGAAAAATGGCCGTACGAGGCCCTGGGTGTCTAGTGTTTATCCCTATTTCATTTAAATATGAATATTATTAATATAAATTGGTTGTGGCTGAATGCCCTAGCTGGCTAAGCCAAGTCCCCATCATCCTCGATTTCCTAACTCGAACTCCTGACAATCATCTTTCATTAAAAAAAAAAAAAAATCCGACTAGTTTCGATTTGTACATCATTATCTAGGAATGAATGAATGAACAAATTGTGCCTCTATTTAACAACCTTACACAGTTTATTTTTCGCAACTCGTATTGAATGAAACTCCCCGATTTTCCATAAATTAAAGATTCTTCAGATTTCGCGTGCGTACATCCCCGAGAGAGATTAGAAGTGCGTAACTTAGGGGATGCTTTCACGGTATCTTATTACACGGGGCGGGTGTCGCACCCTCCCGGCCCGGCATATACACGTAAGGCAATCCAAATGTGATTTCCGCATTGGCAGCTCTCCTCCTCCTCCCACTCCTCCTGCACACCCCCCGCTAGAAATGCGAGGGATGATCGAATTCTCTCCGCACTTTGCCTATCGTTTCTTTGTCAGTGGACGCTCCGAGGAGATGAATGTGATCCTTGAGGTTATCAAGATTTATTGACATAGATGGAACGTAAACCCGCTTGATCTTTAACAAAACCCTGGAGATGAAATATCCATCTTTCTCCACCCCGGCCCAGATGTGTATTTCATTGTACGTTTCGATACGGTGTACGCTGAAAGTGGGTTATGTAATGCTATCTACTAGATGTTTTAAATAATAATAATAATAACACAGTTTATTTCGGGTGTGTACATAGAAGCACATCAACATCATAAGTTGAATGTATTCAACAAAATTAAAACTTTTTGTGCTGCACACTTGATGAAATAAAATCACAATTGTGTTAGTAAAATGATGATATTAACATGAAACCAAACAAGGTAATAATCACAATTATATTTTAAATATCCAAGTTCAGAAATTTTCCGGTATTGAATGGTTCCAATTTGCATAATAAATCAATCAGGATTTATTTGACTGTGGAAGATAATTGAAAACGCGACGGGTCGCGGAGTAACTCATGGTACGGACGAGGTAGCAGAGGTGGTAATACCCACAGTATAGTTCCTATGCAGTAGTCCCACTCCAGCAAATAAGAGGTTTCAGATTTTCTTTGCGCATGTTACTGCGCAGCCATTTAAACCCAGGCATTTAACAACCACTGTGAATTATAAACATAACCCTGTTTCTGGTCCTCATACGCAAATGTTTCTATAAGCGATTAAAGATGAAAATCAGTAGATACAATAGGTACTTACTTTTATAATATTAGAAAATACCCCTATCATTAATAATACAATTTTAAGCAAAATTCGATGTTTATAACCCAAGGCCAAAGTTGAACAGCTGATCGCACGACATGCGCTTTTACAATTTATCGATTAAAAACACTTGATTCTATTTTGGGCACAATTTTTCAACTCGACCTGTCTATTAAAACAATTTGCTGTGCAAAACCAGTCAATATAAATGGCTCATTCAAGACATTCCTAATTTATTACAGAATAAATTGAGCGGTGTAAACAATGCGCGGCAACATGCGCGTGGAACATTCCTTAATTTCTCGAGAAAGAATTTTAATTTTTTCGGCAGGAAATTAAACGGGAAGCTTCAAAAGTTCATGTTTTCGTATAAAATTGCATTTTTTTAAATTAATTGCTGTCAAACTTTCATCTGTCACTGCAGATATGTGTAACTGTCAAAATCACTTTGTTTTATAACATTCTTTAATTTCTCGAAAAAAAAACTTTAAATATTTCCGCAGGAAATTAAACCAGAAGCATCAAAAGTTCAAGTTTTAGTAAAAAAAATCCATTTTTTTAAAATAAAATTCTGTCAATTCAACTTCCCTCTATCACTGCAAATATGTGTAACTATCAAAATCACTTGGTTATATAACATTCTTTAATTTCTCGAAAAAAAAAACTTTAAAAACTTCGGCATTAAATTAAACAGGAAGCATCAAAAGTTCAAGTTTTATAAAAGAAATTGCATTTTTTAAAATAAAATTCTGTCAAACTTCCATTTGTCACTGTAGATAATATTGTTATTTAATTTTTCGAGAAAAAACTTTAAATATTTCGGCAGGAAATTAAACTGGAAGTATCAAAAGTTTATGTTTTAGAATAAAAATTGCATTTCTTTCAAATAAAATTCTGTCAAACTTTGATCTGTCACTGCAGTTATGTGTAACTGTCAAAATCACTTTGTTTTATAACATTCTTTAATTTTTCGAGAAAAAACTTCAAATATTATGGCAGGAAATTAAACCAGAAGCATCAAAATTTCATGTTTTAGTATAAAAATTGCATTTTTTTTAAATAAAATTCTGTCAAACTTCCATCTGTCACTGCAGATATGTGTAACTGTGAAAATCACTTTGTTTTATAACACTCTTTAATTTCTAGAGAAAAATCTTTAAATATTACTGCAGGAAATGAAACCAGAAGCATCAAAATTTCAAGTTTTATTATAAAAATTGCATTTTTTTTTAAAATAAAATTCTGTCAAACTTCCATCTGTCACTGCAGATATGTGTAACTGTCAAAATCACTTGGTTGTATAACATTCTTCAATTTCTCGAGAAAAAACTTCGGCAGGAAATTAAGCAGGAAGCATCAAAACATCAAGTTTTAGTATGAAAATTGCATTTCTTTAAATATAATTGTGCAACTGTCGGTCATTTTGTTATATGTAGCATTCTTTAATTTTTCGAATTTTTTTTGTGAGCAAAAATTTCAAACATCTGCCGAAAGAGGAATTACCAGATAAATTTTTGGTTATCAAAATTTGCGTAGCTATTTTTATTGCGTAGAGTTTAAATGATTTTTTAGAGAAATTGTAAATACACACAATTTAAGATTTCGTTAACATTTCCAGCATCTGTTGAAATACAATTTAGAGCTCCTGTTGAAATGAAATTTTAAGCATCCATTGAAATAAATGTGGAATTTCTAGAATAATTTACGGAAAGTGTTTATTTTTTATCTTCGAGATATGTCTCCAAGCGTAGAGATTTTTGTCACTACATTGTTCAGATAAATTTTCTTTAGAAATTGTAAAAAGGCACTCTTCGAGATTATAATTTCAAAATTTCAAGAATAATTTCCGGAAAGTGCTTATTTTTTATCTTCAAGATATGTCTCCAAGCGTATCGTTTTTTGTCACTACATTGTTCAGATAAATTTTCTTTAGGAATTGTAAAAACGCAATCTTTAAGATTATTATTTCAGAATTTCAAACATCTGCTGTAAGAGATTTGGATTTCCCAGAGCAATTCCTAAAAAAAAACTTCTTTTTAAGTGACAAAAATGTGCTCTCATCGCAGCTATTCTTGTTATTGTAAAGTTCGTACATTTAATGGGTAATTACAAAGACGCTCTATTTTTTGTATTCCTAGCACCTTCTAAAATACATTTAGAGTTTTTTGGATAATTTATTGATAAAGTTCATTTTTGGATATCAAAATATTCTTCTATAATTTTTGTTATTGCAAAGTTCACATTTTTTTGCAGAATTGTAAATATCCGCTATTTAAAATCAATCCTTTAAAATTTAAAAAATCTTTCGAAGTGAGTGTAAAATTTGTAGAGCAATTCCTGCAAAAAGTTCATTTTTTGATCATACAAATTTGGTTTCAGAGCCATCCTTTCATGTTACTGGGAGTTTCGTATAGTTTTGTGTTGAATTCGTAACATCATCATTATCATCACAGTTTCAAGTATTTTTAAATCTATTTTCCGAGGGGGAATAATCCTTTTTTATTTTTATTGGGAATATCAAAGGTAACAACCTTAAAAAAATTCATGAACAACAGTGCAGAGATTTAATTTTGGACATGAATAAAGTCTCCGCACGTTAGATTCCAAAATTGCTCACTCTAGAGCAAAAGTTGCGTGTACTTGTGTGAGAAATTCTTTTTCGTTCTTCTCTTCAATTTATTTAACGTTGCTGTCTTAAAGTGAAGCTTGAAATTAGAGGCATTTTTAAATTCTTAACAAAAGAGGTAAATGAAGCAAAAGTTATTCATGACAAGATGCGGAAGACTCGTGACAGCATGAACCAATGAAAACATCAAAAACGTTGAAGATTTGATTTTGATAGATCGCAGGATAAAGATTTCAATAACTGGAAATATAAGAGGCAGCAACCTTAAAAAAAATGAAGAAGAATTTCTCACATAACTACACGCAACTTTTTCTCTGGAGCGAGCAATTTTGGAATTCAACTTTCAATGTCCAAAATTTAGTCTCTGCACTTTCGATTCAAATGTTGCTTACTCCAGAGCAAAAGTTGTATTGTTCATACAATTTTTTTAAGGTTGTTACCTTTGATATTCCCAATTATTGAAACCTTCGGTCTTCTATCTGTCAAGACCAAATCTTCTTTTTTTATGTCTTCATTGGTTGATGCTTGCACAGATCTTCCGCATCTTTGATTGATTCTCCGGCTTTTACAGTAAAATACGACGGCGGATCATCTCCATATAAACCAATTATTTTGTCATGGATACATTTTGGTCCAATGATGTCTTTGGTTAAGAATTTTATAATGCTTCTAATTTGGGAAATTACGAAATATATAACTGGTGATGAAACGTGGGCAACCAAGCAAGAATCTGAGCAGTGAGTACAGAAGTGGTTTCCACCACCAAAGAAAGCAAGGACCATTCATCGGGAAAACTGATGACTGCAATATTTTGGGATACTGATGGAGTCTTTTTGGTTGAATATACGAAGTAAGATAATACAATTACAGCAGATGTATATGTTGTATAGTTTCAAATGATTTGGATAGATCTAACAGCACTCCACATACGGCAGATAGAATTAAAGAAATAAATTGGAAAAAAGCGGTGTCTAAACTTTTAAATGAATGTTGAGTACAGAATCATATTTTTGCTTACATTTTCGAACAAGTATTATTATTAGCGTACGCAACCTCGCGTACGCAGATATGTACATGTGGTTGCAACAAAGCAAAACCGTGCAGATTTCCCGAAATAATATTATACTCGGTTTTAAATTATTAATATAGTTTAATTCATGAAGGCAATATTATTATTCCACTGCTGTAGCGGCAAATGTAGGAAATCCACCGCCAACATTAATAGATAACTTTAGTTGGTCGCACGTTCGTATCTCACGAGATATGTGTATAAAACAAGCGCAATAAAGAGCAAAACCTAATTGTCATCAAAAACACGTACCGAATACAAAACGAAAACCCAAGTGCGCGACCGTAAATCCCAACACTAGATTTTCGTAAATAAATTTGGCAGTCGCCGCGTCCCACTTGAAAATAATTTCGCGATAAGAAACATAATTGCGCTCCGTAAGGAGGAAAAGATTTCAAATAAGAATAAAACATAACGTCTGGCATCTTGAGATGTTTCAATTTTATTGTGTTATTCGTTTCCGTCGTATAATAAAATACTTAAACGTCCCCCCAAAGTTACACGATGAGTGAGGAAAAAGGAGAAGTGGGGTCAGTAGAACAGCCATGTGTCATAAACACCCCCTTTTCTGCCTATATATATGCATACATACATAAACACGAACCGAGAAGGAAAGATGGACGAGGCTGTAAATTCAAATTGTAATAACACGAACGGAAATTTGTGTGAGCGCCGACAACACGGAAAAAGGAGAAAAAGTGTGTTGCATACATTGTTCGGGGAAGAATTCCATTTTGGCTCATTTAAATTTCGCCCGTTCCGTCGGCCCGACTGAATTGAATAGGAGATACTTTTTTTTGAATTATGAAAATATGCTTAGTTGTTAATTTAGCGCGCTTAATGAGTATTCATGAGAGACTTTCCGGACTAGTTCTAGCCTCCATTCTCGTTTCGCCCAGTCGGCAGTTGTTTTTTGGTAATTAGTGAATATTAAGTAACTTTTAATGTGTTGCAATTATGTACACGACCGTTTGTTTTATAACGAATTTTTCAACTGCGTTAACATAGTTTGCATTTTGGGGCTTCCATTAATACCAGCAGATCAAATTAATTTAAATGCAAGGGGAGTCCATAAATTCCATATAGGTGCATTCTGGAAATATTCGTAATTTTTAATGCATATATTCTTTGAAGTCGCTAAATAATTTTTTAAGTCGACTTTGAGAATTCAAGGCTTTTACTGAGGTATCAAAATTAATTAATGTCCTGTGAAATCGGGGAAGAAAGAGTAATTAAAAGTATTTGGCAAGGTGAATAACTCAAAATGAAACCTATTACGACTGGGTTATAATTAATGGCGCTTTAAACTACGCGCACACTTATCGGAATCGGACGGACGGCACGCAACGGATAAAATTGCTTAACACAGTTGTAAACGAGTCAACGCACATTTAATCGTTTACAACTGTGTTAAGCAATTTTAGCCGATGCGTGCCGTCCGTCCGATTCCGACAAGTGTGCGCGTAGCTTTGTAGTGACCATCCACTCCGGTAAGTCTCAGTTACATACCGACTGGAAGTTAGCCATAAATTTCAGCCACGAATCCGGCGCGTCCACCATATTTGCCTTTACTAAATTTCCAAGTTTTCTCTACTAATTTACAGACAATGGATTAAAATTCATAATAAATTAAATTGCCATAGTAATAACAATAAGCTTTTAACTTAGGATTTACCGCGATTTTTCGATAAGACATCTATCGAAACATGGTCAATTTTCAAAAAATCCAGGGCTTTGTTTACAATATTTAAGCTAAAAAGAATGACACATATTCTTAATTTTTGTTTAAATAATTATTTACCCACACACTTTTACGAAATTTCGTCAATTTTCAAAAAATCAAAAGTCATCGTTAGGCGTAGTTTAGGTTCGATATTTTCAGCCACAAATGTTCCCTAGGGCTTTATTTACAATATTTAAGCTAAAAAAATGACACATATTCTTTATTTTTGTTTAAATAATTATTTACCCAGACACTTACGAAACTTTGTCTATTTTCAAAAAATCAAAAGTCATCGTTAGGCGTAGTTTAGGTTCGATATTTTCAGCCACAAATGTTCCATAGGGCTTTGTTTACAATATTTAAGCTAAAAAAATTACACATATTCTTCATTTTTGTTTAAATAATTATTTACCCAGACACTTTTACGAAATTTCGTCTATTTTCAAAAAATCAAAAGTCATCGTTAGGCGTAGTTTAGGTTCGATATTTTCGGCCACAAATGTTCCATAGGGCTTTGTTTACAATATTTAAGCTAAAAAAATGACACATATTCTTCATTTTTGTTTAAATAATTATTTACCCAGACACTTTTACGAAATTTCGTCTATTTTCAAAAAATCAAAAGTCATCGTTAGGCGTAGTTTAGGTTCGATATTTTCGGCCACAAATGTTCCATAGGGCTTTGTTTACAATATTTAAGCTAAAAAAATTACACATATTCTTCATTTTTGTTTAAATAATTATTTACCCAGACACTTTTACGAAATTTCGTCTATTTTCAAAAAATCAAAAGTCATCGTTAGGCGTAGTTTAGGTTCGATATTTTCGGCCACAAATGTTCCATAGGGCTTTGTTTACAATATTTAAGCTAAAAAAATGACACATATTCTTCATTTTTGTTTAAATAATTATTTACCCAGACACTTTTACGAAATTTCGTCTATTTTCAAAAAATCAAAAGTCATCGTTAGGCGTAGTTTAGGTTCGATATTTTCGGCCACAAATGTTCCATAGGGCTTTGTTTACAATATTTAAGCTAAAAAAATTACACATATTCTTCATTTTTGTTTAAATAATTATTTACCCAGACACTTTTACGAAACTTCGTCTATTTTCAAAAAATCAAAAGTTATCGTTAGGCGTAGTTTAGGTTCGATATTTTCGGCCACAAGTGTTTGATAGGGCTTTGTTTACAATATTTAAGCTAAAAAAAAATGACACATATTCTTTCATACATTTCCCAAGAAGATCCTGTTTACAGATGAAGCTACATTCACTACAAATAGTGTAGTTTCATCACAAAACCTTCGTTAGTGGTCAACAGAAAATCCAGCATTCCGAATTATTTGCAAAAATCAATATTCTCGAAAAATTAATGTTTGGTGTGGAATTTTGAACAGAAAAATTATACGGCCCCACATATTTCGGCAGAGTTTAAATTCAGAAAGATATTTAGAATTTTTTAAAATGGAATTGAAAAATGAATTTGACATGTTACTTTTGGCTACAAGAAATTCTCTTTGGTCTATGCAGGATGGGGTACCTGCACATAGTGCTTGTGTCGTAGTTGAATATTAAACTGAGTAATTTCATGAAAAATTAATTAAATTCAAAAAACGAAATATAGCCTGAATATATAAGTATTCAACCTGTTCGTAACTCTGCAAGCAAAATTAAGTCTTACTAAGACTATAAACAAATAACTTATTGAAACAACTACTTCCCTGGCTAGTGCCACGCCGGATATTGAATGATACAAAAGAAATTTGCGTTATTACTAGTACTAAGTACTTAGTGAAATAACATTGGTTTAAGATCCCTTATTTCTACCCACAGGACTAACTTGAAAAATAAAACTAAATTGAATTTGAAAACTTTAAATTATAAAACTGAACCCAAAAAATATGTAAAAGTTAAGTAAAAATTAATTGGAAGACATTCAACATTTTCATGGCCTGCTCGCTCACCCGATCTAAATCCACTTTACTTTTTATTGGGGTGGTTAAAAACAGAGTTTATTCTGAGAAGCCTTTTGGAAATTTAGAAGATTTGGAAAATAAAATTCGAAATAGTGTAAGATATTTAAATAACCAGCCCAATATTCTTGAAAATGTAATCAGAGATTTTAACAGAAGAACAAATTTATGTAATGAGAGGGAAGAGGATCACATCGAGTGATTGTTATTTAATTAATAATATCATTAAGGTTGGTTATTTCAAACAAATTACATTTTTTTGTTGATTAAAACCGAATATCATTTAATATTTAATCATGGTGATGGTTGCGAGCGTTACTACGAGGTAATTCATTATAGAATCACTGAATAAAACACTACCTATGTTTTTACCCCAATTTATTTATGTAATATTTGTACATACATCAAATAAATTCAAATCAAATAAAGTGTTTTATTCAGTGATTCCGAATATCATTTGTTTTGTATTTTTTGTATGTTTAAGATCAAGCACAAACTTTTATAAAGAATTTTAATTAATTAAATTAATTATAAAAAAGTTTCCCATATGTTGCATACGTGGACACGTTATTTAAATGCAAAGCTTAAAAAGTATTCAAAAAATCCCAAAAAATTATTTAAAGGAAAATGTAAAATATGTGTCATTTCTTTAAGCCTAAATATTATAAACAAAGCCCTATAGAACATTTGGGGCCGAAAATAACGAACCTAAACTACGCCTAACGATGACTTTTGATTTTTTTTAAACAGACGAAATTTCGTAAAAGTGTCTGGGTGAATAATTATTTAAACAAAAATGAAGAATATGTGTCATTTTTTTAAGCTTAAATATTGTAAACAAAGGCACATGGAACATTTGTGGCTGAAAATATCGAACCTAAACTACGCCTAACGATGACTTTTGATTTTTTGAAAATAGACGAAGTTTCGTAAGTGTCTGGGTAAATAATTATTTGATCAAAATAACTACTCCACCCACTTTCATTATGAATGATAACCAGTCAAGCACTCCCGATATCATGCTATGCACAAGTAACATCAGACATCTCATACATTCAGTCGAGCTTATCCCAGACCTTTGTTCAGATCATCTATCCATTCAATTCCAGTTAAATATCCAAAATTCCCCCATTCCAACCATCCCTGATTACATTTTTAATTTTAGAGAAGCCAATATAGACCAAATTTCATCCGATATATCCGAATTTATCAACCTCCATCCTGAAATATCCGAACATACCATTTCCCAATTTAACCAAACATTATCCCGTTCCGTTGAAAATAACACACCTAAATTATCCAGACAACAATACAAATATCCACTTCCAAGATACATACTACGACTTTTAAAATACAAAAGACAGTTATATAGAGACATAAGACAGTTAGAAGACACACAGTTAAAACAAAAATTTAATAAACTTAGCAAGGATATACATAAACTCATCCTTGAATACAAACAACATAAATGGCTCGAAGCTTGCAATAACATAAACTGCCTCGAAGGCAAGCAATTCTGGACAGAAATAAAAAAACTATCTAAATATCAACAAAATCAACAACTTTATAAGATCCACAACTTACAAAACGACAAAATTTTGACTGACGACAAAGACATAGCAGAAGAATTTGCCAATTATTTTAAAAACATCTACTGTGAGACACATGACAATGAATTTGACAAAACATGTATGACAACGTGAACGACTGGTATGACAACTACGACATGAGTTCCCCCTCCAAACGACGTTATTGAAGAGACAGCATACTTTGACTTACTGACGAAAGGTAAAAATACAGCTCCCGGACATGACAAAATCCACAGACGAGTACTAAAACTGCTTCCATACAACATCCATTCCTACATCCTCAAAATCTTTAACTTTAATTACACCACCCAATATTTTCCACCAGAATGGAAGTCTGGGATTATCACCTGCATCCCAAAACCTGGCAACGATCCCTTACTACTCCCAAGCTATAGACCCATAACTCTCTTACCTGTCCTTGGAAAGCTATTTGAAGCATTACTCAAACAAAAAATCCTAGCACACGTGTCCGAACAAATACCTGTATACCAATTTGGTTTCCTTCCTAAAAAATTCACAACTTTACCCATCACCATCCTTACATCCAATTGTCAGACAGCACACCTCGAAGGCCAAAAATCCGCAGTTATGTTTCTGGACATCAAAAAAGCATTTGATTCTGTTTGGCATCGGGGTCTGCTGTACAAATGCAATCTCCTTAATTTCCCAAAACATCCATAAATTCCTCTTTGGCAGAAGTCTTAAAGTCAAAATACGTGAAATATTTTCACAGGCCTTCATCCCTGAACAGGGTGTACCCCAAGGCTCTCCTTTATCACCAATCCTCTACAATATATTTTGCCATGATATGTACCATCCCAATCCTAAATACTTTAACCCCAAGTCCTATATGTTGCAATTTGCAGATGATACTGCCCTGGTTTCTCACTCCACGTCCATCCCAAAAACCCTTGACCAACTCCAAATACTTCTTCAATCCATACAAAAATGGTTCTCTAGATGGCGTATTAAAATCAATCCTACCAAGTCACAACTCCTAATCCCATATCATAAAATCCCACAAATTCCATACAGCATATCAACGGCATAGCAGTTCCATCCAAACCATCCTGCAACTACCTTGGAATTACCATCGATGCCAAATTTACTTTTAAAAAACACGCACTAGCCATAAAATCTAAGATCAAAGTGCGAGCAGCGTATTTTAGGAGTCTGACATACGGAAACAAAGGCATTAATATCAATACGGCTACTAAAATATATAAAATGATTTGTCGCCCTCTATTGGAATACGGTGCTGTACTATTTGCTAATCCCAACCCTTCCAATTCCCTTCATCACCTAGAAATTGGTGAACGTGCCGCACTCAGAATCCTCACAAAATTACGACATCCCTTGAATCCTCTCCATAATCCATCCAATAATCTTCTGTACGAAACAACCAACGTAAACCCAATTCAACAGCGTATCCAATCTCTCTCAGAAAGATTTGCCAATAAAGAACACAATATGAAAATTATTGATCAACTGTGTAACTCCCGAAATTTGCGTATCCCACCCAAATATAAGTCACCAAACCTTACCCTGTATCAATATTTGTCCTCAATAAAACTTCCAACCACCTCATAATCCTAAATCCTAACACAAAACCATCCATTAATATATAAATAAAATACATAACCAACGCAGTTGGCAGAAAGACCGCTGGTTGATAGCCTTTTAGAATTTATATTGCTGTAAATAAAAATGTAAACATATAATGTAATATTAAATAATAAAGATAATTAGTAGTAATTATTTAAACAAAAATAAAGAATATGTGTCATTTTTTTTTAGCTTAAATATTGTAAACAAAGCCCTATGGAACATTTGCGGCTGAAAATATCGAACCCAAACTATGCCTAACGACGATTTTTGATTTTTTGAAAATTGACGAAATTTCGTAAAAGTGTCTGGGTAGATAATTATTTAAACAAAAATGAAGAATATGTGTCTTTTTTTTTTGGCTTAAATATTGTAAACAACGCCCTATGAAACATTTATGGCTGAAAATATCGAACCCAAACTACGCCTAACGATGACTTTTGATTTTTTGAAAATAGACGAAATTTCGTAAAAGTGTCTGGGTGAATAATTATTTAAACAAAAATGAAGAATATGTGTTATTTTTTTTAGGTTAAATATTGTAAACAAAGCCCTATGGAACATTTGTGGCTGAAAATATCGAACCGAAACTACGCCTAACGGTGACTTTTGATTTTTTGAAAATTTACCATGTTTCGATAGATGTCTTATCGAAAAATCGGGATAAATCCTAAGTTAAAAGCTTATTGTTATTACTATGGCACTACAGCAATTTGATTAATTATGAATTTTAATCCATTGTCTGTAAATTAGTAGAGAAAACTTGGAAATTTACTAAAGTCAAAAATGGCGAAGGCGCCGGATTCGTGGCTAAAATGTATGGCTAACTTCCAGTCGGTTCAGTTACATAACAACACATCAGAATGATCTCCTAATTGATGGCCTGTTAGGCAGAGCCTAGTGATAGCCATTACTACAAAGTAAATAATATTCAAGTTCTGCACGAAAATTATAATAATCCACCACAGAATTAGTTCTTGCGGAGCAATAAATCCATTAGACGCTCCGCTAAACAAATCCGAATCCGGAGGCGCGCAATAAAACACCGCGTATGGGTTAATGCAGACACCAAGAAAGCAATTACGAGTCAACCTTCCCTTTGAGCAGTAACGAAGCATGCCTACGAGCCCGGTGGTATCGGCATTATGTAAACCCACTAAACCCTTATATATCCGTAGGGCCGCAATAATTAAGGAAGTCGAAGGAGCATCGCTCGAGTAGAGTGATTAGTTCATTTCTTTCCTCTTCATCCACAGAGACTGATACCGAATCTCGTCCAACTCTAATTCACTAATAAAACCGATTACATTCTCTCCGTTCTGAAGGAGGGAGAAAAAGAAACGAAACCCAATTCCTCCTGAAAACCACTTGCGCGCCCGCTCGACTTCTAAAGGCGTCATTCAACCGAAAATACACCACCAGATGAATTAAAATTAATGGAAGTTCTAATTACCACGAACATATATATCATTGTTTGGAAGTGTTGAAGTAAGTAATTTCTATTGTAAATAGCGGAATTCAATGGTATATTGTAATTTAGGATAAAAATCGGATTTTTGGGTTGATTGCCAATTAATGTTTACAGTATTTCTATGTAGTTTCCAAGCAAATTTCAAATAAAAGAAAAGTGTAAGTGTGCTTGTTACTTAAGAGATTCGTCCCCATCACTCTGAAGCGCCAACTAACCACTGTTTATTTACTTACCCCTGTTTAAGTTATTTAAAATTATAGATAACAAAATGTATATTTCCCTTTGAAAACTAATTCGAATCAGCGCGAATCTAAAATTCTAATTTTCATAATTGGTAAGCAAATCTAAAATTCCAGATTTTGTCTGCGAGTGGGATTGAATCCAAGTTGGGAATGAATACATTATTGGCCGACTGAATAATTCCCATCGTTCGGGTCAAGTGAATTCATTCGTTGGGGTTCGGTTCGGCTGCAATACTGTGAATGAAATGATCCATTTCCGGTCGGGGAGCTGTTCGCAAATAAGGACGGAAATCAGGCAAATTTTCCGCGTGACTCGCCAAATCGCACTTTTTCACACGTACTCTCACACCAAATATACGAAACACCCTCCGACAACTTATTTACATTCTACAACTTTGCCTACGTGCTCATGTTCTGCGCACATTCCATATATGCCGGGGCATTTTTAAAGGAAAGTGGAGAGGCATGCATTAACTTTCCTTGATATACTTTTTACTACCGTATATTTCAAATACATGGCGGAACGAAACGTAATTTATCGCGATGATTTGTCTGTACACGAGAACGTGGAATAATTTAGTTTTTGTGTGTACTTGAGGCAACAAGATCCAACTAAATATTTTTGTATGTATAGATAACTTCCAACTAAATAAATGAGAATAAATTTTAAAAATATCAAATTCGACATTCAATTGTCTATTGTGATTTTACTAACCAGATTTTGAAAATTCCTAAATTAATAGATTCCACCTTTCGACAATACAGAGTATACAAAAATTCCTCCGATAAATAGGGTGTAATAGCTGCGGTGAGAGCACATTTTTGTCACTTAAAAAGAATCTTTTACGACAGATGTTTGAAATTCTGAAATAATAATCTTAAAGAGTGCGTTTTTACAATTTCTAAAAAAAATTTAACAGAACAGTGTAGTGACAAAAAACGCTTCGCTTGGAGACATATCTTGAAGATCAAAAATAAGCACTTTCCGTTAATTATTCTTGAAATTTTGAAATTATAATTTGGAAGAGTGCCTTTTTACAATTTCTAAAGAAAATTTATCTGAACAATGTGGTGACAAAAATCTCTACGCTTGGAGACATATCTCGAAGATCAAAAATAAACACTTTCCGTAAATTATTCTAGAAATTCCACATTTATTTCAATGGATGCTTAAAATTTTATTTCAATAGGAGCTCTAAATTATATTTCAACAAATGCTGGAAATGTTGACGAAATCTTAAATTGTGTGTATTTACAATTTCTCTAAGAAATCATTTGAACTCTACGCAAATTTTGATAACCAAAAATTTATCTGGGAATTCCTATTTCGGCATATGTTTGAAATTTTTGCTCACAAAAAAAAATTCGAAAAATTAAAGAATGCTATATATAAAAAAATGACCGACAGTTGCACAATTATATTTAAAGAAATGAAATTTTCATACTAAAACATGATGCTTTGATGCTTCCTGCTTAATTTCCTGCCGAAATATTCAAAGTTTTTTCTCGAGAAATTGAAGAATGTTATACAACCAAGTGATTTTGACAGTTACACATATCTGCAGTGACAGATAGAAGTTTGACAGAATTTTATTTAAAAAAAAATGCAATTTTTATAATAAAACATTAAATTTTGATGCTTCTGGTTTAATTTCCTGTAGTAATATTTAAAGTTTTTTTCTCTAGAAATTAAAGAATGTTATAAAATAAAGTGATTTTGAAAGTTCCACATATTTGCAGTGACAGCTGGAAGTTTGACAGAATTTTATTTAAAAAAAAATACAATTTTTATAATAAAACATGAACTTTTTATGCTTCTGGTTTCATTTCCTACCGAAATATTTAAGGTTTTTTCTCGAGAAATCAAAGAATGTTATTTAACCAAGTGATTTCGACAGTTACACATATCTGGAGTGACAGATGGAGGGTTTGACAGAATTTTATTTAAAAAAATACAATTTTTATACTAAAACATGAACTTTTGATGCTTCCTGTTTAATTTCCTGCCGCAATATTTAAAGTTTTTTTTCGAGAAATTAAAGAATGTTATATAACCAAGTTATTTTGACAGTTACACATATCTGCAGTGACAGATGGAAGTTTGACAGAATTTTATTTAAAAAATGTAATTTTTATACTAAAACTTGAACTTTTGATGATTCCTGCTTAATTTCCTGTCGAAATATTTAAATTTTTTTCTCGAGAAATTAAAGAATGTTATAAAACAAAGTGATTTTGACAGTTTTACATATCTGCTGTGACAGAAGGAAGTTTGAGAGAATTTTATTTAAAAAAATGCAATTTTTTTACTAAAACTTGAACTTTTGATGCTTCCGGTTTAATTTCCTGCCGAAATATTAAAAGTTTTTTTTTCGAGAAATTAAAGAATGTTATAAAATAAAGTGATTTTGACAGTTCAACATATCTGCAAAAGAATGCTATAAAACAAAATTATTTTAACAGTTCCACATATCTCCAGTGACAGACGGAAGTTTGACAGAATTTTATTTTAAAAAATGCAATTTTTATACTAAAACATGAACTTTTGATGCTTCCCGTTAAATTTCCTGCCGAAATATTTGAAGTTTTTTTTGTTTGAAAAATTTAAGAATGTTATAAAACAAAGTAATTTTGACAGTTCCACATATCTGCAGTGACAGATGGAAGTTTGACAGAATTTTATTTTTTTTAAATGCAATTTTTTACTAAAACTTGAACTTTTGATGTTTCCGGTTTAATTTCCTCCCGAAATATTTAAAGATTTTTCTCGAGAAATTATAGAATATTATAAAACAAAGTGATTTTGACAGTTCCACATATCTGCAGTGATATATGGAACTTTGACAGAATTTTATTTTAAAAAAATGCAAATTTTTTACTAAAACTTGAACTTTTGATGCTTCCCGTTTAATTTCCTGCCGAAATATTAAAAGTTTTTTTTTTGAGAAATTAAAGAATGTTATAAAATAAAGTGATTTTGACAGTTCCACATATCTGCAAAAGAATGCTATAAAACAAAGTGATTTTGACAGTTCCACATATCTGCAGTGACAGATGAAAGTTTGACAGAATTTTATTTAAAAAAAATGCATTTTTTACTAAAAATTGAAATTTTGATGCTTCCGGTTTAATTTCCTGCGGAAATATTTAAAGTTTTTTTTCGAGAAATTAAAGCATGTTATAAAACAAATTGATTTTGACCGTTCCACATATCTGCAGTGACAGATGAATGTTTGACAGAATTTTATTAAAAAAAAAATGCAATTTTTTTTACTAAAAATTGAACTTTTGATGCTTCCGGTTTAATTTCCTGCGGAAATATTTAAAGTTTTTTTTCGAAAAATTAAAGGATGTTATAAAACAAAGTGATTTTGACCGTTCCACATATCTGCAGTGACAGATGAAAGTTTGACAGAATTTTATTTAAAAAAATGCAATTTTTTTACTTAAACTTGAAATTTTGATGCTTCCGATTTAATTTCCTGCGGAAATATTTAACGTTTTTTTCGAGAAATTAAAGAATGTTATAAAACAGTGATTTTGACAGTTATACATATCTGCAGTGACAGATGAAACTTGGACAGAATTTTATTTAAAAAAAAAATGATTTTTTTTTACTAAAACTTGAACTTTTGATGCTTCCGGTTTAATTTCCTGTGGAAATATTCAAAGTTTTTTCTCGAGAAATTAAAGAATGTTATGAAATAAAATGATTTTGACAGTTCCACATATCTGCAGTGACAGATGGAAGTTTGACAGAATTTTATTTAAAACAAATGCATTTTTTTCACTAAAACTTGAACTTTTGATGCTTCCTGTTTAATTTCCTGCCGTAATATTTAAAGTGTTTTCTCGAGAAATTAAATGATGTTATAAAACAAAGTGATTTTGACAGATACACATATCTGCAGTGACAGATGAAAGTTTGAAAGAAATTTAATTTCCTGCCGTAATATTTAAAGTTTTTTTTTTCGAGAAATTAAAGAATGTTATATAACCAAGTGATTTTGACAGTTACACATATCTGCAGTGATGGATGGAAGTGTGACATAATTTTATTTAAAAAAAATGCATTTTTTTACTAAAACTTGAATTTTTTATGCTTCCGGTTTAATTTCCTGCGCAAATATTTAAAATCCTATCGAAAACTAATGGAAAATTGCGATTAAATGACAGGAAATAGGTATTTTCGAAATTAAATTTTCTATTTTCGAATTTTAACTTTATTTAAAAATGCCATAAATCGTATTTGTATCGAATTTGTTTATAAGAAAGAATTATTGTACTCAATAGGTAGAAATAAAAAATTAACTCAGAACTCCTTGAACTCCCAATTTTTTTTTTCGGACTTTGAATTTTTTTCAAAATATTGATTTTTCTTTCATTGTTCTAGGAGTTTTGATTTAACTTATGGGTTATACTCAAGGAGCTAACGAAAACTCCAATGGCAAATTGCGATTAAATGACAAGAAATAGGTATTTTCGAAATTAAATTGTCTATTTTCGAATTTTAAATTTATTTAAAAATGCCGTAAAGCGTGATTGTATAGAATTTGTTTATGAGAAATAAATATTGTACTCGATAAGTGGAAATAGAAAATTAACTCAGAACTCATAGAACTCTCAATATTTTTTTTGCTTTGCGACTTTAAAAAAAAAAATATTTTTGATATTTCCGAATAGTTCTGATTGGTATTTCCTGTAGTTTTTTGTGAGTTCTATCCATAGTTGTAATGAAATATTTAGATTCAACCAATATTAAGTGAGTAATATGAATTTGAATATTTCGAATTTCCAACTTTTCAAATTTTCATCTTTGGAAATTCAACAGAACTCTTTTTTAAAAGTATCAGGAACTATAGTACTAACACACATACATCTTAAAACTAGTTTAGAACTATTTGATAACAATGTTGGGGTGCGAGATCAAGTTGGCACCCCATTTTTCAAAAAAATCCTGACAGCCCAATTTTACAGAACTCTTTTTAAAAAGTTGATAGTACTTTGGAACCATCAAAAGGAATTGAGAACTCTATTCAGAACTATCAGAACTCTTCATTGACACACCTGAAGTTATTTATATGTATATGGCTTATAACATTTGACGTTCTCAATGCTGCTAACTTGAAAAAATAAATTACCCCCAATTTACTTTAATTGGCAATTTCTCTAATAAATGAGCATTACGATACGGTTTTGGGTGTTGAAGCAGTTATATTATAGACCAGGGGTCGCCAAACTTTTTTGATCATCGACCCCTATATAATTTTTCGAAATCTCCATCGATCCCCAGAAACGTATTTTTTTGTGAACTAGCCCCTCGAAAATCAGCTATATTTTTGTCTTTTGGCTATAACTTCTGAACAAATCTTGATAACGTAATTTCGTAAATCTACTAAATTTCAAAGCCTATCCACTGATGTAAAAAAAATTGTGTATTGACTACTTTGGCACTGTAAAAAGAATGATCGATATTTATGGCTTTATGTAAAAAAAATATATATAAAGATGACCTAAAATAGTTTAATAATTTTTTCCAAACGCGGGATCCAAATATATATTCATACATTTCCTTTAAATAAAACCTTTCCACTAAAAACTGTTTCATGTTCACTAGCGGAAAATATGAAAATTGAGGTTTATATCTCCTTACATTTTTTTTCAATTTTTTTACACTTGTTTTTCCTTCGACCCCCAATCGACCCTTCGATTCGGATCGACCCCCATTAGACCCCCTGGCTTAGATCGACCCCAACTTTTGTTAAATAGACCTCTGGGGGTCTATATAGACCACTTTGGCGACCTCTGTTATAGACGCAAAATATAAAAAAAATTATTTGCAAAGTGTAAAAAGAACAACGTTTTCAATCCCTTTGCTGCGATTTGTTTACGATTCCTACTGCAACAAATATATTTTTTATATATTCGAGGGTCTTAGAAAATACTTTGAATGTTTACAATTCTTTTGCAACTATCCGTTTGAATAGATCCTGTCGTGAGTATTAAAATGACATGGTGTACAGTCGCGCTGTGCACACCGTTTGTCAGCAAAAACCGAGTCAAACGATACATCTGCACATCATCCCTCCAGGCACTGGGAGGAAGGAAAACGTCGCGTGGGTGATGTGTTGTGCAGAAGGCAAATTGGACTTCTTGATGTTTACGAATTTGCTTATACGATTACTGTTCGGTGCGTATTTTTAAAGGTATAACGATGTAAATTGGGACGTATTTTTGTTACATTTATCTGCGTTCTGAGTCAAAATTGTTGTCGGTGACTCTAAAGGTGAAACTTGTTTATTTAGTTAACTTGTTTTCCTTGTATTTACATCTATATTTTTATAGGGAAATGGACGCATTGGTATTGTTATTATTAACTTGGTCCTTCTGAAGCTCTCGCCACAAATTTTTATATGCAAATTTAAACTAATAAATAAGCAGTAATTCAGTACAAATTCTCCACTATCAACAGTACTTTCTTAACACTAACGCGTTATCCTCTCTACTATAATTCCTTCCATAATAGAGGATACGTCAACTTTATAAACTTAACTTAACCAAAGTTTTCCCCTCGCGATAAACTAAACCCTGTTTTTTTAATCTAACAGCGGTATATCTCTCCGCCTGATAGAAATTCATGAATAATGATATGCAAATTTCAGAACGTGTCCATGCACACACGCGAACCGAACGCACAAAGCACAACGTTGTGGATTGTTATACAACAGTGTTGTTGAATAAATGTCTGCGTATCAAACATTCAACGGTTGATTAAATTTATTGTTGATACTGTAAATAGCGACTAATTGCCCTTTAACGTATATTTTTATTCCAACTACATGACATTTGTATCCAACACATTCGTTAATTACGCTTCGGAAAAACGCTGAACAATTTATTCTGATAAAGGTGAAATTAGTTTTAAGAGACCGAAAAGTTGAAATTAAATATACCTAGTGCAGCTGTAACACTGTCACTTAGCCTGTGGAGGATCGTAAACTCTAATTGTAACGGAAAGAAAGTTGTTGCACAGTGCAAGCTCTGAGGAAGGAAAATAAATTACTTTTATGGTGTTTTATAAAGCGCGGAAAAACTCTGATTTCTCTTAGGAACTTTGTACGTATTCCCTTGCATTTCCACTTCGAGCATAATCTAATTGCTCCAAGGTTGGCTAAAGAATTTATTATTTTGTTTGAAGTCTCGATGTGAAATTTTACTTTTAAATGAAAAGATGCATACGTTTTATGTTTCCTTTTCTCCGTGTTCAAATATTACTGATAATACGTTTACTCAGCATTCCTCGAATGTATAACAGTATTGCTTTGTCCGTATAATTTAGATATTTTATGTTGTAACTTCACACTCTTGTTAATGTTTTTGAAATAACAGTTATGTAACAATCGATGCTGTAAAAAAAATTATTAAATATTTATCATCACACGTATTTTACCCGACATGCTGAAAGCATGTTTTTGCGTTCGCAGTGATACAATTTTAACAACCGACCCCAAGAAAATTTATAATTTAATGCTGGCGTTTGCTTTTTTTTTATTTTAAACTCACGCACCGAAATAATAGGGCATCATCATTCTTGTGAATTTGAAATGGGGAGAGACACTCAAAACACGTCTCCCTTAAAGTGAACCATCAATCAGGGAACTATATCTAAAGCACACAATCATCCCGCCGAGTCACGACGGGAAATTTGCACAAAAAATGTTTCCAAAACGCCGATAATTTCGATTCGGCATAAATCATTCGGCGACGCAAGACGGAATTTTAATCGGAGGACGTGAACGCTAGCAGGAAAATATAATCTGCAGAATTAGTATTACATAAATAAAGACCTACACTTAATTTAATTTAATTTATTTACGGAAAATCACCTTTAAATAGGTAAATGAAAAAGTAAATATATTGGCTTGTTATGATAATTAAAACGCTTGCCTTTGGACTCATGATGAAAATTTAATTTTCTTTTAATAATAGATTATACAACATGCTAAAAATTATTATATACATTCAATAAAATTCGCAGTGTATTCAAAGCCGAATTAATTATTTTCGAGGCTCTTTTTTTGTTCCATTAATACCTCAAACGATACTTCATTTATAACTCATTTTAAGCATTTTTAGCGAGAAAATAAACAATTGATTATACGCTTTAATATTAAGGGCTGATAAAATGAGGCACTTGGTATTAAGATTGTTTCACCACTTGATAAAGGAGAAGCAAATTCAACAAATATAAGCTTTAATATTTTGACACCAGCTCGAATTTTTACTTAAAAACACCATTACCTTTTAACATATTATACAAGTTTTCTTGTCTTGTAAATTTTGCAATTTTTTTTAGTTGAAATTCCAAAAATATACATTTCAGCGATATCTTGCCGTTTAATTGCAAAGTTTTTGGGATCATGGTGAAGAACCCGAAGAACTCTAATTTTTTACATGAATTTTTATTGTTTCGAATAATTCCGATCAAATTGATTAAAATTGAAGCAAATTATGCACGTTTTCTTGATCTGTAAATTTTGCAATTTTTTTAGTTAAAATGCCGTTGATTTGCTGGCGATAGTTTCGAAAAACTAGGTCGTTCGCTGAGGATTCAAATAGTTGCGTGTAATTCTGACACATCCCATATAAATACACAAAAAGCATGTGCTATAGCAAAATGTGCGCGCCATTACATTAGACGATAACATGGTGCGTGCGTAATCCTTCAGCAGAACACCCTGAAGAATCAACACCGATCATATGGCTGCGACCGTGGGCATGTGGTACTCAAACGTCCGCACACTAATAATAACCAATTTGCATTTAGTACCACAGTGAGAAAGTTTCATTTTGATCGCTAATAGTGGTATTAGCAATTGATTCTCGCCTTCATTAAAGTTCTATGAATTGCAGATTACAGTTTTGCATTTGCCTATGAATTAAATTCCGGCCATAATTTGATCACATTTTCTGATTTTTAAATATCTTAAATAATGAAGTACCAAGACAAGACGTAACCTGGTCTTGTAAGGCTTTCCGTAGCAAATCGACTCCATCCAATCATCTAATCTAATCTACAAAATGTTTGTAGATTTTACAGAAAATATGCTTGATTTGACGCTAGTTGCGATTTAAGAAAAATTGGCCAATGTTTTTTTTTTAATTATGTTAAACTATTCATTCTAAGAACCATTTGTTATTAGCTTTTTCTTGTGGTACTTACAACAAGGAAGATAAGGTGAAAATAGTGTTTGTTTTTGTTGTAATTTTCATATTTTAAAAACCTTTAACAATCAAATGCATGGAAGAATTTAATTTATTTTTAAACCGTAATATATGTGAAGATGTTGATTGCGACCATTACAAAGTGGTAAATTAGCATTAACTGTTGAGATTTTTATCGGGCCTCTTCGCAGTTGCGCTAACGCACAGTTTGCCGATTTTCGGCCATGTGCTTCCAACGACCCCTGGGGACCCAAAGGGTTAAACTCAATTGTAAAATTCAGCTTGGTCTACCTACAACGTTAATTATGGTTAAGACATGGTTCATTTTTCAATTCAAAATGTGTGGAATTTAAAAAGTTTTAAAAACTTTAGTCGAGAGCATTAGTCAGTACGGGCCAGGAACTAATCCGGGAAGTAACCCTGATCTCGGAACCGAAAGCAAAATTGATCTAGACCCCGGAAGTGACTTTGACCTTGACCCCGCAAAAAAAAAGGTTGCCAATCTTAACAATCTGGGGGAATTAGGTAGCAGGAAATTCAAATCTGGGGTATTATAAACTTAAAATGGCCACCAACTGTCAAAATCAGGAGGAATTTATTCTTAGGAAATTCAAAAATGAGTCATTTTCAGCCCGGGAAATTCAAATCTGGAGGAATTTAGTGCCTGAACATTCAAAACTATTGGATTTTTGGGGCGGGATATTCAAATCTGGGAGAATTAAATGGCAACAGCGGAGCTTGTAACCTCTACAGTGTTGATGCCTGAAGGGATTTCCGGGAATTACATCCGTAGTTACCTTAAAACGGCAACCCTGCAGAGTTTTAAGTTCAAGGTGAAGACGAGAATTTTAAATCTGTGAAATTAAAATGGTAATAGTTTGAAGGTTCTACAGCATTGCCAAACGGGCATTCGATTTCCAGAAATTACATTCGGTTTCACTCTAAAACAACAATTCCGGAGAGTCTTAAGTTCAAGATGGAGGCTGAAAATTCAAATCTAGAGGAATTTAAATGGAAACAGAGAAGCTTGCAAGTTATACCGTGTTGCCAAAAAGTAATCCGATTTCCGAAAATTATATCCGATTAAACGGCAGCGAGGCAAAGCTATAAGTTCAAGATGGAGGCAGGAAATTCAAATCAGGCGAATTTAAATGGTAACAGAGGAGCTTGGAAGATCAATTGTGTTGCCAAAAAGGCGTACGATTATCGGAAATTACTTCCGATTTTATCCCTAAAGAACGCCTTAAAACAAGAATTTCAAATCCGGCAACAGCTTGAAAGATGTACAGTGTTGCCACTGCAGAGCATTCAATACCCGGAAATTACATCCGGTTTCACCCCAAAACAACAACGTCGCATATCTTTCAGTTTAAGATGAAGGCAGAAAATTCAAATCTGGGGAATTTAAACGGTAACGGAAGAGGTTAAAAGTTCTATAGTCTTAACAAAAAGAACTTTGATTTCGGAAAATAACATCCGGTTTCACCCCTAAACGTAACGGGGTAGATCTTCAAGTTCGAGGTGGAGACGAGAAATTAAAATCTGGGGAAATTAAATCGCAACGGTGGAGATTGGAAGTTCTACAGTGTTTCTGAAAGGGCGCCCGATTTGCGGGAATTACATCTGTAGTTACCTTAAAACGGCAACGCTGTAGAAAGTTCAACGTAGAAATAATTTTAAATCTGGGGAGTTCAAGAGGCAACAGCTTGGAAGTTCCACAGTTTTGTCAAATAGGAATCCGATTTGCAGAAATTAGATTCGGTTTCACTCCAAAACAACAATTCCGCCGAGCTTCAAGTTCAAGATGAAGGTAGAAAATTTAAATCTGGCGAATTTAAATGGCAACACAGGAGCTTGGAAGTTCCATGGTGTTTTCAAATTTAAAAATCCGGAAATCACATCAGGTCTCACCCCAAAACTGCAACGCCGCAGAGCTTCAAGTTCAAGATGGAGGCGAGAAATTCAAATCTGTTGAAATTAAATGACAACAACGGAGCTTGGAAATTCTATAGTATTGTCAAAAGAGCGTCCGATATCCAGAAATTACATCCATATTCACAGAAAACCGGTAACGCCGCAGAGCTTTAAGTTCTAGATGTAGATAAGAATTTCGAATCGGGGGAGTTCACATGGCAACAGCTTGGAAGTTCTACAGTGTTGCCAAAAGGGCATCTGATATCCGGAAATTACACCTGATTTTGGGAAATAACATCCAGTTTCACCCCTAAACCACAACGCGGCAGATCTCATGTTCAAGATGGAGGCAAGAAATTCAAATCTGGGGAAATTAAATGGCAACAGTGAAACTTGATAGTTCTACAGTGTTGCTTAAAGGGCGTACTATGTTCGAAATTTACATTCAGTTTTACCCTTAAACAGCAACGCCTCAGATTTAAGTTGGAGAGAAAAATGTCTAATCTGGGGAATTAACACGGCAACAGCTTGAAAGCTCTACAGTGTTGCCAAAAGTGCATCAGATATCTGGAAATTACATCCGGTTTCACCCAAAGAAAAAACAACACCGCAGAGCTTTAAGTTCAAGATGGAGGCGAGAAAATCAAATCTGGGTAAATCAAATGGCATCAGCGCAGCTTACATCCGTATTTACTAAAAAACGGTAACGTTGCAAAGCTTTAAGTTCAAGGTGTAGATAAGAATTTCGAATCTAGGGAGTTCGCATGGCAGCAGCTTGAAAATTCTACTGTGTTGCCAAAAAGGATCTGATTTGCGGGAAACATCAAATTTTACCCCTAAACGACAACGCTTTAGAGCTTTAAGTTCAAGGTGGAAACAAGTATTTTAAATCCGGGAAAACCAAATGGCAACAGCTTGTAAGTTCTACTGTGTTGCCAGAAGGGCAATTGATGTTCGGAAATTACATCCTGTTTCACTCTAATACAATGACAGGGCAGGGTATTAAGTTCAAGATGGAGATAGGAAACTCAAATATGGCGAATTTAAAAGGTACCAGAAGTTTTATAGTGTTGTCGAAAAGTAATCTGATTCTCGGAAATTATCATCTGGTTTTACCACAAAACCTGCAAAGCTACATTCAAGGTGGAGAGAAAAAAATTAAATTCGGAGAATTCAAATGGCAACAGCTTGGAAGTTCTACAGTGTTGCCAAAAGGGCATATGATATCCGGAAAGTACATCCAGCTTCATTCCCAAAACAATAACACCGCAAAGCTTTAAGTTTAAGATGGAGGCAGGAAATTCAAATGGTAACAGAAGAGCTTGGAAGTTATATAGTGTTGCCAAAAAGTAATCTGATTTCCGAAAATTATATCCGGTTTCACCCTAAAGCGGCAACACCGCAGAGCTTTAAGTTCAAGCTGGAGACAAGAATTTCAAATCCGGGAATTCAAATAGCATCAGCTTGGAAGTTCTACAGTGTTGCCAAAAGGGCATATGAAATCCAGAAAGTACATCCGGCTTCACCCCAAAACAATAACACCGCAAAGCTTTAAGTTCAAGATCGAGGCAGGAAATTCAAATGGTAACAGAAGAGCTTGGAAGTTATATAGTGTTGCCAAAAAGTAATCTGATTTTCGAAAATCATATCCGGTTTCACCCTAAAACGGCATCGCCGCAGAGCTTTAAGTTCAAGGTGGAGACAAGAATTTCGAATCCGGGAATTTTTATTCCAAAGAAAAGTTGAAAGTTAAAAATCGTTGGTGTATAATTATAAAATGATAATAGTTACATCAAATGTATGTTGCAGAGATTGCCGAGATAAACGACACAAAGATTTCAATTTTTTTTATTTTCATCTTTTATAATTGTGACCAAGGGCGGCTCGTTATATAGTACCAAGGAACCATGGTACTACCTATAGTTTCAAGCTCAGTAAAAAAATTTAATTAATTCTTAAAACCATCAACATGTTACACGAGCTGCCGCTGAAATTAAGTACAGCTTTCTGAAAATTCACGAGTTGTGAATTTTTTAAATACTCGAGCAAAAAAATAAAGAAAAATATGAAACGTGTCAGCAAAATTCTGCAAAAATTAAAATACAGATGCCCCAAATCATCGATTTATCAAATTAAGTGCAGTTTTTGAAAATCCATCGAATTTTTGAAAATTTTAGATTTCCAATTGTGCAATACTCGAAAAAGAATATATAAAACGTGCAGACTAAATTCTACAATAAAATAAATTAGATTTGAAAATCATCGTTTTATCAAACTAAATAGAGTATTTGAAAATCCGCCAATTATTTCGCGAGTTGTGAATTTTTGAAAATTTCAATATTCGAATTGTGTAATCCTCGAGCAAAAAATTAAAAAAAGTATAAAACGTGTCGACTAAATTCTACAAAAATTAAATTAAATTTGCAAATCATAGTTTTATCAAGTTAAATAGAGTTATTGAAAATCCGCCAATTATTTCGCGAGTTGTGAATTTTTGAAAATTTTAATATTCGAATTGTGTAATTCTCGAGCAAATAAATAAAAAAATATATAAAACGTGTCGACTATATTCTTCAAAAATTACATTAGATTTGCAAATCATCGTTTTATCAAGTTAAATAGAGTTATTGAAAATCCGCCAATTATTTTGCGAGTTGTGAATTTTTGAAAATTTTAATATTCGAATTGTGTAATCCTCGACCGAAAAATTAAAAAAAATGTATAAAACGTGTCGACTAAACTCTACAAAAATTAAATTAAATTTTCAAATCATCGTTTTATCAAGTTAAATAAAGTTATTGAAAATCCGCCAATTATTTCGCGAGTTGTGAATTTTTGAAAATTTTAATATTCGAATTGTGTAATCCTCGAGTAAAAAATTAAAAAAATAAATAAAACGTGTCGACTAAATTCTACAAAAATTAAATTAAATTTGCAAATCATCGTTTTATCAAGTTAAATAGAGTTATTGAAAATCCGCCAATTATTTCGCGAGTTGTGAATTTTTGAAAATTTTAATATTCGAATTGTGTAATACTCGACCGAAAAATTAAAAAAAATGTGTAAAACGTGTCGACTAAATTCTACAAAAATTAAATTAAATTTTCAAATCATCGTTTTATCAAGTTAAATAAAGTTATTGAAAATCCGCTAATTATTTCGCGAGTTGTGAATTTTTGAAAATTTTAATATTCTAATTGTGTAATCCTCGTGCAAAAAAATAAAAAAATGTATAAAACGTGTCGACTAAATTTTACAAAAATTACATCAGATTTGCAAATCATCGTTTTATCAAATTAAATAGAGTTTTCGAAAAAGCAATTGTGAATTTTTGAAAATTTTACTTTTCGAATTGTGTAATCCTCTAGCAAAAAATTAAAAAATATATAAAATGTGTCGACTAAACTCTACACAAAAAATACATAAGATTTGCAAATCATCGTTTTGTCAAATTAAATGGAGTTTTCGAAAAAAAAGTTGTGAATTTTTCAAAATTTTAGTTTTTGAATTGTGTAATACTCGAGCAAAAATAAAATACAAAACGTGTCGACTAAATTGTACAAAAATTACATTAGATTTGCAAATCATCGTTTTATCAAATTAAGTTATATAGAGCCATGGCACTACCTGTAGTTTTAGCAAGAATTTTTAAAACACTTTTGCCAGTTACTTTGGTCTAAGAAGATAAATCGTTCTTTCTTTCTTCAAAAAAAAGGGGCTTGTATAAGTGGCTCTACTATCCACATGTTCCACGAGCCGCCACTGATTGTGACGTTTCTAAGGTCAATATCATCCGATCCTGCAAAACGCTTGATGTACATTTAAAATATTATTTAAATTAGAAATAAACGATGGAAGTATAAACTAAACAATTATTATACCTTCAAATCGGAGAAAGTAACATGATGACCTCATCATTATTTTTAAAAGCTTATTTATACAACATATTTATTTCATCTTGCAAACAAAGTGATGATATAATAAATCAGTCGAGGTCACCGCGAAACGTCGTTGCCGAGCGGTTGGTGAATTCATGCGTCCGCCCGTTCGATTGTCGCCGAGTTCCTACGTTTTCCGCGCCGGTATAAATTGAATAATATTTCGCCTCTTTTTTTTTAACCTTAGTAGTACTAGTGGTGAATTCCTCAATATGCATTATCGAACATTTTCATTATGTAACGCATTGGAGGGTTCCAATTATCCTATGAATTATCGTTGACGGCAATTTTGCATTTTGTTGTCGACATGTCACGTTTAAGTGCTGCCAATCGCGACATCTAAAATTTCACCAAACATAGTAGTAGTAAACGATGTTTTATTAGGGCTATCGACCTATCGGTCTTTTTGCCCTTGACCAAAAATATTTAAGTAATGAGCAAAAACTGTAAAATAAAAAATCTCGTTGTTTTACTGTTTTTGATATAACAATAAGTCGATTATCACTCCAGAGTAGAAAAATTAAATTATATAATGTAAACATTTAGTGCCACTTTAAATTGAAACTTCTGCCAAATGGCCGTCAATCTATTGAGAGCTTATAAATATTGAATTGTGCAAAATTCAAAGATGGATCTAGGGAATATTAGAAAATGAAATAATTACCCACATAATGGCAATCATTTATAATCGTTTCACGTCTGTCTATCGCGACGTTAATAAATAGACAAGTGTATAATTGAGTTATTAAGTCGAATATCGGGGTGTACTGGCAGCAACTGTTAATTGCAGTTCTGCGGCCCTTCGATCGTTCCCGAGCAAGTCAATGCCATTCACAACTTGAGAGACTGCATTTGACGCTGATACTGTTCTCAAACTTGCCCGTCACCATTCCCGCACAAAGTCACTAACGCAAACCGAATACCCGAGAACTGAATACCTCACAATAAAATGTTTGGTTATCCGGCATCGAATATCAAACAATTAATTGTTTTGAAATGTACATTCTGGTATTTCATAATAATAGTTAGTAGGAATTCCATTGACAAATTAATGCGATGAATTCGTGGACATTCAACGAGTGTTTCAATATGAGGTTTATGCGGCTGGTTAATTTATTATTGGAGTGTGGTTTAAATAATGGGGTTAAAATTAGTTGTTTTTTTCCTGTTATTATTATGCTAACAAAGGTGACGGGTAAATTGGCAATATGACCAATATCCAATTTAAAGAAGAAAAAAAGTTGTTTTTTTTTTAACAGGACCGTTACTAAATTTTTAGGATGTATGATCAACTCTCGATTATTCAAATGAAAGTGATTCAGACACTACTTGGGGAATTAGACCGGAAGTTTTCGTGGTAGCCGTCAAGAAATAAATTAAACTTAATTTTTCATATTTTATTTATGGTAGAATAAAACTAATAAATTATGAGTTTATTTATCTTTAACATTCGTAGTCATTCAGATAGATAACGTCAAAATTGTTGATTATTATGCAAAAAATGGTGATGTGGCCATCATGTTACTTTCTCCGACTTGAAATCTCCGGTAATATTTATATTTACGCTTTTATGGTTCATTTTCAATTTAAATCATATTTTAAATGTATATCGAGCATTTGTAGACTGGGATGAAACTGACGTTTAAGACGTCAAAATTATGAAAGATGGAAAAAATATACTGCAAATTTAAAAACTGAGTTTTCTCAAAAACTAAAGAGATTTCGAAGAAAACTTATTCTTAATAAATTGTTCATTTTAGAATTCTCTACATCATCTAATTATTATAAAAATAAATTTGCTGTAACTAGTATTGTTTCATATTTATAAACCAAAAATAAAAAAAATGGTGATTTGACCATCATGTTACTTTCTCCGACAAGATAATATCATTTATATTTACGCTTTCATGGTTTATTTTCAATTTAAATAATATTTTAAATATACATCGAGCGTTGCGTAAACTCGGATGAAACTGACGTTTAAAACGTCAAAATTATGAAAGATGGAAAAGTTATACTTCAAATTCTAAAACTCAGTTTACTCAAAAACTAAAGGGATTTCGAAAAAAAACTTATTCTTTATAAATTTTTCATTCTCTACAATTATTATTAACATAAATTTACTGTAACTATTATCGTTTTATAATTATAAACCAAAAATTTTAAAAAAATCATACATTTTTTTCTCGAATAAAAATGATTTTATGAAAAATGTTTTCAAGCAAAAGATGTTCATTTCTTTGTTGTCTTTAAAGTTTGTTTAAATGTTTTTGTGATATTTTTCAAATTTAAGAAAATATTGGCAAAAAACAAAAAACAGTTAAGGTAAACGCCCACTTCCTGTGTAGAAAATTTTACCAAAAGCTTTTCAGTTTTTCAGATTATCAAATAAGACGGATGTTTAAGGTTTAATATCAATTTCTGTATTAGTTTTTGAGATACAGCGCGCACAGACACACACACACACACACACCTATACGCGTCCCTCAATATTTGTGGCAACTCATGAATAAGCCTCAATTGTGGCGCTTTCGTTTAGATGCTGCCATTTCGCTGCGCCTTTCTGCGCTATTTCCGAATATGTGGTCAACTTTGCTTTACCCTCCATGGAAACAAAGTTATTGCAAAAAAATTATTGTGGCACCCGTGCCACAAATATAGGAAAACGTGAAGTGTGTATCGAGGGTGCCACAAATATACGAAAACATACCGTGTGTGAGTTTGGGTTGCCACAAATATTGCATAACCTACCAGTGTGTGAAAAGCAACGTTGCCACGAATCGTAACATATATTTATTTTTTGCTTTCTATATTTTATACATCTTTGGCTTTTAAATGCATGGTTGTTTCATTAAAAATGTGTGTTTCATGTTACTGTTTCCGGTTAAATTACAGTAGGGCTTTTAGAGATATTTTTCATATTTATTGATTATTTTCAAAAATTGCTCAGCTTTAGAAAGAATTTTATTGTTCGTAAATTGTTTATTTTAAAATTATTCACAAACATTGAAAATGTAATTTCTCAATAGTAGATATAAAATTATACACTTTTCTTTTTACGTTTTTTTTCAAAATAAAAACTACGAAGAACATTTAATATCAAAAATTCCCATTAACGGTGCACAAAATTTTATCAAATGCCTTTTAGCAAAATTTTATAGCAAAATTGTTACAATAACAACTTTACAAAGCAGCGTTATTAAAATTATAAATATTTTATTGTGGAAATATAGTCTATTTATTCTGCAGATAGAGTTGTTAAAACACCCACAATCGCCGCATGTTCTGCGCAAAAATCTGATTTACACTATGTAAATTTATTATTATTTTTCTGGCACCTTCAAAATATCAACAATCGATGGAGATATTAATTTGTATTTTTTTTTGCCTTCGAGTGTTCGTCATTAAAAAAAAATCATTTTCAAAAATTCATAACTCGACTGAAAATTGCTGCACATTCAAAACCAAAATTATTTTGAAAGATTGGCGTCTTGTGAAGAAAACAATTTTTTTTTTTTGGGAAGGGAGATTTGATCCTTTTGTTTCATATTAATTTTTAATTTTTTGCGCTCGAGTTCAATATTGAAGAAAATACATTTTCAAAAATTCATAACTCGACTAAAAATTGCAGCATATTCAAAAACCACAATAATTTTGAAAGATCAACGTCTTGTGAATTGATTTCAATTTTTGTAGAACTTTTTTCCAGCGTTTTATATTTAATTTAATTTTTTGCTCCCGAGAGTTCGATAAAAAAAATCAATTTTTAAAATTTCGTAACTCGACTCAAAATTGTTACATATTCAAAAACTAAAATGATTTCGAGAAATCGACGTCTTGTCAAGTGACCTGAATTTTTGTAGAATTTTATCCCTGCGTTTCATATTCATTTTTAATGTTTTGCTCTCAAGTGTGCGTCATTAAAAAAAAAATACATTTTCAAAAATTCATAACTAGACTGAAAATTGCAGCACATTCAAAAACCACAATGATTTTACAAGATAGACGTCTTGTGAAGTGATTTGAATTTTTGTAGAACTTTTTTCCCGCGTTTTATATTATTTTTGAATTTTTTGCTCCCGAGCTCCCGATATTGAAAAAAAAATATTTTTTTTAAATTTCGTAACTCTACTCAAAATTGTTACATATTCAAAAACCAAAATGATTTCGAGAAATCGACGTCTTGTCAAGTGAACTGAATTTTAGTAGAATTTTATCCTTACGTTTCATATTGATTTTTAATGTTTTGCTCTGAAGTGTGCGTCATTAAAAAAATACATTTTCAAAAATTCATATCTCGACTGAAAATTGCTGCAGATTCAAAAACCAAAACTATTTTAAAAGATCGACGTCTTGTGAAGTAAACTGAATTTCTGTAGGATTTTATCCCTGCGTTTTATATTAATTTTTTTTTGCACTCGAGTGTGCGTCGTTGAAAAAATTAATTTTGAAAAATTCATAACTCGACTGAAAATTGCCACAGATTCAAAAACCAAAATTATTTTGAAAGATCTACGTCTTGTAAAGTGAGCTGAATGTTTGTAGGATTTTATCCCAGCGTTTCATATTAATTTTTATTTTTTTGCGCTAGAGAATTCGTCATTAAATAAAATACATTTTCAAAAATTCGTAACTCTACTGATAAATGCTGCGCATTCAAAAGCCAAAATGATTTTGAATGATTGACGTCTTTTGAAGTGATTCTAATTTTTTTTGAATCTTTTTCCCTTGTTTTATATTTTTTTTTTATTTTTTTGACACTAGAGAATTCGTCATTGAAAAAAATACATTTTCGAAAATTCTCATCTCGACTGAAAATTGCTGCACTTTCAAAAACCAAGATTATTTTGAAAGATCGACGTCTTGTGAAGTAAACTGAATTTTTGTGCGATGTTATCCCTGCATTTCACATAAATTTCTATTTTCTTGCACTAGAGTGTAGTCGGGAAAATATATATAGTCAGGAAAAAATCGGTAGAATTATTTAAAATTAAGATTTGATTAAAATTGTGGCATCGTGCGTAAGTTGCCACAATTTGAGAATTTGCCACAGTTCAGGCTGAATCACACACAAGTCGCCACAAATATACGGAAACCTACACACACACACAACACACACACAGAAACAATTTTTTTTTTCCAGAAATTGTTGAAATGGCACCTAGGGATCCCAAAATGGATATTTCCGCAAAAAAAAATTTTGAAAAAAAAATCACGATCACTATACTTTCTCGTACTTCGTAACGGAGAAAGTAATAAATAAATAATTTCCTCGAATAACAATGATTTTGTAAAAAATATTTTCTAACGAAAGATGTATTGAAGATCTTTGTTGTCTTCAATATTTATTTAATTGATTTTTTGATATTTTTCATATTTACAAAAATATTGGAAAAAAACAAAAAACAGTTAAGGTAAACACCCACTTCCGGTGTACGAAATTTTACCAAAAGCTTTTCAGTTCTTCATATTATCAAATAAGACTTATGTTCAAAGTTTTATATCATTTGCTCTTTTAGTTTTTGAGATACAACGCGCACAGACCGATACACACACAGGCACGCACAGACACACACACAGACACAAATATTTTTTTTCCAGAAATTGTTAAATTGGCATCTAGGAACCCCAAAACGGATATTTCCGTAAAAAAAAAATTGAAAAAAAAATCACGATCACAATACTTTCTCGTACTTCGTAACGGAGAAAGTAAAAATGCTAATTAGAGACATGCGCATGTTAATTCATCGGCGACTGCGATTAATTTCAAAATTTTGTAAGGTTGTTCATTTGCAGACTTTAAATGGAGACCAAGATGTTACAGTGGTATTAAAAAAATCGTAAAAGTATTACTGAAACCGAAATTGAAACAAACTTAATTAATATCCCAAGCCCTCTTTTCCTCTCAATACCAAATGGCAGCATGTTATTTACACGAAGCCATATAACTTATCTACTCCAGATATTGGAGAAACCGTATATCTCTCTAAGCGATAGCTCACGTGATTTATTTACAATTTAATTAAAACATTCGATCTATTGATGGAAACTTATTCACCGCAATGGTCTAGATTATTAACGTCTCGAATAAAATGATTCCTTACGGTTATATTTTATTGATGGAAATTGATGGAAATTTAGAATGCACGGACCTTATACAATAACTTTAGAGAATAAAACGGAATTATTTAGTGAGGGTTACCGAGATAATAACATGCTATTATCCAAGGGATGGTTTCTATGGTTTATATATAAGTCGAAAGACATCCACTTCTGGAATTATTTATGCACGGCATTTTTACTTAATATAATTACAGTCTTACAGATTTTCTTTCAGCTAAGTTTCAAACTCCATTCGATATTTATTTTGTGTGAAAAATAGCAATGTGATTATATTTATACCAGTGTTGTATTCTTCCGAGTGAAAAATACTTTTAAGTGCGATTTTATCCAAACAATACATTCTTTTGAAACTTAGTTTGCCCCCAATAGAATAACTTCGTTCTCCTTTATAATATAAATATCGAATAAATTGCCCAAACGCTCAGAAAGTTTGACATGATTAATTTGATTCGACTATTTTTTTCTTCTTAGGAAGGGTATTTGGGTTAAGGAAATGAGAATTATGCAACCAAGTTGGACTTTCAGTCACAAGCAATTTGTGATTTTATTTTAATTTGCAGATGAATAAACACAAACATTTATGTATTTTTTAATCACTAATTTTACGGTAAAAAAATATTTTTTTCTACGTCCGTTATAAAATGTGCAGTTTTTTTCATTAATTTGGGTTCATAAAATATGTGATTCCTGAACCCTATGAAAGCGTGAAAAAAGTGCCATAACGGTTCATTTTTTCACTCTTTTGCGTGAAAAAAAGTGCCGTAGCGATTCATTTTTTAACACAACTATAAAATTGTTTGCGCAAAGTGTGTCATGAACGCTTCGCAACACGCCGCGAGTTCCGCCGATAAATGTCAAACATTCGTTTCCGATCAAGAAAACTTGATGATTATTATTTTCTTCATTTAAAAAAAGTATTATTACTTATAAAAATTGATTAAGGTTTAATCGAATTTATTTAAAGTTACGGACGTAGAAAAAATTTTGTATGAAACTCGAGAGTAAAGCAACTTTTTTTCACTTGTAGGAATTCAATCTTTCATACTCGTGAAAAAACGTACCACTTTACTCACTTGTTGCATAAATAACTATTAATTATCGCATATTATAATTACATTTTATATATTGATTTACTTTCTCCATTTCACAGTATTATGATCGTAAAAAGTTTCTACTTCGTACTAATGGTAATTGATAGTTGCGTTTCTAAGAATTGGGAGTTTTACGAAGAAATAAAATCATTTACTTCATGTTGCAACGTCCTGTATTATAGAAAATGCGTTTCGTGCAATGAACGTAAATTTTATCCCCGAGAAATCGAGTACATAAAAAATTCATAATGCTTAAAAATTGATGTGTTTGTAAAGCGCCATAAACAAAAACTTGCACTAATTTGGTTTGTGAGTTACGTAAAGATTTAATTACTAATAAAACACAATTATATTCCTTTCTTTACAATTTATTTTTAACGCTAGATGTACACTTCTGTGCAATAAAATTAAGCACAAGTCTTATGGGTATTTTTTACTATATTCTAGTTGTATAATTCGGGTATGGAACATTTTCAATAAATGATAAAACACCATAACTTGAAAATCACCTTTATAAAAAATCCAAAACTAATAATATTTTAGTTATAATTCGAATTTAGTTATCTAAATGACGAGTAATTTTGACATTAAGGCAATTGACAAATTTACATATTTTCGTAACCAAGAAGTCCGCTTTAAACTATAACATATTTTGTGTGCTTAATTTTATTGCAAAGAAGTGTACATTTCGGGCACTAAAACTTATCTTTTTTTCAATGAATTGTAAGTAATAATTAATAAATGTAAATTTAAGTGTTGCTATAAAATAAAGTCAACACTCGTAATAGTGTTCTTTTATTATTAAAAAAAAGACTCTAACCAGATTTATGTTGATTTTATTCAAGTGTTTTCCATGAAATCCTGAAATATAATTTCACCTTGATTTATATTCCTGTTGCAGCGTGAATTGCAGGTATCAATTGCGATCAAGGAAATTCTCCGATACATAATTTGTAACCAAGGAATATTTCTCTACACGAACACACGACAGAATAAATATATTTCACGCAATTCACCCAATCGATCACCCTTAATCTGATATATAAAATATATTTTGCTGCTAGAAAAAAAAGGAGGAAAAATTGCAAATCGCGATATCGTTTGTTAAACGGGATTACTGACGACTTGAATGATCGATATTTGAAAAAATAAATAGTTTCAAAGATATATTCAATAAGCAAAATTGTACAGTATGTAATACTCGAAGTCATTACTTTGTAATACAATACTTCCATTTTTGGATCTCTAGAAACGATTTCGACAATTTCTGGAAAAAAATTATTGTATCTCAAAAACTAATAGAGCAATTGATATTAGCTTTGAACATAAGTCTTATTTGATAATCTGAAGAACTGAAAAGCTTTTGGTAAAATTTCGTACACCGGAAGTGGGTGTTTACCTTAACTGTTTTTTGTTTTTTTTTCCAATATTTTTGTAAATATGAAAAATATCAAAAAAATCATTTAAATAAATATTGAAGACAACAAAGAAATGAACATCTTTTGTTTGATTTTTTTTTTATAAAATCATTGTTATTCGAGAAAATATTTTTTTTTACTTTCTCCGTTACGAAGTACGAGAAAGTATTGTGATCGTGATTTTTTTTCAAAATTTTTATAATGTATAAAAGGCTCTACCATCCACATGTTCCACGAGACGCCATTGGTTATAACTGTTCGTTCTTAAATATGCATTTTTTAATTGCGTTCAAAATTCAGCATTTTCTAAAATAAATAAAAAATAGTAGAAATTGTTTAAAAATTCTGAAATAATTCTACACAGCTCCCACTTGATTATATTTTGAGAATATAATCAACTTTTTAAACTCCAATAATGTTTTAATGACTTATAACTGTTCGTTGTTAAACATGCATTTTTTAATTGCGTTCAAAATTCAGCATTTTATAAAATAAATAAAAAATATTAAAAATTGTTTAAAAATTCGGAAATAATTTTATACAACTCCCTCATTATCATATTTTGAGAATATAATCAACATCTTAAATTCCTATAATTTTTTACTGGGTTATGACTGTTCGTAGTTAAACATGCATTTTTTAATCGCGTTCAAAATTGAGCATTTTCTAAAATAAATAAAAAATAGTACAAATTGTTTAAAAATTCTGAAATAATTCTACACAGCTCCCACATTATTATACTTTGAGAATACTATCAACTTCTTAAACTCCAACAATGTTTTAATGAGTTATAACTGTTCGTTGTTAAACATGCATTTTGTAATTGCGTTCAAAATTCAGCATTTTCTAAAATAAATAAAAAATATTAAAAATTGTTTAAAAATTCGGAAATAATTCTATACAACTCCTTCATTATCATATTTTGAGATCAACATCAATATCTTAAATTACTATATTTTGTTACTGGGTTATAACTGTTCGTTGTTAAACATGCATTTTTTAATTGCGTTCAAAATTCAGCATTTTCTAAAATAAATAAAAAATAGTAGAAATTTAAAAATTCTGAAATAATTCTACACAGCTCCCACATTATTATATTTTGAGAATACAATCAACTTCTTAAACTCCAACAATGTTTTAATGAGTTATAACTGTTCGTTGTTAAATATGCATTTTTTAATTGCGTTCAAAATTCAGCATTTTCTAAAATAAATAAAAAATATTAAAAATTGTTTAAAAATTCGGAAATAATTCTATACAACTCCTTCATTATCATATTTTGAGATCAACATCAATATCTTAAATTACTATATTTTTTTACTGGGTTATAACTGTTCGTTGTTAAACATGCATTTTTTAATTGCGTTCAAAATTCAGCATTTTCTAAAATAAATAAAAATAGTAGAAATTGTTTAAAAATTCTGAAATAATTCTACATAGCTCCCACATTATTATATTTTGAGAATACGATCAACTTCTTAAACTCCAACAATGTTTTAATGAGTTATAACTGTTCGTTGTTAAATATGCATTTTTTAATTGCGTTCAAAATTCAGCATTTTCTAAAATAAATAAAAAATATTAAAAATTGTTTAAAAATTTGGAAATAATTCTATACAACTCCTTCATTATCATATTTTAAGAATATAATCAACATCTTAAATTCCTATAATTTTTTACTGGGTTATAACTGTTCGTAGTTAAACATGCATTTTTTAATTGCGTTCAAAATTCAGCATTTTCTAAAATAAATAAAAAATAGTAGAAATTGTTTAAAAATTCTGAAATAATTCTACTTAACTCCCACATTATTATATTTTAAGAATATAGTCAACTCCTTAAATTCCAACAATTTTTTAATGGGTAATAACTGTTTGTTGTTAAACATGCATTTTTTGATTGCTTTCAAAATCGAGTATTTTTAAAACAAATTTTAAAAAAATCATTATATTTTAAGAAAATAATCAACTTCTTAAGATCCTCCAGAAGTATATAATTAGCAGTGTTTCTAATGTTCATCTTATCTCGACCTCCGTGTTAAAATTCGACCGGTTTTTAATTTGCCCCGGGCGATTGGAGATTATCGAAATATTCGTATTTTTTTCTTCGCTCGAAATGACATTAAATTCTTATCACCAATCCACGGCTCACCTGTTGATATCAATTCAGTTTGTTGATCGCGGCCGCGGAAGACGTTTGTTCTGGTTCGGAATTTTGATTTTTCGTAAGTTTTGTGTTGTGATACATCTTCAGGATTTGTGTGCGTTGGTGTTTGTGTTTTTCGCTCCATTCCGCGTCAACAATCCGTGAGGGAAGCAAAGAATCATCATCTAGGTTACATCTTAACCGCCAAACCGCCTCGAAAGGATTTTCCTTTTTCGTAAGTTTTGATTTTCTTGCATTTCTTTGCAAAATAAAGTATTGTTTCAGTGGCTTTAGACAATATCAAGTGTCTGGCAATTGCGTTTGAAATTAAGCATTTTCAAAAATAAATAAAAAATAGGGGAAATTGTTTAAAAATTCTCCCAAGTTATTATATTTTAAAAATATAATCAACTTCTTAAATTCCAATATTTTTTTTAATTTTTAATTATTTTTTTTTTAAGTTGTAACTGTTCGTTGTTAAACATGCATTTTTTTAATTGCGTTCAAAATTGAGCATTTTCTAAAATAAGTAAAAAAATAGAATAAATTGTTTAAAAATTCTAAAATAATTCTACACAACTCACAAATTATTATATTTAAAGAATATAATCAACTTCTTAAATTCCAATATTTTTTTAATGGGTTATCTGTTCGTAGTTAAACATGCATTTTTTAATTGCGTTCAAAATTGAGTATTTTATAAAATAAATTAAAAAAATAATAGAAATTGTTTAAAAGTTCTGAAATCATTTCATACAACTCCCAAATTATTGTGTTTCGAGAATAT
The DNA here is from genome assembly GCA_910593695.2 of Ocypus olens. Taxonomy (NCBI): domain Eukaryota; kingdom Metazoa; phylum Arthropoda; class Insecta; order Coleoptera; family Staphylinidae; genus Ocypus; species Ocypus olens. Next base: position 46,987,684 of record OU343056.1, on the reverse strand, counting down.
AATCAACTTCTTAAATTCCAATAATTTTTTATCTGTTCGTTGTTAAACATGTATTTTTTAATTGCGTTCAAAATTTAGCATTTTCTAAAATATATAAAAATGGTATAAATTGTTAAAAAATTCTGAAATAATTCTACACAACTCAAAGATAATTATATTTTAAGAAAATAAGTAACTTCTTAAATTCCAATAATTTTTTAATGGGTTATAACGAGGGGCGGTTCGTTATGTAGAGCCAAGTAGTTTCAAACTCAGCAATAATTTTTAATTATTACTTTGGTCTAGGAAGATAAATCGTTCTTTCTTTCTTAAAAAAAAGCGGGAAGGTGGGCATATTGTATAAGTGGCTCTACCATTAATATGTTCCAAGAGCCGCCACTGCATTTGAAATGCTTTTTTAAATATGGTGAACTTTAAGGGAATGGTTACGACTGTTACTACGTGGTAAAATGGTTTAAGTAGAAATAAATAAGATGGTTGCGTCAGTTGCTTAAACCTATTTTTCTGAATCCTTTAATTTTAGACAATGAGAAGCTAGTTTTGTTTTTATGTAGAAAAGGCTTTATTTCTGGATTAGATAAAAAGTTACAAGCATTATTTGATACGTATTTTAGTACCTCATCTTTATTTTTTTAATATTCTTCACATGAGAAGTTTAAATTTCCCTTGTTAAAAATAAGTTGAAAATGTCGAATTATAGTCGCCACAATACGATTTGCCATCGAACTCTCAAATATAAATACGAGTACGAAGGGTTAAGCACTAAGACATTTTTTGTAAGACTGTGTGTTAAAGTCGAAATAAAAAAAATAAGCACGCCACTGAATTCTGCAGAGAAGATCACACAATATAAACGGATAGCTCAAACAGTTTAAAATGTTTTTATCAAAATTAATTTTAAGCAAAAATCTACTATTAATTGGCTCGACACATTAGTCCAAGTTTTTTCAAAATACAATTCTTACAAAAAATACAATTATTCAGTCCGAGAGATGAAAACACAGTTTTATCAAAATTAATTTTCAGCAAAAAATACACTAACCTACACAGTGTAAGGATCTCGCGATCGATGGTGGGTTAGGCAAAATGCTTAACAAACACCACTGCCACTAAGTTATGTATGCATTTTTTTTTATAATTCAATAATTAAATGGTTAAAACTATCTGTTTTTCTTTATTATTTTTTTCTAGATTAACTAATTAACACTGAATGTAAAAAAATATATTAGAATGAAAAAAATAGCTCTTTTTGCCCTTTAACAACTGAAATATAGAACGAAATATACAGAAATGAAAAAGTGCCATTTTCAGGATAATTACAGTTTGTGAATATAAATAGCAGTGTGGGTCGGTATAAGTCCGCATTAAATGATCTATAAAAAGGGAAATAAAACGTTGCATGCATATATCGTCAGACGTATACTCTAATTACAACGACTACACATATGGTGAATGCGCCGGGATTGCGGTGCTTATTTGTTCCCTGGGGGACTGTAATAAACTTCAAGCAGTGCTTGCGGTCCCGTTTTTTTAAATACAAACCCGTAACCATTTTTGAAATTGTAGATCGTTTGCTTTTTATAGTTACACAGAGAGATAGACGGGTTTATAAAGGAAATGTTTGAGCGATTGAAGTTTGATGCGTAAACTTTAATAGCGTGATAAATATTAAATGTGCAAGTATTTATTAACGCCAGAGTGTGTATAAATCGGAAGAAAAGCTATACGTATAATTTTTACTTCTAAAATGAAGCTTTGGGTCCTCAAAATTTGAACATCCAGTCGTTTATTAGGCGTTATTATTACCAGAAATATTGGAGGGATTTTTTTAAACAATATCAAAGATATTGAAACTGTATTTAGAAGCAGATAGATTTTATTTCGAATAAATGAAGTAGTTCACGAACGTGAACCTGAACATTATTGGTTAATAAAAAAAAATCGAATAAAATTTGATTTAAAAAAAAAATCTGACGTATTGCCGTTAATATAAATACGACCACTCATTTGAAAATAATTATTAGACTAATAAAAAATTAGCTGTAGTCAATTGCCTGTTGAGGTCATTTTTTAAAGTGGCTCAATAAATGTACTCTCATGAATGACTCTTGATATTTCCGATCCCGAATTTCATAAAGAATTAGCACATGTAGCCTTTTCTCCAATTTTTATACACTCTTTTTATTTGTGTGTGTGCTTGTAAGGTGTGAGCCACAGATTTTTTTTTTGGCCACGGATTTTTCAGCCACGGATTTCCACCGAACAAAAATTTCTTCAATATGAATGATTTATTATTAATCAAACGCTAAGAATGTAATTAATATAAGCGTATAGATGTACAGTCAATCCACAAGTTCAATTATTTTTTCTCGAGTCCACGCGAACTCCCTTTTTAAAATGACCAATATGGCACAGTTTGGACGCGTTTCAAATTTAATTTTTGAACAACAACGTGTAGATTAGAGTCTACTTAAACGATTTAAACGATAAAATTTTGGGTAAAATTGTAAATGCGTCAAACAAAGTTTTCTATATTATAAAAATATATAGTTTAGGTAGACCCGCGAAAAAAAAATTAATAAAAAAGTTATAAAAAATTTTACCAAAAATTTCATCGTTTAAATCGTTTAAGTAGGCTCTTATCTACACGTTGTTGTTAAAAATTTGAATTTGAAACGCGTCAACCAGTGCCATTTTGGCCTTTGAACGTTTGCCATATTATATATATGGTTTGAGTTGAACCGCGAAAAAAAAATCATAAAAAAGTTATAAACAATTTTACCAAAAATTTCATCGCTTAAATCGTTTAAGTAGACTCTTGTCTACACGTTGTTGATAAAAATTTGAATTTGAAACGCGTCAACCAGTGCCATTATGGCCATTGAACGTTTGATTTGGTTTGGGTAGACCCGCAAAAAGAAATCATAAAAATGTTATAAACAATTTTACCCAAAATTTCATCGTTTAAATCGTTTAAGTAGACTCTTATCTACACATTGTTGTTAAAAAATTAAATTTGAAACGCGTCAAACAGTGCCATTTTGGCCTTTGAAAGTTTGCCATATTATATATATGGTTTGGGTGGATCCGCGAAAAAAAATTCATAAAAAAGTTATTAACAATTTTACCAAAAATTTCATCATTTAAATCTTTTAAGTGGACTCTTATCTACACGTTGCTGTTAAAAAATTGAATTTGAAATGCGTCAAACAGTGCCATTTTGGCCTTTGAAAGTTTGCTATATTATATATAGGGTTTGCGTGGACCCGCGAAAAAAAATTCATAAAAAAGTTATGAACAATTTAACCAAAAATTTCATCGTTCAAACGGTTTAAGTAGACTCTTATCTACACGTTGTTGTTAAAAAAATAAATTTAAAATGCATCAAACAGTGCTATTTTGGCCTTTGAAAGTTTGCTATATTATATATATATATATATATATATATATATGGTTTGGGTGGACCTGCGAAAAAAAATTCATAAAAAAGTTATAAACAATTTTACCAAAAATTTCATCGTTCAAACCGTTTAAGTAGACTCTTATGTACACGTTGTTGTTAAAAAATTAAATTTGAAATGCGTCAAACAGTGCCATTTTGGCCTTTGAAAGTTTGCAATATTATATATATGGTTTGGGTGGATCCGCGAAAAAAAATTCATAAAAAAGTTATTAAGAATTTTACCAAAAATTTCTTCATTTAAATCTTTTAAGTGGACTCTTATCTACACGTTGCTGTTAAAAAATTAAATTTGAAACTCGTCAAACAGTATCATTTTGGCGTTTGAAAGTTTGCTATATTATAAATATGGTTTGGGTGGACCCGCGAAAAAATTTTTATAAAAAAGTTATAAACAATTTTACCTTAAATTTCATCGTTTAAATCATTTAAGTAGACTCTTATCTACACGTTGTTGTTAAAAAATTAAATTTGAAATGCGTCAAACAGTGCCATTTTGGCCTTTGAAAGTTTGCCATATTATAAATATGGTTTGGGTGGACCCGCAAAAAAAAATTCATAAAAAATTTATAAACAATTTTACCAAAAATTTCATCATTTAAACCGTTTAAGTAGACTCCTATCTACACGTTTTTGTTAAAAAATTAAATTTGGAACGCGTCAAACAGTGCCATTTTGGCCTTTGAAAGTTTGCCATATTATAAATATGGTTTGGGTGGACCCGCGAAAAAAAATTCATAAAAAAGTTATAAACAATTTTACCAAAAAATTCATCATTTAAATCATTTAAGTAGACTCTTATCTAAACGTTGTTGTTAAAAAATTAAATTTGAAACGCGTCAAACAGTGCCATTTTGGCCTTTGAAAGTTTGCCATATTATATGTATGGTTTGGGTGGACCCGCGAAAAAAAATTCATAAAAAATTTATAAACAATTTTACCAAAAAATTCATCGTTTAAACCGTTTAAGTAGACTCTTATCTACACGTTGTTGGTAAAAAATTAAATTCAAAATGCGTCAAACAGTGCCATATTGTACTTTGAATTCTTGTCATTTTAAAAAGGGAGTTCGCGTGGTCTCCAGAAAAAATAATTGAAATTATGGATTGACTGTACATCTATAGGCTTATGTTAATTACATTCTCAGCGTTTGATGTACCAAAAATCATTAAAATTGAAGAAATTTATTCGGTGGTGGAGGAAATCCGTGGCTGAAAAATCCGTGGCTATCTTCACATCGGTAACAAAATCTTGTGGCTCACACGATATATAAATGTGTTGTTGTAAATTGTATTTATTAGCAATACAAATAACACCATTATGTCCTCTTATATGATTAAATAGTCCCTTACAGTGAATACGAAACCTGAAAACGAATCAAAATTATTCGCCCTTGCTTTGGAAAAAAAATATATTCTCCCCCAATATGTTCCTTAGTAACGTGGAATTCAATTTCCCGGAAATATATCACGCCATTAATTTTTGTTTTCTGCGTTTATTTTATTTTTTCGTTCGACTGGCGAAAGTTAAATGTTGAAAGTCATGCGTGGCGAGGGGACTGAGGGGATTAAAAGCGGTCAATTTGAGAATTACGAGATTAAGTGAATAATTTAGGGGCCATAATTGGATTTATGGTACTCGTTCCGATGACAGCCGGAAGTATTGGCACACTGAATTAGGTATTTGTATTGGAAAATATTTGCTGACAAAGTGTGAAAAATGAGGATGAATTTGAGTACTATTGTATTTATTAATAAACATAATCTGGGTGTATTTGTATTTGATAAAGTCTTGCAGGTTATACATATGATTTGTAACGGGAATTAGTTGCGCGTCAAGCAACGTTGACAATAGTGATTGGTTCATAATTATACAGCGTGTCCCAAATAGAGTAGGGTTGTATGGGCATCTTTCGTATTCTTGAAGCTAGAGACATGGCTAAATGGGCAATGTTGGGCAGTTTTGTGTGCTGGTTCGGATTATATTATATACTTCTTAAAATTGCACGCGGTTTAAAAATAACTCGAAAAAACTGTCATTTATTGTTTCCCCATCAGATCACCTTCGAACCGGTTTAGACCTTTCAGGTTATGCATCTCGGATTGGGATTAGTACAACAATTAGGCAATAGATTCCGCCACTTGGGCGTTTCTACCTTTAACTGTATTGCTAAGTTTATCAAGAACAACTTCTTAAATATACAATATTATTCACAATTAATATAGTCTGCACCATTAATATAGTTGTACACCTTTTTAAGACTTTAATATTACAAACGTTGATAACCAAGTCGCAGAAAAAAAAAACGAAATTGGCTATCTTTGTGGATGCCATTATTTACGGCTCTATTGATATTGAGTACTTAATAAATATCTTACTTTGCATTTTTCAAAGCGCCTTTGTATCCGGGATCAAACGCTGTTTATTCTCAGATCCGTAAATAGCGCCTATTTATGTATTCTGCTCAATATCTCAACGATGTCTTGTATTTTTCAAATTACTTCTAACAGACCGCACACATAATAAGGAATTGCTTTACAAGAAAGTTGCAGCTATTATGAGATATATTTATTTATTTAATTATTCTTAGTATTCTACATCTTTATTAACAGAAACAATACTACATATAATTAACAGGCGTATGTTAAAATGATGTTAGTTTGGTATTCTGCCAAATGGCTGTCGGACAGAGGTCATTTTGCCTATTTACTCTTATTAAATTTTATTTGTAAAAATTTGCGAGCACAATTTATCTAAAGATATAAAAAAATGGTGATGTGTCCATCATGTTACTTTGATGGTATCATAGTCATTTATATTTACGCTTTCAATTAAAATCATATTTTAAATGTACAACGAGCGTTTTGTACAATCGGAAGGAACTGAAGAAAACCAAAGAGATTTCGAAAAAAACTTATTCCTTATAAGTTGTTCATTTTGGTATGCTCTAAAATTATTATTAACATAAATTTGCTGTATCGTTTCATAATTATAAACCAAAAATGAAAAAAAAAAATTCTCGAATAGCAATGATTTTACGAAAAATATGTTCACTTTTTTGTTACTTCAATATTTGTTTAAATGTTTTTGTGATATTTTTTATACCTAAAAAAATATTGGACCGACCATAATGAAAAAAATCCAAAAGTTTTTAAATCGGTTTTATAAACATTATTTTTATACTGACGAACGAGTTGATAAAAAATTCTGAAAAAATTCATGAAAATAGTACTCTGAATTACTCATTTGACCAATTTTTCCCAAAGTAATTCAAGGTCATTTAGTTACTAGAAAAATTCCAAAAGTTTTTAAATCGTTTTTTTTTATTATTTTTTTACTGACGAACGAGTTAATGAAAAATTCTGAAGAAATTCATGAAAATATTCCACTCAATTACTCATTTGTCCAATTTTTCTTAAAGTCATTCAAGGTCATTTAGTTACTTGAAAAATTCCAAAAGTTTTTAAAACGGTTTTTTTAAAATTATTTTTTCACTGACGAACGAGTTCATGAAAAATTCTGAAATAAATCATGAAAATAGTCCACCAAATTACCCATTGACCAATTTTTTTTAAGGTCAGTCTAGGCTATTTAGACACTAAAATATTCCAAAAGTTTTTAAAATCGATTTTTTAAACATAATTTTTTTACTGACGAACGAGTGGATGAAAAATGCTAAAAGAATTTATGAAAATAGTTTGACGATACTAAAGAAATTTTAGAAGGTTTTAAATTGATTTTTTAAACATAACTTTTTAAATCGATTTTTTAATCATTATTTTTATACTGACGAACGAGTGGATGAAAAATTCTAAAAAAATTAATGAAAATAGTCCACCCAATTAACCATTTGAGCATTTTTTCCAAGGTCATTCAAGGTTCTTTCGATACTAAAAAAACGATCGGTTTTAAATCGATTTTTCAAACATAACTTTTTAAATCGATTTTTTAATCATTATTTTTATAGTGGCCAACGAGAGTATAAAAAATTCAGAAAAAAATCATGAAAATAGTCCACCCAATTACCCATATAACCAATTTTTTTCAAGGTCATCCTAGACCATTCAGATACTAAAATATTCCAAAAGTTTTTAAAATCAATTTTTTAAACAATATTTTTTTACTGACGAACGAGTGGATGAAAAATGCTGAACAAAATTATGAAAATAGTTTGACCAATTTATTCCAAGGTTATCCAAGGTTATTTCGACAGTGAAAAAAATTCAAATCGATTTTTTAAACATAACTTTTTAAATCGATTTTTTAATCCTAATTTTTATACTGACGAACGAGTGGATGAAAAATTCTGAAAAAATTCATGAAAATGCTCCACCCAATTAACCATTGAGCATGTTTCCCATGGTCATTTAAGGTTCTTTCGATACTAAAAAAAATTAAAAGGTTTTAAATCGATTTTTCAAACATAACATTTTAAATCGATTTTTTAATCATTACTTTTATAGTGACCAACGAGCGTATGTAAAATTCTGAGAAAATTCATGAAAATAGTCCACTCAATTACTCATTTGACCAATTTTTCCCAACGTCATTCAAGGTCACTTAGTTACTGGAAAAATTCCAAAAGTTTTTAAAAAGGTCTTTTAAAAATTATTTTCTTACTGACGAACGAGTTTTTGAAAAATTCTGAAAAAATTCATGAAAATAGTCCATCCAATTGCCCAATTATCTAATTTTTTTAATATCAACCTATGCCATTTAGATACTAAAATATTCAAAAAGTTTTTAAAATCGATATTTTAAACATTATTTTTTTACTGACGAACGAGTGGATGAAAAATCTCGAAAAAATTCATGAAAATAGTCCACCCAATTACATATTTGACCCATTTTTCCAAGGTCATTTAAACCCTTAATATATTCCAAAAGTTTTTTAATCGATTTTTTAAACATTTTTTTTCTAATGAACGAGTTGATGAAAAATTCTGAAAAATTTCATGAAAACAGTTACCGATTTTAACGTTTACGAAGTTACGTAATTTATAAAAACATTTTTTGTTTTAATTTAAAAAAATTTAGATTTTGGCAATTTGCGTTGATTTAAGGTGGAAATTTTCCAATGATTTTTAAAAATGTGTTAAATTCGCTACATGTTCACGTATAAATCATCAAAATCTAACAATACGTGCAGCAGTTACGTAATTTAAAAAAATTGTTTTGACTTTAAAATTTGCGTTTTTGGCAATTTGCGTTGATTTAAGATGGAAATTTTACAATGATTTTTCAAAACATATTAAATTTGCTACATGTTTACGTTTAAATCATCAAAATCTAACAACACGTGCAGCAGTTACGTAATTTAAAAAAAAATGTTTTGACTGAAAATTTGCGTTTTTGGCAATTTGCGTTGATTTAAGATGGACATTTTCCAATCATTTTTCAAAACGTATTAACGCTTCATTTTCACGTTTAAATCACCAAAATCTAACAACGCGTTCAACAGTTATTTATTTAAAAAAAAATACGATTTCTTGTTTTGATTTAAAAATCTGCGATTTTGGCAATTTGCATTGATTTAAGGGTGAAATTTTCGAATGATTTTTCGAAAAGTGTTGCTATATTTTCGAATTTAAAACATCAAAATCCAACAACGCTTTCAACAGTTGCATGATTTAGAAACAAAATCGATTTTATGTTTTGACTCGAAAGTTTGCGATTTTTACAATTTCGTTGATTTAAGATTTGGGATGCTCCTACACCACCTCGCCTCCAAAATTCTATCGTTCTCTGGTTTTTTGATGAAAACTTCATCTGATTATAATTTTTACAATTATCTTTTCGTCTTCATATTTGCTTAATTGTTTCGTTAAGTTTACTATTTACGTTATATTTATCTCAACAACTATTTTCAGTTAATATGTCCTAATAACTTAATACTACACATCATGAGCAATTAGAGAGTCATTTAGAATATCATGTTAAAGATATAATAGCTACTTTCTAAGCAATTGAAGGGAAAAAACATCTTTCTAGCAATTACACATAATTGGTATTATAATTCGTAAAGACCACGAGATCGATATCCGCTTGTAATTATTCGGAACAATATGCAAACAATTTGTCCTGAAACTCGCGGCTAATTTCTTAATAAATGACCGAGGAACGGCAAAGCAAATAATTAACCGGAGCAAAGTGGCGTGTTTAAGAATTAAGTTCCAACCGAGAAATTTAGACATAAATTAAAACAGTATCAATTCGAATCAGGAAAACACACGAACTAACCGAAAAAATACACAAGTCGTAAATTACACAAGACGCAGTCCTTAATTACCTGCGTTTACACAATGTCGTGACTTTGAGTCGTTGAACTTAATTCTCACGTTAATCTTAAGGAAGTATAATAAGCAAAAACTCAATTAATTTCCACCTGAAAAAAAAACTAGAATTTGTTAGCAAATTCAATTATTGGAAATTTAAAAAATTAGTACCGGTAAAACATTTTGATTAATTAAAACACTTGGTTTTGTTTCACTGATTTTATTTTTCTCTCCGACTAGTTTCGACCTTAGGTCATTCTCAAACAAAACCAAGTGTTTTAATTAATCAAATATATAATTATGTTTCACCACGGGTTAAGTGAGAAATTAATTAATCATACCGGTAAAACATTTTGAAAATCGGAAGTTTGCAGTTTTCTTGGATTTCGTCTTTCTAAAATAAATTTTTGATATTATTTAAAGCAATGTTTCAGATCACTTTTCTTTTCCGGGTATGGCATTTCAATTATGCAACCAAGATTGCATTAACCTGATTTTTTTTAATCAGTTGATCTGTGTCTAACACTTCCAGAACGGCTAAAAAACAAAATACATTTTTGTAAGATTTAAAATGCATTAAATTAGAATAACGATTTGTGATATTAATTAATGCAATGTTTGAGTTCTGTCACTTTTCTTTTCCGGGTATGGCATTTTAGGTATGCAACCAAGATTGCATTATTTTGAAATATACCTAACCTGTATTATTATCAGTTTTGTGCGTCCAGGTCTGTATTTAAAACGTCCAAGAACGCCCGAAAAAAATCAATTTTTGTAAGAAAAAAGGAATCAATTACAACACTACCTACTAAATATCGACTGGAAAATAATTATATTCTCTGCATGTATTATCGTTTGTTGTTATAATTAAAATTCCAGAAATATAATAAACTTAGCACAATCCGATAATCTCTAATCTGCCATTTTGAAGGTTAGATATTAAATGTTCCTAAATTAATATTCATAGATCTAAATATACTGCTAAAAAACTTATGATTCTTCTTAGATGGACCACCCTGTATCATTTTAAACATCAGATTTCAAACTGTCATTTAATTTATTAGTATTAGTATATATTTCATTAATTTTAGTAATAACTACGAATGCATAAATTATATTACAATATATAATATTATAAAATTAGAGAAGCTTTCAACATAATTCATGCCAAATATTAAATTAATTGGCAATTAGCCAATTACGTTCCTTCGGCAAATTCAAAATTAATAAACTAACAATTAGCAAAATAAACAGCAAATAATTAGCGGAATTCATCGGGTTTCGATTTATTCCATTATTATTAGGGAATTTTATGTAAAAACAAATTAAGTTATATCAGTGTATGTTTCACTGCGTGGCAAATGAGAACATAATTCAATAAATAATTATAGGATTCATCTGTATGCCAGGAATATATCAAGAATATGTCTTTAAATGATGCAAACATTTCGCGGCCTGCTTCGCACATAAATCTGCCCCGGATTTTTTGTACTGCATACATTATTTATGATGTTATTCGGATTTTTTTAAATCGAATTTGCTTCACAAATCCCGAATTTATTGGCCTAACCAACAATTTCGTATTGCTAAGTTTTGCGTTATTCATTGCATCATCTCTCTTATAAAAAATGTACAAGTTAAATGTTAATGTAAAATTCAGTTTCTGCGCTTGGTACGAGATGGCAGTAAAACGCCGAATCAATCATAAAATTCCTGACTTTATTGTATATAAATTGGTGATATTAAATTAATTCTAACAAAACAAAACTCAGTTTAGATTCTGAATGTTTAAAATTGTCGATTGAGTGTGTAAAGTTAACACCCTCATCAAGAGTTCTGATGGTTCTTAATAGAGTTCGCAATTAATTTTAATAGATTTAATAAAACGAAATATAACTTTAATATATGAATATTTTCTGCAAAGCAAAATTAAGTCTTACTAAGACTATAAACAAATAACTTATTGAAACCACTACTTCCATGGCTAGTGTCACGCCGGATATTGAATGATGCTAAAGAAATTTGCTTGTTATTAGTAGTACTACTAGCGACATAACATTGGTTTAAGATCGTTTATTTGTACCCACAGGACTAACTTGAAAATTAATCTAGATCGAATTAAAAAACTTTAAACTATAAAACTGAACCCTAAAATATGTCAAAATTGAGTAAAAAGCCATCTGCAGACGCGTTTCGAGATTTATCTCTTATTAGTGCAGCTTCGCATTTAAATCGAATGTTATTTTGTATCAATTTATTTTGTATAATTCAATCGAGCCTATCCTGACGTGCTTGTAAGGCCAAAACTTGATTTGTGTTATAGTTTGAAATTCTCACTTATCACCAGATGATCTTAAGGTCGCCAAGAACAGATTTAAAAAAATAACTAGATATCGCCAGAGAAAATGCAATATCAATATAAGAAATCTCTTTTCAGAAAAGCGAAAAGCTACAACGGGTCGCGAAAGTTCCGCCCGGCCATAGCTCATTTTGGGGACGATTCTCAACCCCTTACAGTGCCAATAAAAATGTACTAATGGTATTACGTTGTTCATAAATGAGTCTAGTTTTTGAAAATGAAATTTAAAAACTTCGATTATTTTTTCAATTTTCTTGTATCGAGTAAAATCGATTTAAAAAAAATCGCCCCTTTTTACATATTTCAAAATATCTTTATATATATTTATTCGGCTCGCGAAACTACACTTTATTTGCCCATTTGACCGTTTCTCTATTTTTTGGGGTTTCCGGGATCCCCATACTAAACATCGGAAAAAACTCACCCTGTATATATTTATATTTGTTGGATGATGGATTTTTGGATTTTCATCCGCGTGGTTTGTGTTATTCGCACGCAGGGGCGGCTCGTTATGTAGAGCAAAGGAGCCTTGGCACTATCTCTAATTTCAAACGAAACAAGATTTTTTTTATTAATTCTAAAAACACTGATTTGTCATTTGAAATGTTAAAACCATGCCTGCGAAAGTTTCATGAGACGAGAAGTTTTTGGAAGATTATTAAGATTATGGTGTTTTAAATAAATTTAGAAAGTTTCTAGTATTTTACAGCTGTTTTAGTTTTTTCTTGCGTCAACAAAAATGATTATAATTTTTCATAAATTTACACGAAAAATCGCAAAAGCAATCGACGGAATGTATTTGAATTTTCTACAAAATCACTCTTGAATTAATATTGAGTGATTTTGTAAAGTTTCAAGTAGGTGGCAATTGTTTTTATGTTTTTTTCGCGTCGACGAATTTATTGCAATTTTTATCTAAATTTTATCTACGTTCACATTGAAATATTCTAAAATTTAGAAACAATGCATTTATAATTTTTACGGAAATGTAGAAACACATGTGTTTTCAGTTGTTTTGGAAAGTTTCAAGTCGATGGCAATTGTTTTTATATTTTTTTCGCGTCGACGAATTTATTGCAATTTTTTTTTTAAATTTCATCTCCGTTCACATTGAAATATTCTAAAATTTAGAAACAATGCATTTATAATTTTTACGGAAATGTAGAAACACATGTGTTTTCAGTTGTTTTGGAAAGTTTCAAGTCGATGGCAATTGTTTTTATATTTTTTTCGCGTTGACGAATTTGTTGCATTTTTTTTAAATTTCATCTCCGTTCACATTGAAATATTCTAAAATTTAGAAACAATGCATTTCTAATTTTTACGGAAATGTAGAATCACAAGTGTTGTCAGTTGTTTTGGAAAGTTTCAAGTCGATGGTAATTGTTTTTATATTTTTTTCGCGTTGACGAATTTGTTGCATTTTTTTTTATTTCATCTCCGTTCACATTGAAATATTCTAAAATTTAGAAACAATGCATTTCTAATTTTTACGGAAATGTAGAATCACAAGTGTTTTCAGTTGTTTTGGAAAGTTTCAAGTCGATGGCAATTGTTTTTATATTTTTTTCGCGTTGACGAATTTGTTGCATTTTTTTTAAATTTCATCTCCGTTCACATTGAAATATTCTAAAATTTAGAAACAATGCATTTCTAATTTTTACGGAAATGTAGAATCACAAGTGTTGTCAGTTGTTTTGGAAAGTTTCAAGTCGATGGTAATTGTTTTTATATTTTTTTCGCGTTGACGAATTTGTTGCATTTTTTTTAAATTTCATCTCCGTTCACATTGAAATATTCTAAAATTTAGAAACAATGCATTTCTAATTTTTACGGAAATGTAGAATCACAAGTGTTGTCAGTTGTTTTGGAAAGTTTCAAGTCGATGGTAATTGTTTTTATATTTTTTTCGCGTTGACGAATTTGTTGCATTTTTTTTAAATTTCATCTCCGTTCACATTGAAATATTCTAAAATTTAGAAACAATGCATTTCTAATTTTTACGGAAATGTAGAATCACAAGTGTTGTCAGTTGTTTTGGAAAGTTTCAAGTCGATGGTAATTGTTTTTATATTTTTTTCGCGTTGACGAATTTGTTGCATTTTTTTTTATTTCATCTCCGTTCACATTGAAATATTCTAAAATTTAGAAACAATGCATTTCTAATTTTTACGGAAATGTAGAATCACAAGTGTTGTCAGTTGTTTTGGAAAGTTTCAAGTCGATGGCAATTGTTTTTATATTTTTTTCGCGTTGACGAATTTGTTGCATTTTTTTTAAATTTCATCTCCGTTCACATTGAAATATTCTAAAATTTAGAAACAATGCATTTCTAATTTTTACGGAAATGTAGAATCACAAGTGTTTTCAGTTGTTTTGGAAAGTTTCAAGTCGATGGTAATTGTTTTTATATTTTTTTCGCGTTGACGAATTTGTTGCATTTTTTTTTATTTCATCTCCGTTCACATTGAAATATTCTAAAATTTAGAAACAATGCATTTCTAATTTTTACGGAAATGTAGAATCACATGTGTTGTCAGTTGTTTTGGAAAGTTTCAAGTCGATGGTAATTGTTTTTATATTTTTTTCGCGTTGACGAATTTGTTGCATTTTTTTTTAATTTCATCTCCGTTCACATTGAAATATTCTAAAATTTAGAAACAATGCATTTATAATTTTTATGGAAATGTAGAATCACATGTGTTGTCAGTTGTTTTGGAAAGTTTCAAGTCGATGGTAATTGTTTTTATATTTTTTTCGCGTTGACGAATTTGTTGCATTTTTTTTTATTTCATCTCCGTTCACATTGAAATATTCTAAAATTTAGAAACAATGCATTTCTAATTTTTACGGAAATGTAGAAACACATGTGTTTTCAGTTGTTTTGGAAAGTTTCAAGTCGATGGCAATTGTTTTTATATTTTTTTCGCGTTGACGAATTTGTTGCATTTTTTTTTAATTTCATCTCCGTTCACATTGAAATATTCTAAAATTTAGAAACAATGCATTTCTAATTTTTACGGAAATGTAGAATCACATATGTTGTCAGTTGTTTTGGAAAGTTTCAAGTCGATGGTAATTGTTTTTATATTTTTTTCGCGTTGACGAATTTGTTGCATTTTTTTTTATTTCATCTCCGTTCACATTGAAATATTCTAAAATTTAGAAACAATGCATTTCTAATTTTTACGGAAATGTAGAATCACATGTGTTGTCAGTTATTTTGGAAAGTTTCAAGTCGACGGCAATTGTTTTTATATTTTTTCGCGTCGACGAATTTTCTGCAATTTTTTTCTAATTTTTTTTTGCGTTTACATTGAAATATTCTAAAATTTAGAAACAATGCATTTCTAATTTTTACGGAAATGTAGAAACACATGTGTTGTCAGTTGTTTTGGAAAGTTTCAAGTCGATGGCAATTGTTTTTATATTTTTTTCGCGTTGACGAATTTGTTGCATTTTTTTTTAACTTCATCTCCGTTCACATTGAAATATTCTAAAATTTAGAAACAATGCATTTCTAATTTTTACGGAAATGTAGAGTCACATGTGTTGTCAGTTGTTTTGGAAAGTTTTAAGTCGACGGCAATTGTTTTTTATATTTTTTTTGAGTCGACGAATTTACAGCAATTTTGTTTTAAATTTCATCTGCGTTCACATTGAAATATTCTAAAATTTAGAAACAATGCATTTCTAATTTTTACGCAAATGTAGAATCACATGTGTCATCAGTTGTTTTGGAAAGTTTTAAGTCGATGGCAATTATTTTTATAGTTTTTTCGCGTCGACGAATTTTCTGCATTTTTTTCTAAATTTTATTTGCATTCACATTGAAATATTCTAAAATTTAGAAACAATGCATTTCTAATTTTTACGGAAATGTAGAATCACATGTGTTGTTAGTTGTTTTGCAAAGTTTCAAGTTGATGGCAATTGTTTTTATATTTTTTTCGCGCAAAAAAAATGATTTAATTTTTCATAAACTTACACGAAAAATCGACAAAGCAATCGACGGAATGTATTGGAATTTTTTACCAAGTCACTCTTGAATTAATATTGAGTGATTTTGAGAAGTTTCAAGTGGATAGCAATTGTTTTTTATATTTTTTCGAGTCAATAAAATACTCTTCGGATAAATGTAAATAGGACCAAAAAATTAATTCGTCTTTAATTGATTTTTTGTTGTTTAAGGATAACTCTTGAATGGATGACCTAATTTGGCAAATTATTCCATCGAATAGATGCAGATAAGACCCAACACATGTAATTTATAGTTCAATTCGTGAACGCGAAGAGAGATTTCGAAAATTCTTTCAGCAAAGTGTCAGCACTTATTGATAACACAAGATAAGTTCAGATAATATTTTATTATTATTGAGGATAACTCTTAAACGAAAAGTGTTAGCAAAGTATTGTTCTTATATAATAGACGTAGGTTACAAAAATAAAATTTATAATTTTTTTTTTACTTTTGAACTTATGATCGGATTTCTACAAGTCTTTCATTCATCCGAAAGATATATAGAGGACCAAAGAATTGAATTCGTTGTTGAATTGTTTTTGGTTTACAGAAGATAACGGGCGACCAAAGTCAAATTCTTCCAGAAAAGTCCATCGAATAGATACAGATAACACTAAACATTTTTTTTTTCTAGTGACTTGTTTCAATAAGTTATTTGTTTGTTAGCCTTTGTAAGACTTAATTTTTGTAGAATTACGAACTGCTTGAATATTTATATATGAAGGCTACTTTTCTCTTTATTTAATTTACTGAATAATTTTGCAACAATAATCGTTTTTCTTTCTCAAAAAGTATATTATATGCTCTCCCATCGAAATGTTCCACGAGCCGCCACTGTTCGCACGACGTTTCGGTGGGCTCTTTGCCATCTTCTTCTGGTGTCTTCGCTTGAGGGTGCAAGGAATAACTACTTTAGTAACATTTTTTGCTTCGTTAGTTCAAACAATCTTCAAACATTCGGTTTCAATTCCCGCAAAATTGAGCATCCAGACGCTATTTTCAAATTCGAATTTTAAATATTTTTTCGGTGCGTTAAGAGTTTTGAATTTTAGGCAAAAGAAATGATATTTTTCTCTCAAACAGATACATTTTGTTATTTTTTATTCTAAATTATGTCTCCATGCCCCATAGTGGTACCCTTGCTCTACAAAAGGATTGGTAATACATATCCTCTTTTTACGTTTAAACTCAAATATTGTAAACAAAAGCCTTTGGAACATTTCTGGCCGAAAATATCGAACCTAAACTACGCCTAACGATGACTTTTGATTTTTTGAAAATTGACGAAATTTCGTTAAAGTGTCTGGGTAAATAGTTATTTAAACAAAAATGAAGAATATGTGTCATTTTTTTAAGCTTAAATATTGTAAACAAATGCCCATGGAATATTTATGGCGGAAAATGTCGAACCTAAACTACGCCTAACAATGACATTTGATTTTTTGAAAATACACGAAATTTCGTAAAAGTGTTTAGGTAAATAATTATTTAAACAAAAATGAAGAATAAGTGTAAGTTTTTTAAACTTAAATATTGTAAACAAAGCCCTATAGAATATTTGTGGTCAAAAATAACGAACCTAAACTGCGCCTAACGATGACTTTTGATTTTTTGAAAATTGACAAAATTTCGTAAAAGTGTTAAGGTAAATAATTATTTAAACAAAAATGAAGAATATGTGTCATTTTTTTAAGCCTAAATATTATGAACAAAGCCCTCTAGAACATTTGTGGCCGAAAATATCGAATCTAGACTGCGCCTAACGATGACTTTTGATTTTTTGAAAATTGACGAAATTTTGTAAAAGTGTCTGGGTAAATAATTATTTAAACAAAAATGAAGAATATGTGTTATTTTTTAAAACTTAAATATTATAAACAAAGCCCTATAGAATATTTGTAGCAGAAAATATCGAACCTAAAGTACGCCTAACGATGACTTTAGATTTTTTGAAAATTGACGAAATTTCTTAAAAGTGTTTAGGTAAATAATTATTTATATGTGTCATTTTTTTTAACCTAAATATTGTAAACAAAGCCCTATAGAACATTTGTGGCCGAAAATATCGAACCTAAACTACGCCTAACGATGACTTTTGATTTTTTGAAAATTGACCATGTTTCGATAGATGTCTTATCGAAAAATTGGGGTAAATTCTAAGTTAAAAGCTTATTGTTATTACTATGGCACTACAGCAATTTGATTCATTATGAATTTTAATTCATTTTCTGTAAATTAGAAGAGAAAACTTGGAAATTTACCAAAGTCAAAAATGGTGGAGGCGCCGGATTCGTGGCTGAAATTTATGGCTAACTTCCAGTCGGTAATTAACTTTCCTATAACGGTGATGGAAAATGTGATTGTTTTAATCTGTTCAGCCAGAACTCCTCTTGATACTTTTTTAAAGCAATCATATTACTGATTTGACATACCAATGTATTCAGTATTGCAGCAAATGCACATTAATAAAGAGGTAAATAAATATAAATATCTCTCCATCTAATCGAATATTGTAATTAACATATACAATTAAAATGTATTTAATTTAATATCCAACAGTATTTGACTTATGTAAAGTGTAAACCACCAATCAATTATTATTATTTCATTTATATTAATATATTTGGAACAAAAATATACAAAACATGTCCTGCATTCTTGCTTTTATTATTCCATAACAGTCTGTATCGCACCAAAAACAGTATTATTGCATTTCACCTCAATACTTAATGAAATTTTTCGCATTTTCCTTGCATTCCCTGGAGGTCAAGACTATGCGGACCCTCTCGGTGGGAAATTAAAGCAAATAAATAATTTTCGTAATTTCCTGTTCTCCGCCTTTTTCCGTTTCTTGTTAATTTCGTTTCGCATTCGAATGAAAAACAAAGTACCAGCATGAACGCATAAAAAAATCTTGTTTTCGCCCGCCGTGAAAACGAAATAATTACAACATAACAACACTCTAATGTACGTTTTATCATTTATAGGTGGGTTTTATAATTAATTATTCATCAGTGTGTTTATTTTATAATGTATTTGGTGCGAATTAATTACAGTGCGTATTATTGTAGAGAAGGCGCGATTTAATTTAATTTAATGGGAGTTTTTATACATTAGTATTTGGATTTAATAACAATTCCGTGCAGATGCGGACTGGGAACAATTACTGGCCCGGGTGTGTTCGTATATTCAGACAAGTATTATTTAAACACATTTTTTCAAACCTAACTTTCGACATAAATTAATTGATAGAAATTGCGTATAACTCGTTTAAAATTGCCTCAGATAATTGCAATTAATTTGCAACCATGTTGTTTATCATAAACTTGTTTAAATTTATCGCACACTAATCACACTGCTCTGACTTTAATGATAAAATTGCATTCTATTTTTTAACTTTATTGGAAACTCGGCGACTGGTGGCAAAAATAGAATTGGAAACTTATTTTTTATTAGTTTGGAAATAATAATAATGATTTTAATTACCTTTTTCAATTGCCGATATTCGCGAAATAAGACTTCGAAAAATCGCATGCCTTTAATTAATTACCAATAAATTTAATTCCCCATGAAAATATATAAAATTGGTTATCCTCTATACAGGATGTATTTGAAATAACGAACAGGCATTTAAGGGCACATACACAAAATATTTGTGAACCCATTTCAGTCAAAATTTATTCGAAATTTTTTTAACAATTTGAGAACCAATGCTTTTCTCATTTAATTATGTCTGCATGGAATGTGTGTTTGTTTATTTAAAACGCGAGATCCCATTTCTTGCCTCCGAAATTTAAAGTATTATTGCAACGTTTTTTTTTTTGTAATTCATTGACGCTTAAAGAGCACTCAGATATTTCCCACGCGCTTGTTGTAATTCGATATCTAAAGCAGATGCCGTTTAAAAATTAGGTCACATTACCACTGCCCCCAAACATGTTGCGTATTTTCACTCATTAACTTTAATAATTAACTGCGGGCTTTTTGTTACAGTTATAAACAAAATAATTGCGAATATTGTTTAAAAATAATATAATCTCTTTATGGTTGCGAGCCTGTTCGTTATTTCAAATACACCCTGTATAAATAAGCGAAATTAAATATTAGCACACGCAAAATTCGGCCCGCAAATGTTGAAATACAGAATATTAGTATTGCACAAAAAATAGGTTTTCACGCAGTCAATCTGTCGATGGAAAATAAATAAAATAAAATTTCGATTTGTGTTTCGTCATTATATTTGAATCGTGCCGGGGAGTTGCATCGTGTACAGAATTCAGGTTTGGTTTAACTGCACAATAAAAATTTCGTATGCAATTGTACGTCAATAATTGACAATAATTTATTGGTCCAGCAGTGCAATTCTTTTATTTGCGGTTTTCTGTTTGTTCGTTAAAGTATAAATTTGTTAGTTGTGTGTGTTTAATCAAAACTAAATTGAATTTATTTATATGCTTTAAATAAGTTTTATCAGCGATGGTGTAACTCTCAAATGGCAAATAGGGGGGCAATTCGAACATGAAATCAAGTAGGCCACACTGTTGTTCGAAAACGCACCCCGTTTTGTGAGAGACAAGGGGACTCAAGTTAATCAAGCACCCCGAGGGAACGGAATGCTACTGCGTTCGAATCGTTGTTCCTAGATAGCGCGAAAAGTAGTTTCAATTCAGAATTGAAATCCCTCAGAGATGGATGGGGCAGGTGGGTCAATTTTGGGTGTCTTTGGATAGATTTAAAAAAAATATTGTAAATGTATTTTTTGATCCCGATATATGACCGTCTCTAGACTTTTTCACCACGAAGTATATACAGGGTATTTTTTTTTATCGTGGGCCATAGGGTTTTACATGCTCAAAATTATACCTTGTGTTAATGTATATTTTATCATAAAATTTTGAATTAAATGTTAGTAATAAATCAATTATTTTTCTACATGATGCGCTTAGTCAGAATAATTTAAACATGTTTTATTTCATTAAAAAATGAAATTATTTAAAATAAATAACTGAGTAAATATAATCAAAGTACCTTGAATTTCTGAAATGTCAGATTAATTAGTGAATTAATTTCATTTTTTAATGGAATAAAACATGTTTAAGTTAATCTAATTAAGCGCATCATTTATTTATTACTAACTAAAATTTGCTTTAAAATTATATGTTGAAATATACATAAACACAAGGTATAATGTTTAGCATGTAAAATCCTATGGCTCACGATAAAAAAAACATACTGTATAGTATTCTATATAAATTAAGGGATATTTATACATTATATTCTCTCACGTTAAGCTTTTCTTTAAATAACATTTTTCGTTAAAACAATGCATTTTTCATTTCAGTTTAACTAAGAATTACCATATAATGGGTTGCAATCGTAATCCACTGTTTGTAGTAGTATTTGCAAGAACAATCCAAAATTTATATTATTGCCTCTAACCACAATTAGTTTTATATAAACTCAAATCACAAATCTGCAAATATATTTCGTTTTAAATTATACTCTCTGTAGAAATTTAATCTCATTAAGGCTGAAAGACCTCTCATTGCCTGTTGAGGTCATTTGTAAAAGTGTTCCAATAAATGTATTCTCTCTCTGTCTCTCTCTCTCTATACACTTTCATTCAAAATGTTAAAAGTATGAAATATTAAATAAGTAATCCTCAAATTCAATGCAAAATGCGTTTCGATCAAATTGCTTGTAATTCTAGAAAATTGTTCTTTATGTGACGCTGACCAAAATTTTTTAGGCACAACACCTTTAAATGAAAAAGCATAAACAGCCATATTCAATTCTACAGTATAATTATTAAGTTATCGATCAACCGAACTTTATAATTGTAAAATTATCATATATTCCGGTGAAAAAAATTAGAAATCACACATTTTGGGGGAATTGAATTTTATAAAAAACTGTTGATGCGAATTATATAAATCTGATGTATTCGGAGTACTGAATTTCGCTATTATAAAATCTTTATAAATTTAAAATTTTAAATGCTCCAAACTATACAAATGTAATTTTCGGTACATTGAATATTTTAATTATAAAATTTTACAACGAAAACGAAAAATGATGTATCGATCCATCTATATATGAAATTTGGGTTCTACTGTTTGGATTGTAGCATAATATCTACCCACTACCCTTTGCGTCCATTTTAACTTCAACTACTCAGAGTGCAATTAATTCATTAATGACTTATTTGAACAGTCTATGAATTGATATCAATGACAAAACAGTGTTTGCAGCTTATATAAAAATTAAGCCAAGGGTGGTGGGTGGTCTTTATTTCATAATTCAGACGATTAAGGACAAACCTAGAGTTTTAACAATTATATGTCTACAAGACAAACACACAAACTTTTTTTTTAAGGAATAACGGGTTAAGGAGAGTGAATGATTAAGGGAATTGGCGTAAGCGTTTTAGCTGTTCGGCCACTAACCTTGATTTTAATATTGTTGAAAATTCATTTTTATAATGAATGGGACAAATACTGAACAACCATGGATACGAGCGATAACTTTTCGTTAATAAAAGCTACCGCCCGAGCGTGGGACTCGAACCCACGACGCCTCGCACCGAAAGCGGGAGCTAAACCGCTCCGCCACGGAGCGCCCCACACAAACTTAAATTCTATATTTTTTTCGTTAATTTCCTTACATTAATGAAACACTCATTTGGGTTCTACTGATTGAATTATTGGATAGCGACCATCCACCACCCTTTACGCGCATTTTAAAATAAATTACAACCTACGCTTGGAGTGCAATGAGTTCATTAATCACTTGTTCATACACTATATGAATCGAAATCAACTACAAAACGGTGTTTGCAGCTTGGATCAAAATAATCCAGGGATGGTGGGTGGGCCCTATCTTGGAATCCAAACAGTTTAAGGTAGTGAGTGAGCGCTACCCTACAATCCAATCAGTAGAACCGAAACGAGGGTTTGATTGATGTAAGGAAATATAGAATTTAGGATACAATATAGTGGATTATTAAGCTTTAAAAACACCGAACTTTATAAATACATAATCATCGATGCAGACAACATTATAAATATAAAGTTTTTGGTGCAAACAATTTTATAAATGCAAAACATTCGGTGAAGTGAATTTTATAAAAACAAAATTATATAGTATTATTAATATATTCAATTTTATATTAGTAAAATTCATGATGAATAGAACTTTGTAAGCATAAACTTTTCGATGCTGTAAACTTTACAAATAGAAAGTTTTTATAATTATATAACATTTCCTGAATGGAAAATTATGAAAATAAAGTTGTCAATACGCTGATAATTTTTGGTGCATCGAACTTTGCAAAGGCTCAATAATCGTTTTACCGAAATTTATAAACATCAAGTTTTCAGAACATAAATATAAAATGCTAAATTCATTTTACCGTTAAAATTTTCGTCGAAAAGAATTTTAAAATTATAAAGTTTTCGATGAATATAACTTTGTAAACATAAAATTATCAATGCTCTAAAATTTATAAATATCCAATTTTCGGTGCATGGACTTTTATAAATATATAATATGTGGTGAATGGAAAATTATAAAAATTAAATTGTCAGTGCGCTGATCTTTGTCAATAAGTAATTTTCGATGCATCGGACTTTCTAAATGCTTAATAAAAAATTTGAATATAAAATGATAAAGACATCATTAAAAAGTGACAATGATAAAGTGCCATTACATTAAATAAATACAAACATTGGAAAAATCAAAAATCCGGAAAATTTATAAAACGATAAACAATCATGAATTTATGCGATCGGTATGTAAACATACTCTGAATAGTGCAACTTTTTCCTAATTTAAGCCACCCTGTATCTTTTACCATTTTCAAGATCCCCATGCTGTGCATTCTTATCTTCGACAGGGTGTATATAATAAATGTTAACATTTAATCTGTTAAATGGCTTTCGACAAAAGAATTTTCTGCCTATGCACGAATGTAATAGGCCAACATGTTCACAACTAAATAAGTGTTTTAATAAGCACTTCTTTTGATTTCAAACAACAAACAAGTCGAAAGCGACGCTACACTAATGAGAGATAAATGACGCAGTGTAAAGTTTTAAATTATTTTTTCTGTTGTTCGTTGGTTAATGGCTAACTTTAATGTATCAAAAATCGTTCATTAATATTCCCTATTAATGAACGATTTTCATTAATAAACAATTTTCATTAATAAACGATTTTTCATTATTGAACGATTTTTCATTAATTAACGATTTTTCATTAATAACAGATTTTTCATGAATGAACAATTTCTAGTTAAGCATTAAATAGCTAATTCATGAGGCACTTATTACTCATAATTACTGGAAATGTAACTGATAACGGTGAGAAAACGATCTATAATTTGTTTCACATGTAAATGCAAAAGTATATCAATTCTCTGCGTTAGAAACAAATTAGCCGTGAACCGCTTTCGATTTCGATATACCATTAAATGTCAAAGTGTGAAAAGTCAAATTTATAAAACGCGTGTATTAAGTGTATGTCTGCTTGTATGGATAGTGTCGAGTTTACTTTAATACCGCCAAAAGTACGAACCAATGCAAGTAATGCTTCCGGAAGAGTGTAAACATTTTTACGAAAAAACTTAGAATTTATTTCTTGCTGTGAGGAGAAACAGGTAAAGCATGAGCGTCATTCGGAATCTATGCTATTCGCATTTTTTGCCAATATTGCTACAAAGGGCTTAATGGCAAGTTTTTTGTTTTGTTTTTACTAATCTAATTTTTTCCGAACAACGGAAAAATCTTGTAACCAACTCGTGTGTTAATTGGCGATTAATGATCTCAACAATAATGTCTCGATCATTAATCGCTATCATTAACACACTCGTTGATTAAATAACTATTATTGTTCTACATCAATTATTTCACCATACTGTGTTTGCATCAGGTAGATGAAAAATATCCAATAATTCACAGATTGGTTGAGGGCTGTAACTTGGAGAAGAAGAAGGGGTTTTGAACAAAAAATTATATAAAAGACCTCCCTTAATTTTTGCTGAAAAATCACCCTTTAAAATCTTTTGCATCAATTTAGAAACACCCTATATATCGATGTTTATAAACTCCGATATATATCATGGATATTTATGGAACGAACAACACCAAAAAATCCTCGCGTTTCTCAAATATTCCCATTTGCAGCAATAGGAAATAGGAATAGTAAGCATTTGCTCTAATATAAACCAGAGATGGCCGATGACCCTATTTTGTGAGTCAACTCAAAAAAATTGATTCTTGAAATCGCGTTCAAATGTGTGGAAAAAAGTGATGAGCAAAAAAAAAACAAAAAAGAAAAGATCCTTCACCCCTGAAAACATTCTGAAGAGCAAAAAAAGCCCTCATTTCGAAAAAATTTCAATTTTATGTCAAACATCATGGATTGATGATTCAGTTTTCAATTAACCTTATGTTCTAAGATTTCTTAATATTTTAACCGCCCTAGTGGTGGCAATTGCCACCGCAACATTTACATGTCTCTACTTACTGTGACAATCCATATTTTTGCTGTTTAACACTAGATGTCACTTCAACAAAGCCTCACTAATTAATTCCTATACTAATTAATCAAATCAGTTCAAATTTGGTATTTATGGTCTTAAGAAGCTCCCCATCAAGAATAATTAACAAAAAATTTTTTTTTCATATTTAAAAATCCAGGGCTGAAAGGGTTAACAATTTAAATATTATTTTTTTGCTATCTTGTAAACAACTGTGGTTTTTGCGATAAATAGAAACAATTTGATTTACACGTTATCACGTCTTTTTTTTTAAATAATAACAACTAACAGATTTTTCTAAAATAATAACAACTAACAGATCAGGGCTGACTTGATTAGTTTGGGAAATATCGGACGTTTTTCAATTTTTGGCAATTTTAAAATACGTCTTCTTCTCAATAAATATAAGATATGTGAAAAAACAGTAAAATAGTTATTTGCGTGGTCCTCTTCGCAGAATTCAGTGGCGTGCTTCTTTTTAATTTTTTATTTAAGAGTTATGGCACAAAGTTGCGTCTTTAATGTTTAATACCCTGTTTGGTGTTATGTCATTGAATAGAACTTTAAATCAGTATTATATTGAAAACATGGTTAATAAAAATGTACGTAAATTAACGAGAAAAGACGATTATATTAAAAATTTGAGTCATAACTCTTAAATTAAAAGTCAAATAAAAAAGTAAGCACGTCACTGAATTCTGCGAAGAAGTCTACACAAGTAACCATTTAACTGTTTTTATTTTTACTCTCTTCGTTACGAAGTACGAGAAAGTATTGTGATCATGATTTTTACATTCTCCGTTACGAAGTACGAGAAAGTATTGTGATCGTGATTTTTTTTTCAAAAAATTTTTTTACGGAAATATCCGTTTTGGGGTCCCTAGATGCAATTTCAACAATTTTTGGAAAAAAAAAATTTGTGTCTGTGTGTGTGTGTGTCTGTCTGTGTGCGCTGTATCTCAAAAACTAATAGAGCAATTGATATGAAACTTTGAACATACGTCTTATTTGATAATCCGAAGAACTGAAAAGCTTTTGGTAAAACTTCGTACACCGGAAGTGGGTGTTTACCTTAACTGTTTTTTGTTTTTTGCCAATATTTTCTTAAGTATAAAAAATATCACAAAAACATTTAAACAAACATCGAAGACAACAAAGAAATGAAAAGCTTTTGCTTGAAAATATTTTTCATAAAATCATTGCTATTCGAGAAAAAAATTTATTAACTTTTTTTAATTTTTGGTTTATAATTATGAAACGATAATAGTTACAGCAATTTTATGTGAATAATAATTGTAGATAATGTTGAGTTTATGAATTTGAAGTATAATTTTCCATCTTTCATGATTTTGACGTTTTAAACGTCAGTTTCATCCGAGTTTACGCAACGCTCGATGTACATTTAAAATATGATTTCCATTTAAAATAAACCCATGAAAACGTAAATATAAAGTCGGAGAAAGTAACATGATGGCCACATCACCATTTTTTTTTACATTTTTTTTACGGAAATATCCGTTTTGGGGTCCCTAGATACCATTTCAACAATTTCTGGATTTTTTTTTGTGTCTGTGTGCGCTGTATCTCAAAAACTAATAAAGCAATTAATATGAAACTTTGAACATACGTCTTATTTGATACTCTGAAGAACTGAAAAGCTTTTGGTAAAATTTCGTACACTGGAAGTGGGTGTTTACCTTAGCTATTTTTTGTTTTTTGCCAATATTTTTTTAAATATGAAAAATATTACAAAAACATTTAAAGAAATATTGAAGACAACAAAGAAATGCACATCTTTTGTTTGAAAACATGTTTAATAAAATTATTTTTATTCGAGAAAAAAAATTATTTATTTTTTTTTATTTTTGGTTTATAATTATAAAACGATAATAGTTACAGCAAATTTATATTAGTAATAATTGTAGAGAATGCTAAAATGAACAACTTATAAAGAATAAGTTTTTTCCGAAATCCCTTTAGTTTTTGAGTAAACTGAGTTTTTGAGAAGTATAATTTTTCCATCTTAAATAATTTTGAGGTTTTAAACGTCAATTTCATCCGAGTTTACACAACGCTCGATGTACATTTAAAATATGATTTCAATTGAAAATAAATCTTGAAAACGTAAATATAAATGACTATGATACCATCAAGTCGGAGAACGTAACATGATGGCCACATCACCATTTTTACATTTCTTGCAGTTTTGAGAAATAGACGTATTTTAAAATAGCCAAAAATTGAAATCCGGTTGCGGGATGTCTATAAAAACCTTGAGGCCCACTTGCACCGCAGGTACTTAATGGTGGTTAAGAAGTTAATCATGATTAAGCGTCTGATTGAGTCAAAATAAGACTTAAAAGTGTGATGAATATGTTTTTGTGTAAACAATTTGCGAATGAAATTGTTGTGTTTTAAAGAAGTACAAACTGCTACTAACCACTGATCAAAGTTAATCGGCCGTGGTGCAAGTGGGCATGAATTTTAACCACCCGGTACATACATAATAATAAATTATTAGTTGTAAAACATTGTAAATGTTATATTGTGTGTGTGTAAATATGAATAACTGCCTAGTAACCGTCGCAATTATACAAATAGATAATAATAATAAAATAGAGACTTGTTTTGTGTATTTTGTTATTGTTATCATTATATTACAATTTGTTTCACAATCGAGCATAAATGAATAATTATTATTTATTAAAATACTCAATAATTGCATTTATGAATACAAACAATTTTAACATCAATACATCTCCTATATAGAATATTGTAACAGTGGCGGATTCAGAGAAAGTTCTGGGGGGGGGGTCACTCGAAGTAAATATTCAGAAGAACTTAATGAATTAGTGGCTGAATGGTCAAACCTATGCCAAAAAAAAGAAAACTTAATGACTTTTTTGTTGTCCATTTGGGCATAATGTATGCATACTTGATTGACTGTAGACACGTCTACAGTCAACCAAGTATTTAGTCATATGGAACTAATCTAATGTATATTTAATATACCAATATAATAAATTAAATGTACCAGTAGCATTGGACACAATACATGAAAATTTGAAACAAATTAAAAATTAATTTTTAAATTTAAGGATTTAAAAAAATCTGTCATCGAGTATAGTCTAGGATAACTAGATAACTAGATAAGATCAATTTAATTTTTAATAACAACATATGTCACTAGAACAATTTCAAATGCATACAGTTATTAACTGTCATAATGATCCTTAACCTCAAAAACAAATCTGAAATGAAACATGCAACCACAGCTAGAAGAAAAATGCACGTACCTAATATGTAGATCCTTTAGCGAAATCCAGAGCCGTGCACACACCAAATTAATCAATTACACATTTAAAAACAAAAAGCGTTTCACGTCTCCAAACATTTGAATATAAATCGCACACTAATTGGATTTTGATTCTTTAATTTTTCCACTCCGCAATAAATGAATATTCAGCGGCGTTTAATTTTTCCTGCCACCGGAACTTGTTTACACTGCCTCGGCAAACATGTGTGTATGTATAAATTTAATTTTTTCGCCGTTGATTTTTCGGAAACGCGCACCCACACCGAAACAACAGTTAAAATCCTCTTTCTCCTTCTCTCTGGAGGGTTTCACCCGAATTATTCCTTAGTTTAGGTAGTTTAACACTGTAACTATTCCCAGCAGCACAAAGTTTTAAGAACCAGGGCACCGTCTTCACTCGAGTTTAATTTTGCCGGTTAGTCGGGATGATGAATAAACTTAACTATAATCCGCACACTTTCAAAACTGTGTCATCCTGGCGAGCACGTGATTTTTCCGCGGAAATCGGGTTCGAGTGTCGCCTCGCATACTGTTTAATAATTGAATCCGTGCCCGGTATAACTTTTGTTTTATCGTGCGCGATCGTGTTTTGTTGCCGTGTGTTGTAAAATTTTTTTTTAGGGGGGGTTGAGCCGGTTTCAGCGTGTCGACGCGCGTGTACGAACTGCCCGGGATCGACGCCCGACGTCGGACCGACACTGCCGGCTTCGCGCTGAAACCGCTAGGGGCGCTGCGCGGCACGCAAAAATCGTTACTGTTTGCGCAAGGATATTGCGATTTCTAGTTTTGGGTGTTGCATATTTTCGATTTTTTTTTTCGTGTATTTTTGTTTTTTTGTAATTAAATCAAGAAATTCGTAATTGGGGCAACGTCTTGTAGATTTCTGGGAAATTATCCTGAGCGAGATTTTCTACACGCAATATATTTAGATAAAATACATAAGAAAAATGTTTGAAAATTTGCGCAATAGCGTGATGATTTAATTTTAATCTTAATCTAATTTCATTTTAACTTTGATTCTCATTTTCATTATAAAGGCTGATTTCTGCAAAAACTTTAAGTATCTCTGAGCTATGGGATAAACCCTTAATCGATTCCTCAAAGATCTTTTTAGTCTATCTTGTACTTTATGTAATAATAATAATAAAATGGCGAAAAGACTGCTAGTCGATAAACTTTTAAAATAACAATTAATTCGATTTGTGTATATTATTAATTATGTAACAAATCATAAAAATCATTTAGTAGTAGTATAAAAGCACTTGGTTTGTTGCACAAATTATAAGTTTATTCCGGCTAGTTTCGATATGTTATATTATTTTCAGGGAATGCATACATATTCCTCAAGGAATAACGAACGGGTATACAATCCGTGAAAATGATGTAACATATCTGAACTAGTCGGAATTAATTTATAATTTGTGAAACAAACCTAGTTCTTTGTCTTACTATTATTACATATTACGATATGTTTATGTGCTAAATCAGAACCAAATCCAAGAAACTTGGTTGGCAAAGTTGATAAGTGAAAATTTAACGTTTTAAACATCGCGCACACCCGCAATTGCCAGTTTTACGCATACATACAAATTCTTCTTGTCTTTGCATATCAAGAGTACAATTTTTTTATTTGCGGATATTTCGTTTAAATCGCAAAAACATAACGAGTAGAGAGAGGATTTTACGCATTATTAAAAGTTGAAATATGTGCAATTATATATGCATTTAAAACATCGAAAATTTGCAACAAATATGCATTATTATACTAAAATATGCAAGTAATAAATAGAAATATGTCAATTAAAAAATACATAAGTTTGTTTATAAAAAAAGAACCTTTATTGGCATAATTGTCATTTTTGGCAGTTAAAAATGGTTGTTTCCGACACTTGAAAATTGGCCTTTTGGCACTTGAAAATTGGCCTTTTTGCAGTTGAAAATTTCCCTTTTTGCAGTTGAAAGTTGGTCTTTTTGGCAGTTGAAATTGTCATGTTTGGCAGTTAGAAATTGTCATTTTTGGCAGTTAAAAATTGTCATTTTTGGCAGTTAAAATGGTCGTTTCCGACACTTTTTGACAAATTTGCCTTTTTTGCAGTTGAAAGTTGGCCTTTTTTGCAGTTGAAAATGTCCCTTTTTGCAGTGGCTTCTTCACCGACTTAAAAAAAATATAGATCTTCCTTATGTCTTCTTCACCGACTTTAAAAAAATATAGATCTTCCGCATGCCCTCTTCATCGATAAAAATAAAATATAGATCTTCCTTACGCCTTCTACACCGACTTAAAAAAATATAAATCTTCCTTATGCTTTCTTCATCGATTTAGAAAAATATAGATCTTCCTTATGCCTTCTTCACCGACTTAGAAAAATCTAGATCTTCCTTATACCTTCTTCGCCGACTTAAAAAATATATAGATCTTCCTTAAGTCTTCTTCACCGACTTTAAAAAAATATAGATTTTCATTATGCCTTCTTCAGCGAATTTAAAAATATATAGATCTTCCTTATGTCTTCTTCACTGACTTAAAATAATATATAGATCTTCCTTATGTCTTCTTCACCGATAAAAATAAAATATAGATCTTTCTTACGCCTTCTACACCGACTTAGAAAAATATAGACCTTCCTTGTGGCTTCTTCACCGACTTAAAAAAATATAGATCTTCCTTATGCCTTCTTCACCGACTTAGAAAAATATAGATCTTCCTTATGCCTTCTTCACCGACTTAGAAAAATAGAGATATTTCTTATGCCTTCTTCACCGACTTTAAAAAAAATTAGATCTTCCTTATGCCTTCTTCACCGATAAAAATAAAATATAGATCTTCCTTACGCCTTCTACACCGACTTAGAAAAATATAAATCTTCCTTATGCCTTCTTCATCGATTTAGAAAAATATAGATCTTCCTTATGCCTTCTTCACCGACTTAGAAAAATCTAGATCTTCCTTATACCTTCTTCGCCGACTTAAAAAATATATAGATCTTCCTTAAGTCTTCTTCACCGACTTTAAAAAAATATAGATCTTCCTTATGCCTTCTTCACCGACTTAAAAAATATATAGATCTTCTTTATGTTTTCTTCACCGACTTAGAAAAATATAGATTTTCCTTGTGGCTTTTTCACCGACTTAAAAAAAATATAGATCTTCCTTATGCCTTCTTTACCGCCTTAAAAAATATATAGATCTTCCTTATGTCTTCTTCACAGACTTAGCAAAATATAGATTTTCCTTGTGGCTTCTTCACCGACTTAAAAAAAATATAGATCTTCCTTATGTCTTCTTCACCGACTTAGAAAAATATAGATCTCCCTTATGCCTTCTTCACCGACTTAAAAAATATATAGATCTTCCTTATGTCTTCTTCACCGACTTAGAAAAATATAGATCTTCCTTATGCCTTCTTCGCCGACTTTAAAAAAATATATATCTTCCTTATGCCTTCTTTACCGACTTAAAAAATATATAGATCTTCTTTATGTTTTCTTCACCGACTTAGAAAAATATAGATTTTCCTTGTGGCTTTTTCACCGACTTAGAAAATATATAGATCTTCCTTATGCCTTCTTCGCCGACTTTAAAAAAATATAAATCTTCCTTATGCCTTCTTCACCGACTTAAAAAATATATAGATCTTCTTTATGTTTTCTTCACCGACTTAGAAAAATATAGATTTTCGTTGTGGCTTCTTCAGCGACTTTAAAAAAAATATAGATCTTCCTTATGCCTTTTTCACCTACTTAGAAAAATATAAATCTCCCTTATGCCTTCTTCACCGACTTAAAAAATATATAGATCTTCCTTATGTCTTCTTTACCGACTTAGAAAAATATAGATTTTCCTTGTGGCCTCTTCGCCGACTTAAAAAAAAATATAGACCTTCCTTATGCCTTCTTCACCGACTTAGAAAAATATAGATCTTCCTTATGCCTTCTTCACCAACTTGAAATGTCTTCACCAACACCAAATTTGACTTCTACCTTAAGTTACGATTTATTTAATGTTACATACTCTGCAGTATGGAAGGTTGAACTTTGAAAACAGCAGCAATGAACAAAGTAAAGTTCGTCCAAGAATGCAAACAATATCCAGTTGTTTTCATTGCCACTACAAGATCTCTAAACTCCCTAAACACAGCATTAAATAGCAAGCGTTAAAAGGACATGATGTTGGCAGTACCCCGCAGCGTTGCCGCTTGTTCACACTATTGTCAGCTGTTCGATCGAGTTTCGTTGCGAAGTTTACTTACCGTTGTTGTTATTGTATCACATTAAAAATATATACAAATACACCACTGTAACAATTCCACTGGTTTAAAAAGAGTTGACAAAGATAGTTTTGAAAATAAAATGATAAATTTTTACACAGAGTTAAATGGGAATGCGGACGATATACTCGTTTTCTATCATCTGTTTACCGCGTTCGAAGCGCCCCCATCGGTAAATTTCGAGGCCAATTATGATTACATATACTCTTGGCAACAATGCGGGGACTTTAAGCCCTTTAAAATATTGCCTGGTTTCTTGGACGAACTATATATTGTAAAATACTCAAGATTTGTATTTTATTGTTTTTTGGTGTCGACCAGGATGTCATAAGTTCTCGTTAAGACTTTTTATTTGCTATACAAATAAGGAAATCTGCATATCGACATCAATAACAATAATATCCTGTAGCTCATTATCGAAGGCAAGATTGAAGGAGGACGAGGTAAAGGGAGAAAGAAGATGCCTTGGCTAAGAAATATAAAATAATGGACGGACCTAAAAATGTTTGGAAGTCTGGTTCATACAGCAAGAAATCATGTTGCAAACATACATTATTGGATAAATGCACAGAAAGAACGACGTAAATTTTCTACGGATGATATTTAAGAATTTAAAATGCATCAAAATTCAAAATATTTAAAAAAAGTACTAAGAAACTTTTCCATAAACTCAGTAGAACATGCTGCGATTTAACTTTAAAAACAATAGACATGCGTCGTTAATTAGATTCGAACGCTCAAGCAATTTTGATCGTTGGGCCGCCAAAAATATCCAGAATATGAAGATGTTAAAACATTAACTCTTTGAAGGGCCAGAAATTCTCACATTTCTAGATCCAAGCGGGGCCACACAAAAAAGAAAATAAAAGTTTAAACTTTTTGGAGTTTAAATAAAATATCCTACTTGTCAATAAATGTGTTTATGTGTACAGATCGAAATATAAAACGAAAATATTCAAACTATATAATTTTAAAAGGTGGTACAATGCTCGAACCACCGGCCCACTAGGCATGTTCAAAAGGTGGTACAATGCCCCTCAAAGAGTTAATGAAAAATAGTATTGCAATAATAATAGAAAATGGTTGTTTTGAGATTTTATTTAGTTTATTTAGTTCTTCTGAACGCAGTAGAAAATGTTTTTTTTTATCCAAAATTGGACTTAAGAAATACATAGATCCTTCGTATGATTTTTGAAATATTTCAAATTGACACCATGTACGTCAAAAACATTGTTTTAATATTAAATGCAATTACAGACGATTTTGGATAAAATTTTATATTATACTCACGTGGAATTGCTCATTAGTCCCTTAAGAAAATAACTTTTTCTTGCGGGAAAATATACATTCGTATAATAAATACCCATTTTTTTTTTAAATGTGACAATCTTAATTGTTTCGACTTTTCGAAACATTTACACAATATTTTTATTTTGGCTATATTTCCACATTTTTTGTGGTATTAAACTTTTGGACGATGATGGCTTTTAAAAAGCCATTGTCGACATTAATATTCCATTCTTGTACAATAGCGTAATGTGCTTTAAATTTAGAATTTTAATAATAATAATATAAAACTCAAAAGCTATTTTCGGTTTCAAAATCAATCCCTCAATGGATTTTGATAAAATATTAGGATGGTGTAAAATTAGCTAAAAATGTCAACATTTTAACTCAAAATGGATGAAAATTTGAAAATTTCTGATGGTTTCATAGCAAATCTTTTTAATAAAATAAGAGGATGATGTTCTACACATTTATGAATGTAAAATTAGCAAAAAGCATCAGTTATAGTTTCTCCAAAGAATTTTAAATTTACGAAAACTTGAAATTAAATAACCTACATATTTCACTTTACCACACAACTACTCTACATTCTTGACTAATGCCACGACGAACATTGAATTGTACGAAGATGTCAAATCTTATTTTGCTAAAATTTAGTTTTTTTCGATCCTTTAAATTTCTTTTTATATGGAGATCCGATAAATATTTTAATTTTAAATTTATAAAAACTTGAAATTACATTAACTACATATTTCAATTTACCACACGACTACTCTACATTCCTGACTGATGCCACGACGAATATTGAATTAAACAAAGATCGCAAATCATATTTTGCTAAAATTTAGTTTTTTTCGATCCTTCAAATTTCTTTTTATGGGGAGATCCGATAAATATGAGAGTCCCTGGACACAATAAACTATTCCTATTTTGTTCTAACTCTTGATCAAATGCCGCGCTACGCATTTTTGAAAGTAAACCAAAAAAAAAACGCTTAAATTTATCGTAGAACAAATTGGCAATTAATTTAATAACATTTTGGCCGGTTTTTCCTTTTATGCCCGAAATAGAAAATTGCACTTATTGCAATGGTTAAATATTGCCATTATATGTTAAAATATGCATTTAAAAAAAACGAAATATGCATTATATGGGTAAATATGCAAAATATGCAAAAATATGCATTTTGCATAAAATCCTCTCTCTAATAACATAACGAACAATGTTGATAAGCAACAACACAAAAATGTTTAAAACTCACAATTTTGTTTTCTTGTGCATGATCCGAGCGATTCCGAATGTAACCCGGAAAAATATTCTTGCCTTCAAAATTTTCGAGTTTTAAGTTTTAACGGAAATAATATCTATTTTTAGGCCCTTGGTGACACATATTTTCTGATTGTGCCTGTATGCGTATTTGTTGGAGCGATGGTAATAAATTATCCGGATTTTTAAACGCCTATTTGTAAATTTAAACAAAAGCTTTCCATTTTTTCGTTGTAAATAAAATGTTAAATTTAAAAATCTGTACATGAACATTTCCGTAATTAATTTATGTTCTTGTTTGATTATCTGGGGTTAAAATTTCAAATTTTGGCGCACATAAAGCGGGCCTCCGTGGCATAGTCCCAAGCAGGAAGAATTTCTGATTCTAGGCTCCGCTGGCGTGGGTTCGAGACCCATCCGGGAGGCCATTTTCCTTGCCTATGTAATTCTTTACCGAATAATAGTAATACAAACACATAGTATTGTAAAATCTTGTTCTAGTATTTTTATTTACTTATATTTTTTAAAGAAAATAGGGATCATTTCACATCAGTGTCTAATTCGCCCGCATCGAGTGAATCTAATAAATTTAAAATATTAACTAGGGGCTGTAACATTTACGTCGATCCATCTCTAAAATGATAGTATACAAAAATATTCCACCATATATAAAAAGTTAGACAATTACAAACATTTCTTTTCATAAAAAAATATAACCACCTACCCAGATCCTCCTGGAGGCGAGTATCGTGAACGGGACAGGAATCGTGTTTACATGAGATATTATGTATTTAAATATGTTGTTATAAGTTAAATAAAGTAAAATCTCACCAGTAATTTTTTCATATCGGAGCAGTGCAAATATATTTCTCTACAGCGTGTCATAATTTTGAAGCATTAGCATTGCTATCTGGGTAACTATAAGAAATAGAAAGTTGGCTAAATTAAAGCAAAGTTGTGTATTTGAATACTGAATGATTTGTTAAAAAGAAATTTAAGATATTCCTACTACTTCCGGAGATATTCGATAGAAACCGAAAGTCAATTTTGGTTTTTATTTTTTTACGACTTTATTTCTGGCTATTTTGAAAAACTAAGACACTTTTGTAAGCTCTTCCAGAAAATGATTTTATTTTCCAAATACACGTTTCGTTATTAAGATAACCACATCAATTTTTTTTTCAATACGGACCTGGATTTTTTATTTAATTGTTTAGCTTTTCACCTCCTAAAACTAATGATGTATCACACTTGTTACTAAATTGCTTGTTGCAGGAGTTATTTAAAGTTTTTTTGAAAATTGAAAACTTTATTTTGAAGATGAACAATTATTACATTTAATGCTTCTGCAACAAGTAAGGTTGTCTCATCTATTTAT
Organism: Ocypus olens; assembly: GCA_910593695.2. Classification (NCBI taxonomy): domain Eukaryota; kingdom Metazoa; phylum Arthropoda; class Insecta; order Coleoptera; family Staphylinidae; genus Ocypus; species Ocypus olens. The sequence continues at coordinate 46,950,516 of OU343056.1, read as the reverse complement.
AAAGAAGTAATAAACATAATAATAAAAATTCAACTTAAAAATTAACAAACTTTTGCAACAACAAAAATAAATTAAGGGTGTCAATCCGGAACATTGCAAGGACCTGGATATAAAATTTTCAGAAAGGCTAAACGTTAAACAGTTTAGGTAATCATGGTGATGGTTGCGACCGTTACTACGTGGTAATTTATTATAAAATCACTGAATAAAACACTTACAATGTTTTTTACCACAATTTATTTGATGTATGTACAAATATTTCATATACATACTGTTGCGGATTACGGTGGTGTGGGAAACCGATGTACGCTCTCCAACAACTTTCGGCTGCATGCAGTGACGGAGAGCATGAGAAAATATTATAAAAAAAAAAAAGAAACTCTACTTACCTTATGCTTGTTGAGGATGTATCCGTATTGACGCGACACAAAAGGCGAATACGAAAGATTGCGCGAGAGACAAAAAAAAAAGGTTGAGTGATATTCGAAGTTGAGATATTACGGGCTTTATTATATTTAAAGTAAAAATAACAAACAAACAAACAACACGAACAACAAACAAGAACAATAAACAAACAAGAAAACGATAAATAAAACAACAAACAAGAACAACACGGGAAGCAGAACTGCTTGTTGAATTTTGAATTATGGCGAGGGGCGACACGAAGTACTACGGAGTACAAAAACTGCGAAAGGCGCGATTAAAGATGACTGTCGACTCGTGAGGACCACTGTCTACTGTCTTTTATAATGTTCTCCCCGTCGTATTATTTTGTGGGGGTGTTTTGCAAAATCGAGGGTAGTAGGGGGTAAAATTGTTCGGTTACCCTCTACGAGAGGGTACTACCCGTCGCACTTTGACATTAAATTAATCTAAACCTTATCCTATCCAAAACTAACTTAACTATATATACAACCCTCATAAGTACACACGCGGGCACGTACGTTGTACCGCGTAACTGCTGTGTGGTGCCACGCGAGGCGATGGATGTTGAGGTTAGGTTTGAGCGATGCATATGTGGTGTTTGGTATCAAAACGTGTGTTACGGCACGGGTATGATCATGACATCCAGCCTTACGTGATTCGTGAGTACGTGCTCATATGAATCGCGAGTACAGGTTTGGCAAACCTGGGATGTCATGGATTTGGTTCCCACGGCCGTAACAATATGCACCGCTCGGTTTATTGGTCATTTATTGGGCCCTCGCCGGAACTCGTGAAGGACAAGCTAGTTTTGGGGAAGTGCCTTTGTTACGAATTTTGCATGCCCTTGCGTCTTAATCAAGCTGTCACGTCTTGGCGTGAAATTGACGACGGACAAGGGCATTCGTAAGAAAAGAAAAATTTCTATAATAAAATTGTCTTTTCTATTTTTGTGCACTTCCCGGAGACTATTGCTTAGTCCTATTGTTCCTGTCACGTTCTTGTCCGAGGGCACCAATATTTTCAAATAATGGTTTATGACCAAAAAAAAAGAAAAGAAGAGAAAGCTAAATTTGATGCAGCTGTATTATGCTAATCGCGACGTGTACGTATGAGGGGATGTGTTGGCAATGTGTTGGCGATGGCGACCTAACTTTATGCAGCTTATGACTAACATGCAACCTATTTTGACATGCTTAGTCGCGCTGTGTCAATGTATGCATTACGAACGTAACTCATTTTTAATATCAAAAAAAAAATGCATATGAAACAATGAAATAAAAATAAAAAATAAAGAATGATGTATTGAGAATAGCGCGCGGTTTAATTGTAAAATAAGCATTGTTATGGCGTTCCCGGTAGAACGCCGATAACAATACTTATCACGACTTAAGTTTCGACGTTTTACTGTCATTATCAACTTAAGTCGTGATATGTATGTATATGAAATATTTGTACATATATCAAATAAATCGTGGTAAAAAACATAGTAAGTGTTTTATTCAGTGATTTTAGTTTAGTTAAGTATAAATAGTCTTGGTTTTGCTGGTCACCCGTGACCCCCACGGCGTTCAACGTTGTAATTGTTGCTTGTGATTTAAGCATAGACAAAATTTGTAGAAAAAGCAAAAATTTACAAATTTCGCTCCTGTAATGATTTAGTAATTTTAGCATATTATTTAATTTAGCATATTATTTAATCCCGTATTATTCTTCGAGTATTTGTATTTAGTTGACTTGTTAGTAACATTGCGTAGTCGCCGTGATAACAGTGTTTTATTTTTATGGCCCGCTTTATCTATAATTGGATCAAATAGTCGGTCGGCCGGCTTAAATACGGCCCTGCATTCTCCGCCGGAAAAAAAATAAATGTATCAATATAACGGGGGACCTCCTCTTCTCTCATTTATTATACAATTATTCCGAACCGCTCCGGAACAAATTGTGCAATAACAATGCAAATCGTCAACAATAAAATAAATTGAATGTAATTATTGTATACATGACCGTCGTATTGTTTCTGCCAATGTAATCCGACGCTAAGTTTACCTTTCGTCTTATTTTACTTGTCTGCATTATTAAGCAAAATAATACACCTGATGCCAATCAAGAAATGCAAAACAAATGTGTGTTTGATAGTACAGTAGTACCAAAATCCCGTGGCAAGTTGCGCAGAGACCAACTCAAATTTCAAGACTAATTATTCGGCGAGCGTCGCGGGAACATAATGTAAATGTAGACACAGAATAATAATAATAATAATAATATTGATAATAATAATAATAATAATGATAATAATAATAATAATAATAAATTGTCTTTATTGCGAGAAAACAAAGTACAAGAAATATCATGGCAGAGTAGGCGAAGTTCAGTGAGGTAGTAGCCTCTTACTGCTCTTCCACTTAACCTACAGTCGTCGCGAAATGATGATTCATCTTCAATTCTGTAGTGCGGCCACGCGGAGATTTGTAATCGCGTTCTCTCCGAATAACATAAGGTGACATGCGATTTTGGTTTTACTGTACGTTACTAATTTATAAACGATTCATTTATTAGTATGGCAATTTGAAATACTAAAACAATTGAAATCTATAATGCAAGTATTCTTTATTTATTTATTGACAGTTGATTTGACATAATATTTTAAATAATTACAAGAGATAAAGTTGGCAAATGTTAATTTTTGTAATTTACCTACCTCGAGTAAAATATTTGAAATAATTTCAAATAATTACACTGGTCGGCAAAAAGGAAAAAAAATCAAGCCCTGATGCCATTCCTACTGATTTTTATGTAAAATGACTTCCTGAATCCGAATATGACCCCCGTTTTCCCCTATCACCCATCATTTTTGGGGGACGCCCCCCAACCTATTTTGATCACTTTCTGATCATTTAGAGGGATCAAGACAGCGGCGGCTCGTGGATTTCCGTAGGTGAGGCAAAGACAAAGATGCCACTTGTGCTGCACTACTTAGTCTAATAGAGGAAGCAAATATTTCGTTGCTTTTTTGGTGAAATTTTCTTCCGCTGTCTCGCCGCCGGACATCCACGAGCCGCCGCTGGATCAAGACGATTATTTTAACCCTTACATTACTTCTGAGGGGCTAGAGAGGTGAAAAGTTCTAAAACATGGACATGTGTAGCAAGGAGCTACATTTGGGGGGATTTGTTCCCTTAGATTGTAAAAAAAAATCTATAAAAAGAATCGATTTTCCGTACCTCATGTAAAATATTTGAAATAAATGTTTTTGAAAATTCGTATCTTGACTGCACAAGTGTTCTAACAGGTTATAGCTACATTTTGGACCAAATCGTTGCAAAAAGTATTGAGTGAAAATGCATATTTTTAAAGCAACATCATCACCGGGATCATTTAACTATTTTCCAGTTAAAATTTCACCCGAATCAACACATTCTCTTTGATGGTATTGTAATTTTCATATTTAAACTTGTCTAAAAAGCTTTTGATTACTTGTTTATAACATATCCACACCGACGAGAAGTTAGCCATAAAAATTTCAGCCATAGATGTCCCGGTGCATCCACCAGTTCGGTACGATTTTTAATTTTTATTTGTGCAATGCCCTTTTTGAGTTACGATTTTTTTAAACGCCACCCGTGAATGAATGAGCTGTTAGATAATTTTTTTTTTTCGTCTTAATTTTCATAGCCTTTTGACAGTTTGTAGTTGATAAATTCACCCACAGAGAAGCACTACACAAATAAAAATTAAAAATCGTACCAAAATGGTGGATGCGCCGGGGAATCTGTGGCTGGAATTTTTATGGTTAACTTCTCATCGGTCATATCCACACCGTTTTCTCTTAAGATTTGAACTTAACAGTAAATACTTCATCTCTCATGACATTTCTTATCTGAGGCCCAATAAGTTTACCTTCTTTGAGATTTTCCTCGCCTATTGTTGGTTGGAAACACAGTCTTCAAATATGCGAAACCTGCACCATTCTTAAACATCCCTTTCATAAATTGAGTGACATTTTCGGGATAAATTAAAGGAGTATGTGTAACGCTTTTGTTTCCTGATTCTAAACTTCTTCTTGTAGGCAGGTTCTTACTTTTATAATGATTTGCTTTTACTCTGCTATTTCTTTCGCTTAATAAGCAGCTGTATTTGAAATAATAATACGGTTGCATTCCAAGTAGAATTCCAATTACTATCAGATCTCCGCAGATATTCCATTCATATTCATTATATTTGATGCAGTTTAATAAATATTTCATATCATCGTATGTTTCTTTCATGCGGATTGCATGTCCTGTTGGGAATTGACGGTTCTGTATTACCATTATACAAAAGCAGCGCGTATTAGTTAAACTTGGACGACTCTATACATTCGCTGAGTAAAAATATAAATAAATAAATGGGTGAGCCATAGAAAACATTAAATATTATTTTATTTCTAAATTTTAAGTAAGTAACAAAATTCTATTTTCTGTGGTATTATGAGTGGACAAACACTATGCATCCAAGTACTCTCTCAGTCATTTGTCATTCAGAAAAATAGTCGGCCAGATTGTGTTTAAACCCGCGAGGAGGGATTAATTCAACCCACTAGGCCACCTTAATTGCACTAATCTACACAATTTTCAGAACAAATAAGTTAAAGTTTGTTTTATGCCGAAACAGAAAATTTAATCAAAATTACTCCACTGTGTTGCGTTTTTGGGATATTTTGGGGCTTTTATCAAATAAATTAAATTACATGATCATATAATTTACGCTGTACACCTTTCACACAAGATAATAAGCAAAAATTAAAAATAATCGCAGTTATTTACAAAATATAAACATAAATCATGTCACATAATTAATATGTACTTATAACATACGATTCATGACATTGCATATTATAATGTTAATTTTAAATTAAACAGGCAACAGTAAGAATATCCATTTGCGAATGCCAGTAAGCGGGCTGTGAAATTATGGAAACCTGATTCAGTTCTGAAATGATCTGAATAAAATGTACTGTACTCGTGGGAACGAGTTCTTCTATTTTGGATTTAACAAAGAGGGAAAGTTTAAATTTTCATTAAATATCCTGTATAGAGTCCACTAGTCTAACGTTATTCAAAGATCTTTAAAGCGATGATGCTCAGCTCTCTTATGATAGCTCGGCCATTCCATAAATAAATGCACAATTTTTAGGGGTACATCGGGGATTTTAGCGAATTTCACATATATTATAAAGGCTATCAAGACATGACTTTTGGTCTTTACTAGAGGGTCAGAAAATCATTGTGTCAAAAGTTTTAACAATATAAACTTTTAGTACACTTTTATTTTGAACTCAAAAATATCGTAAACGCATACGAAGAAAGTTATTCTATACTTTTTTATGCTTAAATGTTTAAAGTTTGCAATAATTTTTTTTCCAAAACAAAAAAACTTTATTTAGATAGTTTGTTTTTAATAAATAAAATATATCTCAAAAAATAATCAATTACTCATATTTTAATTTTCCTAAAAATAATATATGTTATACCCTGATCCTTGCTGAGAATTTTTCCTTTTTTTAAAGTATGGGCACTTTAAAACTTTTTGAGATATGATTTTTGTACCCGATGTATGCCGATATCCATTTATAAATTCCATTTATTTTGCACCCTTTCAGTTTTGTTGATGTTGACAACTGTGGATGGTGTCCTAATAGTTGGTCCGAATTCCAAATGAGACATCTTGGCTTCTACCAATCTTCCACACAAAAACCTACGTTCGTAAAGCCTTAATGCAAATATTTTGAATGTGGGAAGTTTTGTATCGAAAGTAATTCCTAAATCCTTGATTTTATTGTAACGTAGCTTAAAGTTGAAGGTCATCAATTTGTAACGTGGCTTAAAGTTGAATTGATCGCTCGCGCCAAATAATAAGAAGAACTTCGTTTATGATGCAAATAAATCAAGGTTTTTTTTTACCTTTACAAAAACTTTTTTAATTAAACAACTTGTTTCTCCAGTATCAACTAGCTCAAGGTTTGAAGAGCCGATAGTATATTTCTCCATCGGGAAGTCGAAATGGAACAGAACATTATTCTCTACTTTAAATAATTTTAAATCGTCCGCATATGAAAAAAATGCCGCGCTTAAAATTTCATTGAAATCCTTAATAAATAGCACGAATAATATAGGACCACAATGTGATCCTTGTGGCACACCCGATGTAAAAGTAGTTGCATTTGATATAAATGTATTTATTTTAACATGTTGGGTACGATTTGAAAGAAAAGAAGATAACCAATTTAAGGTATTCCCGTTAAAATCGTATAATCTCAACTCATTTAATAAAAGATTTCAATCTATTCTGTCAAATGCCTTGGAGAAATCTGTCTACTTGAGTACGTAACTCCAAGCCATTTGACAGGTACTGTGGTGATTTATTTATATACAGTTGCGTAACAAATGAATAATATGTGATTAAAAAGTGGCCAAAAAGACATACTTTTAGTCCTGGACAACAAAATTATAGGGTAACTTTAGTCAACCATCAGTATGTTATTTTTACATCCTTGCACATAAAATTGGGATTGATGAAGAGCTTTACTGTTGTTCTTATATATTTGTGGAACAGCTGCGAAACAAATGAACATTTTGTAGTCAAAAAGTGGTCAAAAACAAACTTTTACTGTTGGACAACAAAATTGCTCATGCCAAATACAAGAGCAGTAATAGCTTGGATGATTATTACATTTTTAACAACCTTCGTGATAAGTGTTCAGTTTTAGGCAAATCATTATATACTGAAGGAAACAAAAAATGAAACACTTTAAATTCGTGAAATTTCGACCATTTTCAAACCGCCATAACTCGGTGAATTTTTAATCGATTTTAATGAATCTTTAAGGGCAAAAGTCTTCTTTAAAGTCATGCATGCGAAACTAAACGTAACCCCTTCCGCTCCCCTCTAGCGCCCCTGTGAAAAAAAAAGTTTTTTTCTGGAAACCATGTCGAACTTTGACGATGTCTACGGAGTTGGAAAAATGTTGTCGACTCAATCCACCATAAAGGCGGTAAAATTTGACCAATTCCTTTTGCAGGACTCAAAGAACGAAGTTCCTACGACGATTTGACACCATGTTATGGGTGTTTGAAAAAGAAGTGCATTTTGAGGTTTTTCGCACATATCTCAGCGACTTTTGAACCAAATTTGATGATTCTTTTGGGAAAAAATACCATTTTGGCTCTACTTTAAGGGAGTAAACTTTGTGAAAAATCGTCGTAGGAACTTCGTTTTTGAGTCCTGCACTGGTAATTGAACACATTTCAATGCCCCTTTGGTGGATCGAGTCGACACATTTTATCCAACTCGGTACACGTTGCCAAAGTTGGACGTTTTTTTGCCCAAAAACGTGTTTTTCTTGTTCGGAGGTCGAAGGGTTCGAAAAGGGATCATTCCTATCATTAAAGTAAGTAAAATTTGGTTGAAAAGTCGCTGAGATATTTGCGAAAAACCTCAAAATACACTTTTTTTCAAACACCCATAACTTGGTGCCAAATCGTCGTAGGAATTTCGTTCTTCGAGTACTGCATAGGGAATTAATTTTTAATGCCTTTATTTACTTTATTTCCATACAAACAACAAATGTACAATTTTGATGGATCGAGCCGACAAAAATTTTCCAACTTCATAGACATCGTCAAAGTTGGACATGGTTTCCTGAAATGACATTTTTTTCACAGGGGTCCTAGAGGGGGGCGGAAGGGGTTACGCTTAAGTTCGCATGCATGACTTTGAAGAAGACACTAAAGTTTTTTGCCCTCAAAGATTCATCAAAATCGATTTAAAATACGCCGAGTTTGAAAATGGTCGAAATTTCATGAATTTCAAGTGTTTTTTTCCTCCAGTGTACAATTCTTATTGCCAACGCATGCAGGAAAATATACGTAAAAAATCCTCGAGAAGTTTGGAAATTTATTAATGATGCAATAATCAAAAGTGGCATTCCTTCGCCTATATCTTTCAAAGACACAATATCTGTTGAAGGCAATGATATTATCAATGCTTTTGCGCGATATTTTACAAAAATGTAATCCAGTGCAGTTTGTAATGATCTTTTTAAACTCGGAACATCTTACTCCGTTATTATCGAGCAATTTCTGATATCATTAGATGACGTTTGCAATTCACTTCAATCACTTAACAAAAGCTTTACTTGTGGGCCTGATGGCATACCTAGTGATTTTTTGTGTTGGTGTGTCTGTATTCTGTCAAAGCCTTTGTATTTTTCTATCAAATTAGCATGTGTTCCGAGTGTTTGGAAGTTTAGTTATATCTCCCCAATTTTTAAAACCGGGAATAGAAATAATGTTGACAATTATCGTGGAGTTGCAATCAGCAGTTCCAAAAGTATTGGACGATTTGGTCAGCAAACAGATAGTCTTTACGACCAAGCACTTATTCACCACTCAACTTCATGGTTTTGTAAAAGGCAAATCTGCAACAACACACTTATTAGAATTTCAATATTTTTTGAATAATGCTTTCGTAAATCATGTTCAAGTTGATGCCATTTCTACTGATTTTGTGAAGGCATTTGATAGGATACAGCACTCTATATTGGTTACAAATGTTTATACGTATGGATTCCATGATTTGACTGTGAGATGAATTAATAGTATAAAGTGTATCAAGTCCCGAAAATAGGCTTTAGCAACCCGCCGCTTTTAGCAACACGAGCGAGGGTTGCTAAAAGTGAAGGGTTGCTAAAGCATTTCGGCATGAGATACATTCGATATTTCTTCGCCTGCCTTAAGTAAAAACAGTGTTTCAGGAAATTTTATATCGCGCACCATTGAACTGTCACTGTCAGATTTTTGCTAAGCCTACTCATATTCCCCGGAAGGTTGTCTAGATTATGCATATTATTTTCTCGGCCCTTGATACGCTAAATCGTAGTTTCGGCCCGATTTTTATGGCCGAAATATATGGTTTCGGTAGAGGCAGGCGAAAAAAGTTTTTTAGAAGGGAATCGACATGCTGTTAAAACAAATAATTATATATCCTCTTCAATTCAAGTAACTTCAGGCGTACCTCCAGGTTCATATATGGGACTAATATTATTTCTAACTTTTTTGATGTTCTACTGATCTGCATCTGCTTCCTTAATTCGAATTGTTTACTTTTTGCTGACAATCTGAAAATTTATCATTGTATTAACGATATTACCAATTGTTTCGATTTACAAATTGAATTAGATAAACTAGTAAGCTGGTGTATCAGAAATAATTTATTTTTAAATATTAAGAAGTGTAAATCCATCTTTCAGTAAAAGAGCTATTACCATTGACGATAATGCCCATCTCGATAATGTATCAGTTATACTTGATTTAGGCATTATATTGGATTCAAAATTATCTTTTGTGTCTCATATTTCTCAAATGTGTAACAAGGCATTTTGGTTACTGGGATTTTTACTGAGGCATTGCAAGCATTTCGACTATGAAACTGTAAAGATTATTTATTCCGGATCAGTTCGATCCAATTTGGAGTATTGTTCTCCAATTTGGACACCTTATTATAAGAAGTACTCGTGCAAAATTGAATCCGTCCAAAAGAATATTCTGTTCGTACATCTCCTTCAAAATGAATTTACCATTTAATAACTACGAAAAGGTCTGCAGTTATATGAACATTGACCCATTAGAGATACGTAGGATTAAATTTGATATTTGTTTATTGCACAGGATTGTTTCTGGATTCACTGACTTGCTTGCATTTTAAAATTTTTATGTTTCGCAATCTATTAGAGTATCCAAACAGAAGTCAATTTGTAGATTAAATATGGTTACTTCAAATTATAGTTATTTCAATACTTTATTGCGCTGCATGAGGTATACCAACACTCTTAATTTTTATGTGAATTTTGATTCATTTGATACTTCTTATGTTATGTTCAAAGTTATTTTAGATAGAATTCCACTCAACTGTTTATTGTAACGAATTTAATTTAATTTAATTTTTAATTTAAGTTTTTTTTTTGTATTTAGTAAAGTAGTTTATTAAATATTGTTCCCTCATCAGAACACCTACAGACCGGTTTCGACCTTTCAGGTCTCATCAGTGTAGTTAGTTGCTGATGGGGAAACGGAGATTACTATTGGTTCAAGTTGATTGGTTCAGTACAGCATTCAGGCAATAGATTCCGCCACTTTGGCGTTTTTACCTTTAAATTAGTTTAGTTTATATCCTAATTATAGTATTTTTGTAATGTTTTGTAAAACACCTTTTTACAAAACATTACCGACAAATAAATAAATAAATAAAAATATTAAGTATTTTCCTTTAGACAACCCTCAGCATGTTATTTTGTTCCTTTGCATACAAAATTGAGGTTGATGAAGATCTTTACTTGTTGTTGGTTTTGTTTGTAGAAGAGTCGCGTAACAAATGAACATTGTGTGATTAGGAAGTGAAGACACATTTTCACTACTGGACAACAAAATACTAAGTATTTTCCTTTAATCAACCCTCAGCAGATTATTTTGTCACCTTTGTACATAAAATTTGGGTTGAAGAAGAACTTTATAGATGTTTTTATTTTGCGCAACAAGTGAACATTTAAAAAGTGGTCAAAAAATCAATATTGGCCAACAAAATATTAAGTGTGTTCCTTTGCCTTTAGTCAATCATCGGAATGTTAATTTTCCACGTTTGCACATAAAGCTGATGTTAAAGAAGATTTTTACTGTTTTTACTTTCTCCGTTACGAAGTACGAGAAAGTATTGTGATCGTGATTTTTTTTCAATTTTTTTTTTTACGGAAATATCCGTTTTGGGGTCCCTAGATACCATTTCAATAATTTCTGGAAAAAAAAAATTTGTGTCTGTGTGTGTGTGTGTGTGTGTGTGTCTATCTGTGTGCGCTGTATCTCAAAAACTAATAAAGCAATTGATATGAAACTTTGAACATACGTCTTATTTGATAATCTGAAGAACTGAAAAGCTTTTGGTAAAATTTCGTACACCGGAAGTGGGTGTTTACCTTAACTGTTTTTTGTTTTTTGCCAATATTTTCTAAAATATGAAAAATATCACAAAAATATTTAAACAAACATTGAAGACAACAAAGAAATGCACATCTTTTGCTTGAAAATATTTTTCATAAAATCATTGCTATTCGAGAAAAAAATTATTGTTATTTTTTCAATTTTTGGTTTATAATTATGAAACGATAATAGTTACAGCAAATTTATGTGAATAGTAATTGTAGAGAATGCCAAAATAAACAACTTCTAAAGAATAAGTTTCTTTCGAAATCTCGTTAGTTTTTGAGTAAACCGAGTTTTTTAATTTGAAGTATAATTCATAATTTTGACGTTTTAAACGTCAGTTTCATCCGAGCGCAACGCTCGATGTTAAAATATGATTTAAATAGAAAATAAACCATGAAAACGTAAATATAAATGATACCATCAAGTCGGAGAAAGTAACATGATGGCCACATCACCATTTTTTTTTTATGTGTTTGTAAAGCATTCTTTACTTAACCCTCCTCATGTTATTTTGTCAACTTGGTTCAAAAAATTGTGATTGAGGAAAATTTTTGACGAGTTAAGGCAGTATTGTTGTATAGAAAGTTATTTTGAAGGCGATTTTTAGGATGGAATAACTTATGCACTGCTTGAGTTTTCGTTCTAAAATTGTTTACACATGTTAAATAATCCTTTAAGAATATGAACAAATTGAAAAAAATAAACACAAAGTGTATTATCATGTAATATTGTTTGTTAGTTTGCAAATGTAGGTGAAAATTGGCCACCAGTATTGTGGACGTTGTATAAATCTGATAATTCAACTCATATATAAAAAGGTGCATTTAAAACGGCGGACAAAAAAAAATTTGCAAATGGTTAAAAATTTATTTCCCTTCACCATGACAACGATCTCTATATTAACAATTTTAGTACACAGCTGACTTCAGTTGTACTCTGGCAGTTCGTGTCAGTTCTGAATACCTCTGCGGTGAAGTTTAATTAAAATTCGTTTTGGGACACGATTCCACGTGAAAATCATTTTACTATTTTCATTCCGATCCATGTAAAAGTTGAGTAAGTATTGTCCATTCACTAATAATACACTTTCAGTTACGTACATTTGCAATGAAAGCCTGACATAGTATTTCGTACTTCGGCCTAGTGTCGTGAGATGTCGCAAGTGTACGGTAGCGCTGCCACAATTCGTGAAATGCAGAATTGGAATGCATTTAATATCCATCTTGTTCTATCATGTTCTAATACTATAAAATAAATATTTTTTTATATTTGTGCACTTGGCGTCTTCTCTTTTATTTGTGTCGGAAATAAGTGCACCGGCGATTAAACGATCAGCCGTTATTGGTCTCCTAACTTGTGTCGCTTGTAGTGAGTGTGTGCGTGTGTGTGAGAAAATTATAACCTATAATATAATTTAAGAAACGTCATAAATGTATGGAATGTATACTTATATAAATGTAAGTAATAATATTTACTTATACAAAGCAATAATTATAAATATCATTTTAACGGCTAGACCTCAGTGTTTGTACCACTCACAAACGCGCAGGTGCGAATTTCGCTATTCCCGTGGCACTCAACCAATTTCACTTTGTCCACACACGATTTTGACGATTGGTGCTTCATCCAATTCCATTACAAATAAACAATGCTCTTTCACCCATCGTACTTTTAATTAATATAAATTGCTATTTATAGTTCTTATTCGTTAAATTATCTCAACAAATACCACTCGCGGTTATAATTTCGGCAGGATAAATTTTATTTTAAGCACTCGTCATTTCATCGCAAATTTCTTGAATGAATTGAGATTAGGCATGAATGAATTGAGATTAGAATTGATTCCATCACAATTCATTCATGCAAACAAATAAAATTTATCCGGCCAAATTAAACCTCTTGTGGTATTACCCCCGAGTAAAAAACCAAAATATATTCAAATTCGGTAAAAAAATTAAAAAAAAATACAAAATTGCGGCATTAAACTTTGATCAAATTTTCCTATATTTCTGACTATTCTACGAGTTGTATATAAAAACGATTTTGCTGGAAACGTTGCAATATAGTCTACTGAAGGTGTATATCAAATTTGAGCTTAATCGGCAAATTGGTTGTCTAGATATAGTGGTTGCCCCAATTTGTAACACATAGTTTCAAGAAAAACGCATTCACAGATTGCATACTCTTCAATGGTGTTTCAATAAAATTATTGATAACCAACCCAGGTCCATAAATGATTCCTTCCTCTCTATCATAGAATTGATTTTTATCAGATGGTAATTGTCTTCTACTGTTTCAAATTTCTAGACAATAATACTGCGTTAAGCCAAATTGAAAATAGGAATATTCGTTGGACCTTTAATTCGACAATTACTTAAAAATGAAAATGTTCACATAAAGTTGACTGAGGTAGAGTTAGCTGCATGGAAGCTATTTAAAAATGTAGTCCATGGTTTTTCTGGATACAACAACGCATAAAATGTTTATTAATTAGTGCAACATCCTTTGTGTAACTATAGAAACTTAGGTTGCAGGATGTCATTAAAAATTCATTTTTTAGGGATTGATATACAATGTAAAAATTTAGTGACTTCTTGTAAGCCGTGAAGTGATTCAAAGTAAAATTCTTTGTTAGTGATTAGGCTTCTTCTTGTAAGCCGTGAAGTGATTCAAAGTACAATGCTTTGTTAGTGATTAGGCTTTTAAAGTAATGCTCGAATTAGATGAGACTTCACGGTCTACGAAAATATGTTTCGCAAATCCGATGAGACTTTTACCCTGAGCTGAAACTCCAGTCGCGTCAGTAAAACTGCCACTTTATTGCCTTGGTGAAAAAATACTATATTTGCAATGCCATCATAACTTTTCCCGCCAAATTTAAATACTGTGAGTGATGAACAGGGAGAATGCTTCCAACAGGATATATTGCAAATGGAGCAGGTTTGTCATGGTAGATGGGATGAATCGATTATAACTATTGTTGATTTCTACAAACAGAAGACACTGCTGTATATATAAGGAATAATTTATTAGATTAATTTATTAGTTTACCGACTGCAGTTATCAAAAAATGTATGTACAGTTCATGTCGTATAATTACATTATACAAGGTTTTTTTTTTTATGTATTAACGAAAATAAAATATTGTCTGGCTGAAAGACTTCGGTCGATGGCCTGTTGTATATCGATGTATCTCGAGTACAATAAACTGTTATACTAAAATATTGTTTATGCTGGAGGCTTCTACTTCATTATACATTTTGAATAATATAATAAAACAAGTTTTACTTTGTTTTGTATCACCTCTTTATTCTTGTGACTTAAGTTTCGCAAGAAAGGTTATACAAAAGGTTATACAAAACAGAATGAAAAGTGTTTTTTTATTAAAGGTTGTTGAAATTAGGCACTTGGTCGGTTTCACAATTTTTTACAATTTATTATATTTTATGGAATAAATTGTAAAAAATTGTGAAACCAACCAAGTGCCTAATTTCAACAACCTTTAGCATTAAAAATGTTTCACCACGTAATAAACGAGAACAAAATTCAAAAAATAAAAAAGTGTTTTATTATATTAAAATAAAATTAAGGGTTGTTGAAATGAGGCACTTGGTTGGTTTAATAAAATATTAATATTAAATGTACGAATATATGTTAGTTCTATTTAACGTATAAATATGGCCAATTTCATATGTTTGGATATAGCAGGAATAAAATGGGTGATGGAGAGAAACAAACTTCATTTTCAGAATCACATAAAATAACGAAATCCACATCTTTAGTGTGTCTCTTCATATTTGCAAACAAGTGTTATTTTTCTGTTTGTATTGTAATATTATCAAATTGATTCAATGTTGTGAGGAATATTTTAGTTCGCTGAAAGCATTTCGTATCATTCATGAAAATAGCCTTTTTTGCATTCTCTCCACACTTCTCTGGAGGAGCAGACTTCATTCGATTTCTACTCGGCGCTGAGCACAAACTATATTCCAGTTCATTTTGCTCGGGGATGCATCCGAATTGACTATCAAACTAAAATCATAGGCGAAGCAAAATCCGATTCAATATCATTGGCTGAATGTTAAAAAAATCGAGAACTAAAGCTGCATAAATACTACTAGACTGTGGCATACATGTGGTGTGGTGTGGTGTTAGTGAAATTAATTAACAAAATTAATTTTAAATAGCTGGTACTTAATTGAAAATTCCGCATGGAACCAATTAACGTTATTTAAATTCTTGCCAGGTAAATATTGATGTAATTTTAGTGACAAAAGTTTTTGGTCACCCGTATTTGACCATTACATTAAGCTGTGTTTGCGCGTCCTGTTTGCTCTACAAATTACGTAGGTGAATCGTTAAAAAATTCACAAGGGCGATGCCAAACATGCCGTCACTAATTAATCCACCGCATAAATGATTTTACTATGTAGTTTCCCCTAATAAACATAAATTTTAAAGCAGTTGCGTAGTAAAAAATGTGTAAAAAATTATAGCATAATATGAGATTTAAGCATTGATTTTTTTTATTAAAAATAGTAGCTCGGGTACTTTATTAAAAAAAAAATATTAGGCCCGGCGGTAATATTAAATGATGTACATATTTTAAACATAAGCAATTTATTTTCATTAACCTATTTCCTTAAACCCCAGACAAGGATGGCTTTTGGCGTTCGAGTTTATTCACTTCTTCTAATTATTACGTATTTATATTGTTGAACTTATGTACACCGTTATTCCCATGTATCGATACTGTTAGTATACCGGGTGTCCCACCAAAATCGCATATTAAAAGTATATCGACTTCTAATTAGTGTTTTGTACTCAGATTTTTAGCGTTTGTGTAATCGTGTGTTTTTTTTTTAAGAAAATATTTTCAAGATTATACGACTTCCGGTTATACCGGAAGTCAATACCAGCTACTTATTTTAAATAGAATGCTATATTTTTCTTTGCAAATTTGAATTTTACATAAAAATCTGTGAAAAAAATAAGTAATACCGGGTGAGGCATTTAACATGTTTTTTGAAAATTAGGGTTAATGAACGGGTACTTCCTGATACTGTTTTATTTTTATTGTCTGAACTAGTTTCGGTTAATTTTATTAAACCATCATCAGCAGATAACTAGAAAATATTTCAAAAACAGAACATTTTACGCAGAAATGACCTGAGTGAAAAATAATCGTATGGAAGGGGGTCATAATCATGTATTATTGCTTTTCTCCCAGGTGGCGCCGTTGTCGCTAAATCAAGGTCAACACATTTTTTTTTAATGGGAACCCCTATTTTTCATTGCAGATTCAGATTCCTCGTTAAAAACCAAGAACAATTTACATTTTTTTGTCCGCCTGATAGATGGCGCTGTAATCGCTAAAAATGATAATTCGCTTGGATGCTTGCGAGTTTTGCGTGTACATTCAATTGCCGCGTATGTCAAAGATGTTTTAATCACATTTTGTAAAAATATCCAGCAATAATATTAAATAGTAATGAATCCAAACTGGAACCTTGTGGCACCTCTGAGGATGATAGAGACGCTTGGGGCTTAAATCCATTACACATAATTTCTACGATTGTTCAGATATAAAGCTGAAAATATTCCCCAGATCAGTCTAGTGTTGTTTAAGTGCAGGATATCTCATTCTTATCAGTCCTTTGGTTCCCTACCTTTTTTTGCAAGGACTTGTCAGCCGCGAACGGCTACCAGTGGCCCTTCTGAAGCCGGGCACTGCTGGCATCGCTGGATAGCATTCTTCACGCAGAGCCCTTCCTCGCCAATATATTCCCTTCAAAGAAAACCGACGAGCCTACTTTATTTGCTTTTTTTGTAATTCACCAGCCTCTCCACGTCCATTTTTTCGGTTTTCCACCGAATTCCCGTGTCTGGCAATTGTTTTTATATTTTTTTAAGCGCTTGAGAAAAAGTGCAACTTTAGAAAATTACAAATTTTGTTCCCGAGGAATTATCTCGAAATGTAAGTAAGGAATGTTTGCAGATTTTTACAGTATCGTGGAGTAATATGTTGTTTCAGTAGCTGTAGAAAATTTCAAGTGCCTGGCAATTGTTTTTATATTTTTTTTAAGCGCTCGAGAAAAAGTGGAACTTTGATAATTACAAATTTTGTTCTCAAGGAATTTTCTCGAAATGTAGTTAAGGGATATTTGCAAATTTTTACAATATCGTGGAGTAATATGTTATTTCAGTAGCTGTAGAAAATTTCAAGTGTCTGGCAATTGTGTTTATATTTTTTTAAGCGCTCGAGAAAACGTGCAGTTTTAGATAATTATTCCAGAGGATTTTTTTCGAAATGTAGTTAAGGGATGTTTGCAAATTTTTACAGTATCGTGGAGTCATACGTTATTTCAGTAGCTGTAGAATATTTCAAGTGTCTAGCAATTGTTTTCATATTTTTTTAAGCGCTTGAAAAAAAAGTGCTGTTTTAGATAATTATTCTAGACGAATTTTCTCGAAATGTAGTTAAGGGATGTTTGCAAATTTTTACAGTATCGTGGAGTAATATCTTGTTTCAGTAGCTGTGGAAAATTTCAAGTGTCTGGCAATTATTTTTATATTTTTTTAAGCGCTTGAAAAAAAGTGCCGTTTTAGATAATTATTCTAGAGGAATTTTCTCGAAATGTAGTTAAGGGATGTTTGCAAATTTTTACAGTATCGTGAAGTAATATCTTGTTTCAGTAGCTGTGGAAAATTTCAAGTGTCCGGCAATTGTTTTTATATTTTTTTAAGCGCTCGAGAAAAAGTGCAACTTTAGAAAATTACAAATTTTGTTCCCAAGGAATTATTTCGAAATGTAGTTAAGGGATGTTTACAAATTTTTACAGTATCGTGGAGTAATATGTTGTTACAGTAGCTGTAGAAAATATCAAGTGTCTGGCAATTGTTTTTATATTTTTTTAAGCGCTCGAGAAAAAGTGGAACTTTGATAATTACAAATTAGCTTCTCGAGGAATTATCTCGAAATGTAGTTAAGGGATGTTTGCAGATTTTTACAGTATTGTGGAGTAATATGTTGTTACAGTAGCTGTAGAAAATATCAAGTGTCTGGCAATTGTTTTGATATTTTTTTAAGCGCTCGAGAAAAAGTGGAACTTTGATAATTACAAATTTGCTTCTCGAGGAATTATCTCGAAATGTAGTTAAGGGATGTTTGCAGATTTTAACAGTATCGTGAAGTAATATGTTGTTTCAGTAGCTGTAGAAAATTTCAAGTGTCTGGCAATTGTTTTTATATTTTTTAAGCGCTCGAGAAAAAGTGGAACTTTGATAATTACAAATTTTGTTCTCGAGGAATTATCTCGAAATGTTGTTAAGGGATGTTTGCAGATTTTAATAGTATCGTGGAGTAATATGTTGTTTCAGTAGCTGTAGAAAATATTAAGTATCTGGCAATTGTTTTTATATATTTTTAAGCGCTCTAGAAAAAGTGGAACTTTGATAATTACAAATTTGCTTCTCGAGGAATTATCTCGAAATGTAGTTAAGGGATGTTTGCAAATTTTTACAGTATCGTGAAGTAATATGTTGTTTCAGTAGCTGTAGAAAATTTCAAGTGTCTGGCAATTGTTTTTATATTTTTTAAGCGCTCGAGAAAAAGTGGAACTTTGATAATTACAAATTTTGTTCTCGAGGAATTATCTCGAAATGTTGTTAAGGGATGTTTGCAGATTTTAATAGTATCGTGGAGTAATATGTTGTTTCAGTAGCTGTAGAAAATATTAAGTATCTGGCAATTGTTTTTATATATTTTTAAGCGCTCGAGAAAAAGTGGAACTTTGATAATTACAAATTTGCTTCTCGAGGAATTATCTCGAAATGTAGTTAAGGGATGTTTGCAAATTTTTACAGTATCGTGAAGTAATATGTTGTTACAGTAGCTGTAGAAAATATCAAGTGTCTGGCAATTGTTTTTATATTTTTTTAAGCGCTCGAGAAAAAGTGGAACTTTGATAATTACAAATCTGCTTCTCGAGGAATTATCTCGAAATGTAGTTAAGGGATGTTTGCAATTTTTTACAGTATCCTGGAGTAATACGTTGTTTCAGAAACTGTGGAAAATTTCAAGTGTCTGGCAATTCTTTTTATATTTTTTAAGCGCTCGGGAAAAAGTGCAGCTTTAGATAATTACAAATTTTGTTCTCGAGGAATTATTTCGAAATGTAGGTAAGGGATGTTTACAGATTTTTGCAGTATCGTGGAGTAATACGTTCTTTCAGTAGCTGTAGAAAACTCCAAAAAAATTCCTTAAAAAGGTTCCGAAATAAGTCTAGAAAGACGTCTTGAAAAAATGTCCTAAAAAAAAAATCGGAAAAATGACCCTAAAAACCATCAAAATAAAGTCTTTAAAAAATCTCCTGAAAAAATTCTTTAAAGAAATACCTAAAAAACTACTGAAAAATAGTCTGAAAAAATTGTTCTAAAATCGGCCCTGAAAAAAAATCTTGAAGAAGTTTTGAAAAAGTTGAAATTTGTCCTGAAAGAGAGCGTGAAAACAGTTTTAACAAAGATCACGAAATAAAGTTTTGAAAATAAAGTCTTGAAATATCTTTAAAAAAATCTTGAAAAAAAGTAAATGTAATTAAAAGAATCTTACAAAAAGTAATCTTGAGCTCTTGAAGCATTTTCTGAAATGGTTTTGGTTTTTGAAAATCTTTCGAGTTTTGCGCGAGTTGTTAATTTTTGTGAAAATGATTGTTTGTAAACGCGAAAAATAAAATAAAAATAAATATGAATCGCGAGTTGTAAAATTATACAAAAATTAAATTCAGTTTCCCCCTGAAATTATTTCGATTTTTGAAAATCTTTTGAAAATCTTCGTTCTCATTTGATTTCGACGCAAATTTAAATGCCAATGATTGCTCGATTGATGGATGCTGAATACGGATTTTTTTTGTTTTTTGTTTTTTTGATGCGAGGAGAGAAACTCTTTTATAGACTCCCCTGTAGTGGGGTGGTGTTGGACTCCTCCCCCTGAAGGGCGCGGAGTGTACCAACTAAAAACTCTCCTCGATGGACTGGTTACGATACGAGAATTTATATGGAGATGCCCAAAAGACTTTATGCGTAGACGCCGGAAATTTAAAATTAATTACTGCAGAGGTGTTAAATTCAGGCGTTCTTTATAATACGAGCATTCATGAAACACTGGATATACCTAACTCCTTGCAGGCAACAACTATGTTTTCAATCTAGGATTACGATCACCAAGAGTCGATACTTAACCCTCGTAAGAGTTACAGTGACTGTTTCGTGCAGGCAAAATAGTTGCCGTTCATAAAACACCTCTGTAATTACCAAAATTACGATCCGATCCGTCACCTCAGAAATAATAATATCAAGTTTCAATTACTGCGCAACATTTAATCATTGAAGCAGAAATAAAACCACAACCTCAACGTTGACCATCGTTGAATAATTTTCGCGAAACGCAAGACCGAATAATTCATTCCAGCAAAAGTAATGAAGAATACATTCCTTTTATGAGGGCAAAATAATAAATAACACCACAAAGGGCATTCAATAATCAACCAAAAAAATTTAATACAGAACCAATGTGTTTTTTTTATGCACCGAATGAAACTGACGTTTAAAACGTCAAAATTATGAAATATGAAAACGACAAATTACACTTCAAATTCTAATAGTCATCAATATCACACTTGCCAAAACAACCATAAGTCGCTTCGGCGATGCTTCATCTGCAAAGCGCGAACGGCCGAAAAGGGTGCGGTTTTGATGAGAGCGAAACGTGTTCAAACAGGTCTCGTGAGGAAATTCAGGATATCGCGCAACATAAATTTTAACATTTAATCACTCAACACCTTTCTTATTACAGTTAAGCATGCGCTCGCATCGGAAATTACTGCAAAGGTGTTTTGAAATTCAAGGCGGACTCGAGAAATTCTTCCCCGACATTCAGGCGAAGATTCCCCTGATCATGTCAAACACCCGGAAACACTGTATATACCTAACTCCTTACAGGCAACAACTACCGTTTCGAGCTAGAATTACGATTACCAAGAGTTGATACTTCACCCTCGTAAGAGTTACAGCGGCGTGCTTCCGCCCCGGTAAAAGATAACTTCGAGCTGCCGTTCAAAAAAAAAATACAATTTCCGATCCGTTACATCCTAAACAATAATATCAAATTAAAATTACTGAATACGATTTGAAAACAAAAAAAAAGTCGCGCTATATCTCAAACAAAACTAATACAGGAATCGCCAGGAAACTTTGAACATGGGTATTATTTGACAATTCGAAGAAATGAAAAGCTTTTTGTAAAATTTCGAGTTTGGGAACGTTTTTTTTTCTAGATTAGAATTTGAAGTGTAATTTGTTATTTTCATCTTTTACAATTTATTTTTTCAACTTCTAACTCTTCAACATCGTTGAATAATTTTCGCGAAACGCAAGACCGAATAATTCATTCCAGTAGAACCAATAAAGAATACATTCCTTTTATAAGGGAAACATAATAAATAACACTACAAAGAGCATTCAATAATCAACAAAAACAATTTAAACCAGAACCAATGTGTTTTTTTTATACACCGAATGAAACTGACGTTTAAAACGTCAAATTTATGAAATATGAAAACGACAAATTACACTTCAAATTCTAATGGTCATCAATATCACACTCGCCAAAACAACCATAAATCGCTTCGGCGATGCTTCATCTGCAAAGCGCGAACGGCCGAAAAGGATGCGGTTTTGATGAGAGCGAAACGTGAGGAAATTCAGGATATCGCTCAACATAAATTTCAACATTTAAACACTCAGCACCTTTCTTATTATAGTTAAGCATGCACTCGCATCGGAAATTACTGCAAAGGTGTTTTGAAATTCAAGGCGGACTCGAGAAATTCTTCCCCGACATTCAGGCGAAGATTCCCCTGATCATGTCAAACATCCGGAAACACTGTATATACCTAACTCCTTACAGGCAACAACTACCGTTTCGAGCTAGAATTACGATTACCAAGAGTTGATACTTCACCCTCGTAAGAGTTACAGCGGCGTGCTTCCGCGCCGGTAAAAGATCACCTCGAGCTGCCATTCAAAAAAAAATAATTACAATTTCCGATCCGTTACATCGTAAACAATAATAACAAATTAAAATTACTGAACACGATTTGAAAACAAAAAAAAAGTCGCGCTATATCTCAAACAAAACTAATACAGGTATCGCCAGGAAACTTTGAACATGGGTATTACTTGACAATCCAAAGAAATTAAAAGCTTTTCGTAAAATTTCGTGTTTGGGAACGTTTTTTTTTTCTTTCGAGATTAGAATTTGAAGTATAATTTGCCATTTTCATCTTTTACAATTTTTTTTTTTGCAATTTTCATTGATTGGACATGAATATTTCCTAATATTTTTTTTAACACATCATTAATCAAAAATAGTAGTAGTATAGTTTATTTCCAGTGCAAATGATAAGTAAATTCAATAGGATGAACGATGTATTAATGTACCATGTATATATAAAATATAATGTAAATATAAATGGGTCAATAACATATTTAATACAATATCAAATGACGTTCTGCTTGCCTTTATATACCAATCAAGTAACCGTAGGGTAGAAAAAAGACTAGGGCGACATCTATCGGCGAAAATTTACAACGGTTTGAAATTATTTACACATATCGGCGATAGATGTCACCCTAATTGTTTTTCTATCCTGACGGTTATCTGATTCGTTTATATACAAATATAATCGAAATTACACAAATGATTATATAGAAATAAATTATTGCACTATAACACTTTTAAATATAATGAATTTATCAACAATTGTCAACAAATTATTAATAAGTTTAGCGCCAAGGTGAACATTGATTTTTTTCTCCAAACGCGAGAAATTAAATATCAATTAAAAATGTTTAATGGTTGCCTACAATTATACACGTGCAATGCCATTACATTCAAATCTGAAACCAGGAAAAGTAGTGGTGACTCTGTGCGAATCTTTTGTCAAAAATATTTTGTAAGTTTGGAAATAGATTTAGATAATAGTGACAATTACATAAATACTTTAAAAATTATTTTCATTGAACTAAAAAAAATTAAAAACAATTGCCAAAACTAGGTAATTTTTAAAATATTCTAAAAATTTATTATACATTATACTTCTATCAAAATCTTAAAAAACCCTTCTCCAGATTTAGAACTGATCACTGGAAAATCGAGCTTATAATAATTTAAAATTTCAATTTTCTTTCACTGGAAAAAAAAAAAATTTAAAAACCATTGCCACAATTAGGCAACTTTTAAAATACACTCAAAATTGATCATACGGTATAGTTCTGATAAAATTAAAAAAATTTCCTTTACTAGAATTAAAGATAATCACCCGAATCCCGAGCAAATTATAATTTGAAGTCATTTTTTTTACGGGAAAAAAATTTGAAAAACAGTTGCCACAGCTAAGTAACTTTCGAAACATGAATTTAATTTTTGTATAATTTTACAACTTGCGATTCATATTTATTTTTATTTTATTTTTCGCGTTTACAAACAAACATTTTCACAAAAATTAACAACTCGCGCAAAACTCGAAAGATTTTCAAAAACCAAAACCATTTCAGAAAATGCTTCAAGAGGAAGATTTTTTTTCAGGGCCGATTTTAGAACAATTTTTTTCAGACTATTTTTCAGTAGTTTTTTTAGGTATTTTTTTAAAGAATTTTTTCACGAGATTTTTTCAAGACTTTATTTTGATGGTTTTTTCTCAAACTCTTTTAGGGTCATTTTTCCCATTTTTTTTGGGACATTTTTTCAAGGCCTCTTTCTAGACTTATTTTGGAACCTTTTACGGGATTTTTTTGAAATTTTCTACAGCTACTGAAACAACATATTACTCCACGATACTGCAAAAATTTGCAAACATCCCTTAACTGCCTTTCGAGATAATTCCTCGGGAACAAAATTTGTAATTTTCTAAAGTTGCACTTTTTCTCGAGCGCTTAAAAAAATATAAAAACAATTGCCAGACACTTGAAATTTTCTACAGCAACTAAAACAATATATTACTCCACGATACTTTAAAAATGTGCAATCATCCCTTAACTACATTTCGAGATAAGTCCTCGAGAAGCAAATTTATAATTATCAAAGTTACACTTTTTTTTCGAGAGCTTAAAAAAATATAAAAAGAATTCCCAGAAACTTGAAATTTTCTACAGCTACTGAAACAACAGATTACTCCACGATACTGTAAAAATTTGCAAACACCCCTAAACTACATTTCGAGAAAATTCCTCTAGAATAATTATCTAAAACGGCACTTTTTTTCAAGCGCTTAAAAAAAATATAAAAATAATTGCCAGACACTCGAAATTTTCCACAGCTACTGAAACAACATATTACTCCACGATACTGTTAAAATTTGTAAACATCCCTTAACTACATTTCGAGATAATTCCTCGAGAACAAAATTTGTAATTATCAAAGTTCCACTCTTTCTCGAACGCTTAAAAAAATATAAAAACAATTGCCAGACGCTTGATATTTTCTGCAGCTACTGTAACAACATATTACTCCACGATACTGTTAAAATTTGTAAACATCCCTTAACTACATTTCTAGATAATTCCTCGAGAAGCAAATTTGTAATTATCAAAGTTCCACTTTTTCTCGAGCACTTAAAAAAATATAAAAACAATTGCCAGACACTTGTTATTTTCTGCAGCTACTGAAACAACTTATTACTCTACTATACTGTAAAAAATTGTAAATATCCCTTAACTACATTTCGAGATAATTCCTCTAGTAGCAAATTTGTAATTATCAAAGTTCCACTTTTTCTCGAGCGCTTAAAAAAATATAAAAACAATTGCCAGACACTTGATATTTTCTACAGCTACTGTAACCACATATTACTCCACGATACTGTAAAAATTTGCAATCATCCCTTAACTCCTCTTTACCCCCGGCAGCTATTTTTTTTAAATTACCTTCAACTCAACATCCACATTGGAAATGTTAATTATTTTTACTAATAAATGCTATTAAGTACTTAAATTTAGTCCAATATCAATCCTAGTACATTCGGTTAGCCATCTCGTGCTGAAAAGCCAAACATTCTGTATTTATAAATTAACGGCAGAAATTATAATGCAGATTTCATATTCTAAAACTGTTAAACTTTTAAAATTAAGAGCACCTATATTAGTGATATCAATTGTTAAATTAAAATTGAAAACCCTCACTTGTTGCAGAAGCATTAAATGAATTAAATTAAGACGAAAAGTAGCCTGAATATTTAAATAGTCAACCTGTAGGTAATTTTGCAGAGTTGAGTAATCATATATTCAGGCCACTGTTCCTCTTTATTTGATTTATCAATTGTCATATTAAATGTCGTATTTAAAGCAAGAAAGTTACCTTTTTTTACAAGTAGCAACCTGTTTATTATTGATTCCTACTGCGTTGCATTTCCTCCGCAGAATGCCAACATTGAAGTGTTTTCAAGTATAGGTATAGATGGCGCTAGTTGTACTGTGTAGCAACTTGTTTAATATCGATTCCTACTGCGTTACTTTTCCTCCGCAGGATGCCAACGTTAAAGTGTTCTCGCGTATAGGTACAGATGGCGCCAGCTGTACCGAATTCGTGTAGTCGCCATTCAATTTGAATTTTTGTCGAATTCGCGTAACATGTATCTGTTACAATTAAACATAATTAATTTCGTCGCAAACCGGGCAATTATTGGATAACAACGACCGCTTTTCATAAACGCAATATTGTTTGCACCTGCAAATGATTCATTATTTAACCCACATCTGAGGCAATAGTAATTACATAATTCCTTTGGAGTAGATCACAGCCGTAAGGCGACGCAACAATAATCTTAATTACCTTTTTGTGTCTGGTGCTAATATTAATCAATAGATTTATCACATTGATAAATATTGTAACGTTGAAATCGGAACATGGACTGATTTAATAATTAATTGAGGTGTACTATTTGGCAGGTTTTATTTATTTATTGTATGTATTATTATTAATTATAAAATGCAGTGACGGTTCGCGAGGTTTTTTCTGGTACGGCCGAGGAACAAGAGGTGGTAATACAGATAGGTAGGGTCAGTTGCAGAGACGGCTGGCTGCGTGACCGCATCTATCTGTATTACCACCTCTTGTTCCTCGGCCGTACCAGAAAAAACCCCGCGAACCGTCATTGATAAAATGTAATTCGGCAAATGTTTGTTCGTTGGAGCCAATCAAGTATTGAACTTTTCAATAAAATGCACTTTGTTGATATCATACACGCGATATCATATCATACGATCAACAAAGTGCATTTTATTGAAAAGTTCCTGAATCAAAATGTATCATAAATTAATGGCTTCCACCATCAACCATATTATTGAAGTACTTGTGATTTTCTACGGGATTATCAATCTGGATAAATGTATGTGAAATCTTCTTTTCTAATTTATTGAATTCATATTCAATACAATTAAATAAGAATTTTCATTTTTTAAATGTGAACAGCCTTTGTTTATATTCCGAAAATCCCTCGATTTACATAAATGAAACATTCAGAAATTATTAAATACATATGTATAGTCCGAATCGCGATAATTTGAGCGAAGTTCCTCAGTCGCCTAAAATTCGTTGGTGCAAGGTTTATTGGCTAACAATAATATTTACATGTAGAACGACTTTATTGACGCGGCTAATATTTTAACGGTTCTGGTTGTTTTGTTTGCGACTATGCTCCGCCTACCACTTCAGTTTACGATGTCCCTTTATAATTACCAGATATGCCACTTTTAGTCACGTTTGCTTAGAGCTATAAAATAGAAGAAACATCTAAAAATAGTTGGTTGGTAGTCCTTTCGGAATTTTTTATTGAAAAATTGGATTTCCTTAAAAAAATGGTTACATTTGAATGTAACCATTTTCTGAGTGACAATAATTTCCGAATTTTGTATTCAGGTAATAATGGACAGGATTTGAATCTGCGAGAGGTCCTCGAAATTAACAAGGCAATAAAACCTGGAAAAACCACGCTTAATAACGTCGAAGATATCTGGAACTCCCCCATTTCGACGGCCCTTATTACCTGATTTTAAATTCCTGTATAAATACCAGTCGCTGTTAATTTTGTACATATCTTCTTGAGAATGACCTAAGGTCGAAACTAGTCGGAGAGAAAAATAAAATCAGTGAAACAAAACCAAGTGTTTTAATTAATCAAATGAACATATTGAGTTAATAAGCCAAAATTATTTTTCACCTTGCGTGCCATAACCTGCAAAATTAGAACATCTCGGTATATTCAGGATTAAAGTCTTCATTATAAGCAATTTCTTACTCTCCTTATATTATCGCATATTATAATTGAACCAATCGTAGCGTATTTATTATTATCCTTTCGTTTATAAATTATACTCCAAGAAATTTATTACTTTGATGATATAAAAAAGAAAAACTAAAGAAAATAGTTGCAGTGCGGACAAGATTGTTGAAGATAATGATCGAATTCCACCTAATAATACGATTAAATTAGAAATTTCCTTAGTAGGAAGAATTAATCGATTCCTAATTAAACCGGATGCCGATTTTGTCAGATTAGTTGTCAATACAAGATACGGTACCGAGAAGGAAGGGATACATAACTCCCGATCACTTCCTGTTATATATACTTCAACGAATATTAATGCTCTCGGTCGACTTACATCCTACCCGACGATTTAATTGCTTTCGAGATTTCAATTTATAATGGTCTTTCATTACAGTCACTCGGATAATTCAAAATGTGGGCAATTATGTACTTGTGTGTAAATGAGATTATCATTAAAAAATACTCATGAAAAATTTTATAATAATAAAAACTAGTAACAGAAATATAAATAAAGTCATCCCAAAATCTCCACATTGCGCAGTGAATATCTTGAATTTTAAGAGAGGGAACGCCAAAAACTCATAATTATACAGCGACCGCCGCCGAGTGAACATGTAAATATAGACAAAAAATCGGTCGTGAAGTGATGATCCATCTTCAATTCAGTGATGCGGCCATGCGCAGATTTGTTATCGCGTTCTCTCCGAATACTTTCTCACTCCGCGCTAATTTTTCCCCCCGGAGTCACGACATTTTGGAAGGACAAAACCCTGAAGGTGGTAATGTGCAGCTCACCGTCTCTCCAGGACCTACTGGCTCATCACATGCCCTTTCAAACTGTCATCGGAATGAATGGTAGGGACCAGTCGACCGGCACCACATTCAGCGAAAATGTGGCATACCATAGGCGATGCAGGGAAGAACATCTTTTGCCAAATTCACGTCCTGGATCTGTAGGTAACTATTGAGGCTAAGCGACATGACAGGTAACTGCAACAATGCCATAGATGCCAGCAACTGGGTCTCTTTCTGCAACTCCATCCATCACCAATTCTGCGTAAACTGTACAGGAGCACGATGAACAAAGGAATGTGAGAAGGTCCCGCCATCTGCGCCAATTATCATCTACAGAGATTTATTTATTTTTCTTGCTAACAGAGATCTTCAAAAGGATGTAATTTATCACAATAGTGTAGAGAGACGGCTACACTATTGTGACAAAACACATCCTTTCGAAGATCTCCTCTGTTAGCAAGAAAAATAAATTTGTAGTCGTTTTGCAAACTCAGCCTAGCTTGCCAAATTTCAAGTTAGACCACATTTTTTTTTGCATACTGCACATACCACTTATGATATGTTACCTGTGCATTGTCAGTGGCGGTTTCAAAGGGGGGTAATCAAGTAATTACTCTCCCTAAGAATTTTTCGCTTCTCAATTTTTATTGTTAAAAATTACCGATATTCCATATTCCAAACAAATAATATAACCGGTAAATTTTTCCAACGCTTTAAAACGTTGGAAAAGGATAGGGACATTTCACGGAACAGGTGTATGAGAGCGGAAGCACCAGTTTATTTATCTTTTTTTTAATTACCCCCCCCCCCCCTAGACTAGTTGGCTGGAAACGCCCTTGTGCATTGTTTTGAAATGAAATTTCCGAGAACAAAAAAAACATTTGAAAATAGTTAGAACTTTCACCATTTATCTTCGCTTTTCAACGCGAGGCTCGACCACACAGTGTATGAAATTGAAGAGTCACACGAAGCTCATGGTCAACGTACAGCTAATGAATTAAACTCATCAAGAGTCTAAAAGAAGCGGGAAGACAGTTTACACAGTGTGACGCGAGGTTCAGCGAAGCATATGATCACGTTAAAGTAAAAGCCTTCACGAACAAAACCATAATTTACAAGGATTTAGACCAAACTTCTGACAGGAAAAACTGCCGTTATTGCTCCTCAAGTAGTGATATTGGGGTGAAGAGCCTGGCCACTACACGAAACCACTCGATGACAATATTGCAAACAGCTTTCGCTCCCGACTAACACCAGAGATTCCTAAAAATTTTCAAAACCCATCTGGCGAGGATCCAGCCGACTGATGAATTATTTTACGATGAAAGGGACTTGTTTGCACCAAAGAGGAGGAAGTACCTACAGGTAATTATGATATACCGTTTATTGAACTTGAAAGTCGAAAACCGATTAGTCCAGGACTAAAAGAAAACATAATTTTATGACCTCTTGGAAAGCGTCAGGTTAATCGTGGACAACCTAAGATAATCAATTACGCATGCAAACCCATAAACCCTTCAGGAAAGATTAAAAAGTTCCGGACACACAGCAGCAGAATGCCGCTGAGAGTGCCTCTCGAAGGACCGTTAAATAAATTGTGGTTTAATAATAATCAATACCTATATTAACTAGACGACTTTTTTCAGTAAAGACTAATGTTGGAATATTAAACTATTTACAAAATCTTAAAGGGCTTGGTGCAGGAGCATCTTGTACTCGTGGGAGTGATAGAACTGCGAAGGGTTTTGGTTGGCCAGCTAGGCCAAGGTTTTTCCTTTTCAAGCCCTGTGCCAGGGGTGACCTCCAAAACAGATGTTAGGTATTTTTCTCGGCATCTGCTTTCTTAGCAATGACTCAGTATATGGTAGGACCATGAATGTTATTAACAGGCGTAATTATTAAATCCGGGCACAAACGACGCACTACAAATAAAAAAAATGGTATTCCTTTGTGCACAGCGCTACCCCAAATGAATTGGTCTTTCTTTGTTATCCGATATTAAATTTAGTTTTTCAAGTTATTCCGGTTCGCTTAGAAATAACCATTTATTTCCAGAAAAACATTATTAAGTTAATTATTTATATAATAGCCCATTTAATCGAATGTTAAGATCGGCTGATAAAATAAACTCGTATGACTGGTTTAATTTATTTGATACACAAAATATGCGTTTAAAAAAAACTTAAATAAACATAACATTCTGATTATATAGTATTTGTAGTAGTATCAGTTTTAAGTTTAATTTTAAGTAAAAAATTGTAACATTTGTATAGACGAATTTATGTAAATGGATAAATTAATAAATTGTACCCAAAAATGTCCAGGGACACTTATACTTACAATACGAGGCAGAGGTGGCAATACCAATACAGATAGGTAGGGTCGGTTGCAGAGACCGCACCTATCTGGATTACCACCTCTGTACCATGAGCCACCCGGCGAGCCGTCACTGATTTCCATATACAGTGCGCGCTTAAAGTATGGAATATAGTCAGTAATATCGAAATAAAATATTTTTGGAAAAAATCCTCGAACACCTCGATTTTCTTTTATAAAAATACACATCGATTGAAAATCGATTTTCAGTCGTCATTTGTTCTTGAGTAATGACGTCATCGATTTTGTTTTTAAACGGCAACCCCTTATTTTTGTTTTTGATTTTGAGAGATCTTTTCATTGTCGAACTGGCAGTATAAAAATATTGCCATCTTACATAACAATTGAAGGTGAGAACTTGATATCTAGAGTTTTTGCAAAGTGACCTTGTCCCAGCGCTTTTTTTTCAAACAAAAATGATCTTGACCTTCCATATAATCATATAATACCGGGTGTCCACAAAGGGTATGGGGTATTTGTAAATTTAATAAAAGAAAAAATACAATTCGGAATAGATATTTTTTTATTTCAAATTTTAGATAAAGTTGGGGAAAATTATGCGCGAAAGATTATGTGGTCTAAATGTTGACCCTCGCGCTGCTGGCACTCCTCTAACCGAAAACGGAAACTTTCCACTACGCGTCTTCACATCGCTCTGGGAACGGCGGGTTTGTTTTAATAAACCTCTGTAAGGTATCCCCATAAAAAAATAATCCAGGGGTGTACGGTCGTGGTTTCTCGGAGGCCAGTTGACGGTGCCTCAACGAGAGATCACTTTTTCTGGGAAAAGTTTTTTGAAAAGTGATTGGTTTGAGGTGTGGCAAGTGTTGAAACCATGTTTCCACATTGAAACCTTTAAATACCTGCAGTTGTGGAACCAAGAAGTTCCTTAACATGTCGCAATACCGCTCACTGTTTACGGTAAGTGGTCGTCCACGTCGGTCTTCAAAAAAGTAAAGCCCAATGATGCCTTCACCAGACATGGCAGCCCACACAATAATTTTTGGGCTATTCAGTGGTTGTTCATGTTTCTGCCTTGGATTTTCGTTGCCTCAGTAGCGGCTGTTCTGCTTATTTACGTGTCCATTTAAGTGAAAGTTTTCTTCATCACTAAACAGAATGTTTTGAAACATTGGGAAATGTTGAATCATTTCATTTGCAAAATTCAATCGGAGAGGATAGTCCGTAACGTTTAGTTTTTGAACCATCTGAATTTTGTAGGCTTTAAGATGTAAATCTAACTTCATAATCTTTGCAGCGACGATTTTCTAACGTTGAGCTCTTGACTGCATTTTCGAACTGATTGAGACGGATTTTCACGTTCTGAAACTCGGACTTCTTCAATTGTTTGCTGGCTTCGAACAGAGCGCTTGCGAGCTTAATTCTGAATTTTGACACTTAAACCAGTATCCTCAAACATTTGAATCTATTTTCTAATCGTATCGTCCTTCGGTGCATTCGGTACAATAAATTCGGCCCGATATAACCGCTGAGCTGTGACTATGGAATCACCATTGCGATAATAGGCGCGTATGCAAAAAGCACGATGGTTTCCAGGGTAAACTACCATGGCTAATAAATCTCCAAAGCGTAGTGCATCAAAGTATCCTTACCGCGCCCCTCCAAACAGCGCCGTTACTGAACATGCGCAGATATAAATACCCCATACCCTTTGTGGACACCTTGTACAATATGGTTTCAGCAAGACGGCGCATCCCCGCAATAGGTGCTCTCTCGAACAAGTAGAAATTCTTCTGGAACATTTTGAACATTTTCCAGGCTAATTCTGCGCATTCATCTCTCTCGCGAGCTATTCCATCGGTCCTTATCTGCCAATCCACCTATTCGTAAAGCAATTGTCAATAAACGCGCCTAGTGCGGGGGTGCGCCGTCTTGCTGAAACCATATTGTATTATATGATTATATGGAAGGTCAAGATCATTTTTGTTTGAAAAAAAAGTGCTGGAACAAGGTCACTTTACAAAAACTAAACTTGTTCTCTTTCAAGGTTAAGCGTAATCTGGACATCCCACTCATCAATGACCAGACCGACCTAATATTCTCCCCCGTGTTCAATGCTCTGTAAAAAAAATATATAAATGTACAATCGTAATGTAAATATTCATAGTTTGAAAATGCCTACCTGAAATTGTCGAAACTATAGTAACTACTCCAAGTTAATAAAGTGATACGAACAAAGTTATTCGTTTTATTTGAATTATCTAGTTTTCATCTTCAATTATCATTTACTCGAAAAAATTCTTATGTAATATGTATGCAATATTTTTATACTGCCAGTTCGACAATGAAAAGATCTATCAAAATCAAGAACAAAAATTTAAAAACAAAATGGCGGACGTCATAACTGAAAAAAAAATGACGACTGAAAATCGACTTTCACGCAAAAATATGTATTTTTATAAAAGAAAATCGACCTGTTCGAGGATTTTTCCGAAAAATATTTTATTTCGATTTTACTGAATATGGGCACGCACTGTATAATTATAAACTCTATGCACTGAAAACTTTAAATTTACGAATTTCTGTGGATCCAAATTTTTATATTTATAAAGTTCGGTGTATCGATAGTTTTATATTTATAAAGTACTACGAGTCGTCAATGTATATGATTTAATTTTTTATTTACTACCAAATATACCGTACGTATAAAAATTATTTAGATAAAGGGTGGCTTTGTATTTCGGTATGTACGTTGCAGGTTTGATACGTCACATTACGTCCACATCCACCATTCAAAGTAAATAATTGACATAAAGTCAACAACGTACTGAACTAATCTAAGACCGTGATTTTGTTTATCATGGCCATGCCTTATCTAAATATTTTTGTTCACGAAAATGTTATAATGTATGCATTATTTAATTGTATGGGCACCATTAATGGGATACATTTAACACTCATTTCATTAAACACGCATTTGCGTGTTTAATATGGTTATTAAACACGCAAACGCATATGCGTGTTTAATAAGGTTATTAATTCGCGCTTTTATTCACAGAACGCGATTTATGATAATATTTAGTTTACCCTGTTTCATACTGATTTTAACTTTGATATTTAATTTATTTCAATTGTAATTGTTATTACAACTTTAATTTTGATTTTAATTTTTATTTTTATTGAAATTGTAATTTAAAATTTAATTTTGATTGTAATTTTCATTTTTGTGAACAAAGTATAGTGTACAACTCGCATATAATGGCTATTAATCACGAGAACGATGTTTGCGGAACGAGCCGTAGGCGAGTGGAGCAAATCGAGTCATTATATGCTCGTTGTACAATATACTATTTATACATATGGTATAATTATAAACTTCTATGCACGGGAAACTTTAAATTTACGAATTTCTGTGCACAAAAATTTTTATATTTATAAAAATTCGAGTTACCGAAAATTTTCTGCATAAAATTATATGAGCAGAAAACTAAATATTTATGTCTTATCGTCCAAAGTTCATATTGTTGGGATAATTTTATATTTATAGACTTTATCAATGATATTATAATAAAGTATATTATTAAAGTTCGGTGTATTGATGATTTAATATTTATAAAGTTCGGTGTATCGATAGTTTTATATTTATAAATATGAAAATGTATATGATTTAATTTCCTATGTAAGAACAAATATGTATATAATTATAAACTTTTATGCACTGTAAACTTTAAATTTACGAAGTTCTGTGCATCGACATTTGTATATCTAAGTTCGATTCGTAAAAAGAAAAAAAAAAGAAAAAAGAAAAAAAAAAGTTCTAGTTATAACATTCTGTGGTGAAAATTTTATATTTATGTGATAATGTCCAACGTTCGTATTATTGGGATAATTTTATATTTATAGAGTTCGGTGTATTAATAATATGATATTTATAAAGTTCGATGTATTGATAATTTTATAAATTCAATACAACGATATGATAATTTTATATTTATAAAGTTCGGTGTATCGATAGTTTTATATTAATAATGTACGCCGAGGTGACAATGCGTATAATTTAATTTTTTATTTACTTACAAATACATAATTATAAACTTCTCTGTACTGAAAAGTATAAGTTTGTGAAGTTTCTGTGCATTGAAATTTTTATAGTTATAAAGTTTGATTAACCGAAAATTTTCCAGTCATAATATTCTATGCGCAGAAAACTGAATATTCATATTTTAACGTCCAAAGTTCATATTGTTTCGATAATTTTATAGTTATAGACTTCGGTATGTCGATAAAATTTGGTGTATCGATAATTTAATAATTATAAAGTTTGTTGTATCGATAGTTTAATATTTATAATGTACGCCGAATTGACAGTGTATGTAATTTATTTTTTTATTTACCAACAAATATATAATTATAAACTTCTATGCACTGAAAACTTTAAATTTACAAAGTTCTGTGCATTGAAATTTTTATAGTTATAAAGTTCGATTAACCGAAAATTTTCCAGTCATAATATTCTATGCGCAGAAAACTGTATATTTATATTTTAATGTCCAAAGTTCATATTGTTTCGATAATTTTATATTTATAGACTTCGGTATATCGATAATATTATATTTATAAAGTTTGGTGTATCGATAATTTAATAATTATAAAGTTTGTTGTATCGATAGTTTTATATTTATAATGTACGCCGAATTGACAGTGTATGTAATTTATTTTTTTATTTACCAACAAATATATAATTATAAACTTCTATGCACTGAAAACTTTAAATTTACAAAGTTCTGTGCATTGAAATTTTTATAGTTATAAAGTTCGATTAACCGAAAATTTTCCAGTCGTAATATTCTATGCGCAGAAAACTAAATATTTATATTTTAACGTCCAAAGTTCATATTGTTTCGATAATTTTATATTTATGGACTTCGGTATATCGATAATATGATATTTATAAAGTTTAGTGTATCGATAATTTAATAATTATAAAGTTTAATGTATCGATAGTTTTATATTTATAATGTACGCCGAGTTCACAGTCTATGTAATTTATTTTTTATTTACCAACAAATATATAGTTATAAACTTCTATGCACCGAAAACTTTAAATTTACAAAGTTATGTGCATTAAAATTTTTATATTTATAAAGTTAGATTCACCGAAAATGTTCTAGTTATGACATTACATGCACTAAAAATGTAATATTTATGTTTTAACGACCAAAGTTTGTATTGTTGAGATAATTATATTTATAGAGTTCGGTGTATCGATAATATTATATTTATAAAAGTTCGGTGTACCGATAATTTTATATTTATAAAGTTCGTTGTATCGAAAGATTTATATATACAGTGCGCGCCTAAAGTATGGAATATATTCAGTAAAACCGAAATAAAATACTTTTGAAAAAAATCCTCGAATCGGTCGATACACATTTTTGCATGAAATTCGATTTTCAGTCGTCATTTGTTTTTGATTAATGACGTCTACCATTTTGTTTTTAAATGACAACCCCCTATTTTTATTTTTTATTTTGAGAGATCTTTTCATTGTCGAACTGGCAGTATAAAAATGTTGCCATCTTGCATAAGAAATTTTTCGAGTAAATGACAATTGAAGGTGAGAACCCGATATTTAAAGTTTTTACAAAATGACCTTGTTCCAGCGCTTGTAATAATTTTTCCAAACAAAAATGATATTGACCTTCCATTTAACACAATATGGTTTCAGCAAGACGGCGCATCCCCCACTATGCGCGTCTTTTTGTTTTTGTTTTTTTTTGTTTTTGTTTTGTTTCCGAACATGTAGAAATTCTTCTTGAACATTTTGAATATTTTCCAGGCTAATTCTGCGCATTAATGTTTCTGGCAGGCTATTCTATCGGTCCTCGCCTGCCAAACCACCCATTGTGGGGGTGTGCAGTCTTGCTGAAACTCAGTGATGGTTCGCGGAGTTTTTTCTGGTACGGCCGAGGAACAAGATGTGGTAATACAAATAGGTAGGGTCAGTTGCAGAGACGGCTGGCTGCGTGAGTGCACCTATCTGTATTACCACCTCTTGTTCCTCGGCCGTACCAGAAAAAACCCCGCGAACCGTCACTGCTGAAACTATATTGTATTATATGGAAGGTTAAGATATTTTTGTTTGGAAAAAAGCACTGGAGCAAGGGCATTTTGCAAAAGCTCTAAATATCAAGTTCTCACCTTCAATTGTCATTTACTCGAAAAATTTCCTGTGTAAGATGGCAATATTTTTATATTGCCAGTTCGACAATGAAGAGATCTCTCAAAATCAAAAACAAAAATAGGGCGTTGCCATTTAAAAACAAAATGGCTGACGTCATTACTCAAAAACAAATGACGACTGAAAATCGAATTTTATGCAAAAATGTGTATTTTTATAAAAGAAAATCGACCTCTTCGAGGATTATTTTCAAAAATGTTTTATTTCGGTTTTACTGAATATGCAAGTTAGAAACAACCTTACTTGTTAATTAAACCTTTCAGAACATTAGGAAATTTATAAATGGAATAAACTCGCGGTACTCTGTTAAAGTTGATGTAAATAACTACGAAAATAATAGAATCGTAATATCGAACCGAGAGTTGGATCGTTTATTTTGTTGTTATTAGTGTATTGTGAAGTAAATGAGTACCTGAGAATTCATAGTTATTAAGAAACCACAATTTGTCGGCTCTGGTTTAAGAATGACAGCATGCAAGCGATGTAGTCACGTGACATTTTAAAATCCAGCTGCTGAAAAAAAAGTAGTAGTTTTGATATTTTCAACTCACTGTCGCTTCAAGGCCGTTCATCTAATATTGCTCGCACGGTATATAATAAAAATAATATTAATTATAACGTTTATTATGCACTTTTATTATCCGAGCAGAACTTTCATCCGATTATTCAAACCACAAAAAAAAAAAACGAGTACTTGTAATTAATGTAACACATTGACGCTAGCAATTTACACCAGCAAATGAAAATAACATATTATTAGTGGTGTATGCTTAGACTTTTGGTGTTCTAATAACGCACGCCTGGTTTCGCAGATTAAAGACTTCCTGTTAGAAGGCGCCGATTAAATGGGAGTTCGCGTAATCATTGTAATTATTTTCGAATCAAAATATGCTAAATTGGGGAATTGGAAAATGAACAGTTTAGAACGAGTGCGTGCCACTCGATGGCTGTAATCAACAACCTTTTTTTTCGTCCCATTGCCAAAGTGTAATAACTCACTTCCTGTCGGTCGAAACACTAGTTTTATTACAACGAAGCAGCAGAGGAAAATTCAACTTAGAAAGTCTGAATGATGTGTCTAGTAGGGTTCCTCGGTCCCGTCAACTCGTTTTTTTTTTTTGATCTGTTAAATGTTGATCTGGAAATATAAATTACGTTTATCAAAAATCGTGTGTAATGAGCGAATTACTGTGTTGGTGTGAGGGAAGTAATGTTGTTCATTGTCCACCGAGTTAGAGAATAACTGGAAATCACGGAATAGTAAGATTTTTGAAATAATTCCAATTGACACGTCAAAATTTCAATATTTCAATATTTAATGCAACTACAGACGATTTTGGATAAAATGTTATCCTCATCTCCATTAACTCATTAGTCCCTTAAGGGGGCAGGATGGTTTCAGAGGCCGAAAAAAGGCAGAGTTTTGCGATTTTTTTTCTCAGTTCTAAGTGATTATAATTATTTAATTCTATTTGTACATTAACGAACTATTTTTGAACAGTATATTAGAATTTTTTTGTAAAAAAATATTCATTATTTTTCCCGTAGTGACGGTTCGTCGGAGGCGCTGCAAAAAAAGGCGTCGTGCGGTGCGTAATTCCTGGCCTCGTGGAGTTACTTGAAATAAAAAAAATCGAAGTGATTTATTTAATATATTAGTTTTTTGGGCGAATGATCGAAATTATATTAAAAAATATGCGATTTTCGATTTTTGGCGCAGTTTTGAATTTAGAGGTACCATTTTCACATAAAAAATCAGCCTATTACTGCCCGTAAAAAATAGTAAAACATTTTATTTTATAAAAACGTTCGTTCATCCGCAAGTATTTATCATATAAAAGATGTCTGCAAGAGTTTATTAAGATTGGTGCATTATTTTTTGAGTTATATTACGCACCGATTTTGAATAAGTAGTTTTGAGAAAAACGCTTCATACAACTGATCAAGCGCTTTCGACGGCCTCCAAACACGATTATGAAATTACCGATATCTCAGCGAGTTTCACTCCGATCGACTTCAAATTTTCACAGGATAGACATGAGATGTTGTACTTTCATATAAAAAATTATTGAAAAAAGTGATTTTTCGAAGTTGCGAAACCATCCTGCCCCCTTAAGAAAATTACTTGCAGGACTAATTACGTACATTCCACACTCGTATAATAAATAACTGTTTTTCACAAACGGGAGAAAAATCCGAAATCATGACAGAAATGACATTTTTCGCTCAATGAGGAGAAATAATGACTTCTTTCCCTAAAGGGTAGTATTTTGTAACTTTAATCTTGCTTTAGCGTATGGCCCTTGGGCCTATAATATTGTTGCTAGGCAACAAAAAACAACTTTCTGGTGGTTATTTCTAGGGTAATATTTTTTTGTTGGATTAGAGAAATTGTGTCGATTTCAGCAAGTTGTCAGTTGATTCTATATCATTACTCACAGGGTTGCATCATCAAGTTTTTCATGTATGGCAAAAATATAAATTTTGATAATCATTTATTCTTCTGGGTTTTGGGGAGGGCCTGGATCTCTGTTAGAAACAAATAAAAAAACTTCTATATGTATTATAATGGAACATAATAAGGACTCAGCATTTTTCCATTGATATCCATGATCCAACAGACTAGAAAATACAATCGGCGTCAAAAAAAGCGCAAAACTCGATTTTTCAAACCGTCGTTACTTGGTTCAATTTGGTCGAAAATCGATGAATCTTTCAGTTTGGGAAAGATTCAAGTTTTATCTTTAAGAATGTGTAGTTGATTGTGACCCCAAGTTCAACTCACACCTCATCATATCGCCTGGAAATGTTTTTGTTAACAATTTTTTTCAAACGATTCGTTTCTAACTCCCTTCTGAAATCTAGAAATTTATTTTCCATAATTGACCTTGACTGAAACTCGACTAATTGCATTAAAAACTCTGCAAGTTTAACCAGTTGAATATTCCAGGTTTACCGTTTCAAACGACAAAACAATAAAATAGAATGTTTCTTCTATTTCCTGAAATTGTAAATATCGATTGCAAAACTCTTCAGGTATTTCGTCAATAATATTTTTTATTTTATTTAAAATATATACGGGAAACCCCTTTAAATTTGTATGTGTGAGAAAAAAAAATGCAAAATTCTACCGCCAAGGTTATATTGGTGAATTCAATCATAATTTTATAATTTTGCCCATTTTTGGCATTTCGTGATATTTCAGATCTGAATTTTTAAAAGTGCCAGTATAAATACACTCGGCGTCAAAAAAAAAGCGCCATTCGAAAAATCGCCAAAAAAAACAGTCGTAACTTAGTTCAGTTTGGTCGAAAATCGATGAATCTTTCAGTTTGGGAAAGATTCAAGTGTTATCTTTAAGAATGTGTAGTTGATTTTGACCCCAAATCCAACCCACCCCCCGTAACAATTCGATGGGAAAAAAATGTTTCTTATGTAAAAAATTGTCCAACTTTGACAAGCTGTACCGTACTCAAAAAAATCGGCGGGAAATTTCACAACAATGGTTGAAAAATGTAATCAATTTCCTTCAAACGCCTTAAAAATTCGAATCGTTTCGATGATTTGGAGCAAAGTTATGAATTTTTGAAAAAAAAGACATTTTTCACGTGTCTTTTGATTGAAGTTTCAATTAAAATGAACAAATTTTATCACCCTGTCGAAACCTTTTTTTGCACTAGGGGTGATAGAGGGTGGAATGAAACTTATGCTTTTCAGATCGTGAAGAATCATCGGCTTCTGAGCAAAATTGACCGAGTTATGACCGAAATGGAATTTTTAGTAAAAAGAAGTTGTAAAAATTTAACATTTTTTGTCAATCCAAAAAACTTTTTGTAGGGTTTTTCAGGGGGTCACGAAAGTCGAAAACTTCTTGTATCCCAAAATTCCATCGAGTTTCGTGCGAAATTTGCCTAGTTATGGCCAAAAAGGCGCAAAATGTATTTTTTTTTCAAAACTGCATAACTTCGCGCCAAATCATTGTATCGATTTGAATTTTGGAGGAAAATGATTGAACCTTTTTGCCATGCTGACCGATTGAGTCCACGATTTTTTTTGCACACGGTACAAGTAACCAAATTTGCACATTTAAACTTCAAAAACATTTTTTTCCATTAGGGGGTGTCAGGGGGTGGAATCATTTTAGCAACAAAATAATTCATATGACGTTGAAGAGAAAATTTGAAACTGTTTAGACTGCAAAAGTTCATCGATTTTGGTGCAAAATTACTCAAGTTATGGCCAAAAAAGTGAAAAATATCATTTTTTTTTCAAAAATTCATAACTTTGCTCCAAATCATCGAAACGACTCGATTTTTTAAGGCATTTGAAGGAAATTGATTAAATTTACCATGCCGACCGATTGAGTCCACGATTTTTTTTTGCATACGGTACAAGAAATCAAATTTGCACATTAAACTTCAAAAACATTTTTTTTCCTTTAAGGGGTGGCAGGGGGTGGAATCATTTTAGCAACAAAACAATTCACATGACGTTGAAGAGAAAATTTAAAACTGTTTAGACTGCAAAAGTTCATCGATTTTAGTGCAAAATTACTGAAGTTATGGCCAAAAAAGTGAAAAATTTCTTTTTTTTTCAAAAATTCATAACTTTGCTCCAAATCATCGAAACGACTCGATTTTTTAAGGCATTTAAAGGGAATTGATTAAATTTACCATGCTGACCGATTGAGTCCACGATTTTTTTTGCACACGGTACAAGAAACCAAATTAAAACCACATTAAACTTCAAAAACATTTTTTTTTCCTTTAGGGGGTGGCAGGGGGTGGAATCGTTTTAGCAACAAAACAATACACATGACGTTGAAGAGAAAATTTGAAACTGTTCAGACTGCAAAAGTTCATCGATTTTGGTGCAAAATTACTCAAGTTGTGGCCAAAAAAGTGAAAAATGTAATATTTTTTTCAAAAATTCATAACTTTGCTCCAAATCATAGAAACAACTTGAATTTTTAAGGCATTCGAAGGAAATTGATTAATTTTTTTGCCATTGTAGTGAAATTTCCCGCCGATTTTTATTGTGCACGGTACAGCTTGTCAAAGTTGGACAATTTTTTAATAAAAACATTTTTTTTCCATCGCGTTGTTACGGGGGGTGGGTTGGACTTGGGGTCAAAATCAACTACACATTCTTAAAGATAAAACTTAAATCTTTCCCAAACTGAAAGATTCATCCTTTTTTGACCAAATTTAACCAAGTTACGACTTACTTTTTTTGATCACAAATTTATAAAATTATCCGATGACTTCAATTCCATTATATTTTATGACTCATACTTTAATCACATTCCTATTAATTGAGTTAATTTTAATTTCAGCCATCCCGAGGCGAACTCCGTGACGCCCCCAAGCGAAATTTCTCAACGCAATTTCGTGACCTTTACCACCGCCGCCGAAGAAAATATGGAACAATTCTTCTCTTTTGCGTCTGCTCCTGCTGCCTGCCCGTCTCTCTTCTAATGCATTTTAAATTTACGATCCGCATTCGAGTCGCATTTTCTCTGCACGATGGAATGACAAAAGGTAGATCGTAAATTAGAACGATTTATACACTGTTATTGCAGGATATTATTAGACATCCTACAGGTTTTAATTGCTAATTTATCATTGTAAACGGTCGCCGGTTTTCGCGCCATTTTTTCTTTTTCGGTTGAGGAGCTGACAGGCACCGGCAATTTATTCAACGTAATTGAAACCAGATGCGGCTTTTACTTTTGCGACAAAAATGGTTATCGATTAGTTTCTTATTGAATTTGTTATTGGATGCGATAGAATACATACAAGAAGATGTACAGAAAACAAATAAGAGTCTGTAAAGCATGACAGAGTACTATTTTTCAAGGCCACATAAGTACACGTAGTACTAATAGTTAAATGTTTTCATATGAAAATTATTCGTTAACTTAAATGTAAAATTCTTTATCCAAAATCGGGTGTAATAATCGAATTACAGTGGTCATTTGAGCCATGTAATGTTGCTCATTACCACCTAGTGTGAGTTTCTTTCACGGAATGCATAGATCCTTCATAGGATTTTTGAAATATTTGAAATTGACACCACGTACCTCAAAATTTCTTGTCAAAATTTTATAAACATTATTTCAATATTTAATGCAATTACAGACGATTTTTGATAAAATTTTATATTATATTCATTAGAGTGGTTATAGCATATATGGTGAAGTTATGAAGTATGTGAAAATCAGCGGGACAACCCGGAAACTTATTCGTATAGATAAAAAACGAATAACAGTAAATTTTGAGCTATATCGACCATGGCCTAACCGAGCGCTGGGCGTCTAAAATTTGAAAAAAAATCGTTTCTTTTCCCTTTTTTTCATTTTAGCCCCCTAATATTAAACGGTCCACCCTAATGGTCAAATGATTTACTGTATCGACAGAGGATGTTAATACGAATTTAAAACGAATTTATTTGTTAAAATCTGATTAAAATTGACAGAGTTGTGAATGTTTCAGTTATATCGATGTTTTGTGACCTAATCCCTCATCGACGGTAATTAGAAGATGCGCGGCATTTCTGTCACTTATTTTACACTTGTCTAAAGCAGATGAGATCCCTTCACTGATAAATGCAATGCTTGTGGTTATGGTTCTATTTCCAAAATGACTCAAAATTCAGTCGAGATTATATTTTCCTGAAAAGATAGATCCATACCAACGTCAAATTTTACATACATTTTATTTCAATAGCGCGCGAAACTATGAAAAATTGTAGTAATTTTAATGGTTTCAAATAAATACAAAAATAATTGCCATCGATTTGAAACTTTCTAAAATAACTCAAAATACATTCGAAATTATGATTTCGGAATAATCTGGATACACAACAAAACCAAATTTTGTGTACATTTATTTGAACAGCGCACGAAATTATGGAAAATTGTAATTATTTTAATGCTCTCAAACAAATATAAAAACAATTGTTGTCGACTTAAAATTTTCTAAAATTACTTAGAAATCATTCGAAATTATTATTATTATGTGAAAAATCAGCA
Source organism: Ocypus olens (assembly GCA_910593695.2). Classification (NCBI taxonomy): domain Eukaryota; kingdom Metazoa; phylum Arthropoda; class Insecta; order Coleoptera; family Staphylinidae; genus Ocypus; species Ocypus olens. The sequence goes on along the minus strand of OU343056.1, from coordinate 46,906,290 downwards.
GATTTTATGTAATCAGTTATCACGAAAAATCGTGAAAAAATGTTATAATTTTGGTGGCTTTAAATAAATATAAAGACAATTGCCATCAAATCAAAACTTTCCAAAATAACTCAAAAATCATTCGAAATTACGATTTTGGGAAAATCTGGATACACACCTGAACCAAATTTTGTGATACTTCTATTCGAACGGCGCGCGAAATTATGAAAATTGTAATAATTTTAATGCTCTCAAAAAAATACAAAATCAATTGTTGTGGACTTAAAATTTTCTAAAATTACTCAAAAATCATTAGAGATTATTATTAAGTAAACAAATACTTACACACCATCACCAGATTTTGGGATAATTTCTTGTAATCAGTGCGAATAATCGGAAAAAGATTGTTATAATTTTGGTGGCTTAAAATAAATATCAAAACAACTGCCAACGATTTAAAACCTTCCAAAATAACTCAAAATTTATTCGAAATTATGATTTTGGGAAAATCTGGATAAATATCAAAACCAATTTTTTACTTGAACAGCACGTGAACTTATGAAAATTTTTAATTTATTTTTATTTTTGTATTTTATGTAATATGTATGTTATTATGTTATTATTGTTTTATAATAACTTAATTAATTACCTAATTACCTAATTGTAATATATTTTTGTAAAATGGTTATTCCGTTAAATAAATAAATAATAAATAATGCTCTCAAGAATTTACAAAAACAATTGTCAAACAAAAACTTAAAATTTTCTGAAATTACTCAAAAATCATTTGAGATTATTATTATGCGGAAAACTGCTTACACACCATCACCAGATTTTGTCATAACTGCGAAAAATCGCAAAAAATTGTTATAGTTTTAGTGGCTTGAAATAAATATAAAAATCGATTTGAAACTTTCCTAAAAAACTCAAAATTCATTCGACATGATGATTTCGGAAACAGTTGGACACACACCTTTATCAAATTGTGTGATTTTTTTGCACAGAGCGCGAAATTATGAAAAATTATATTAATTCTATTAATATCAAAATATATAAGAACAATTGTTTTTCTTGAATTTTCAATTTTTTGGTCACAATTTTTTATTTCTAGACCGGGATTTTTAATTTTTTTGGCTCATATTTAAGATCTTTGGCCTGTTTTTTTTTTCGATTGTTGATTAATTTTTTGGTCTTTTGTGATCATTCAGTCGAAATATTCTTTATTTTGGCCTAAATTTTCAATTTTCTGGTCCTTATTTTTTATTTTTAGGCTCGAATTTCTATAGTTTGAATTTGTAACCTGAATGATTGATTATTGTGTCTACATTTTTTATTTTTAAACCAGAGTTTTCGAGTTTTGGTCAAAATTTTTGATTTTTTGGTCCCGATTGTGGATTTTTTTTAGTATATATTTCTGATTTTTGACCTGCATTTTCGATTTAGTAGTCTAAATTCAGAATCTTCTGTCCTACATTACCTTTATTTTGGCAGAAAATTTCGATTTGTTTGGTCTACATTTTTTTTATTTTTAGGCCCGAGTCAAAATGTTTGATTTTTGGCCACGATTGTTGATTTTTCATTTTTTGGCCTCTATTTTAGATTTTTTATTTGCATTTTCGACTTAGCGGTATAAATTTTTCCTTATTTTGGCCGAAATTTTGTTCCATTTTTTTAGTCTGCGTTTTTGATTTTTGGTCCCGAATTTTCGACTTTGGTCTAAATTTACGATTTTCTTCATATTTTTTAGATTTTTTAACTTGAATTATTGATTTTGTTGGGTGATTTTATTTTTTATTTTCTGGTTATTATTTCCGAGTTTCTGGCCAGAAATTTACTCTGGGCTTATTAAAATTGTAGTAATTTTAATGGTTTCAAATAAATATAAAAATAATTGCCATCGATTTGAAACTTTCTAAAGTAACTCAAAACACATTCGAAATTATGATTTCGGAATAATCTGGATACACAACAAAACCAAATTTTCTGTACATTTATTTGAACATCGTACGAAATTATGGAAAATTGTAATTATTTTAATGCTCTCAAACAAATATAAAAACAATTGTTGTCGACTTAAAATTTTCTAAAATTACTTAGAAATCATTCGAAATTATTATTATTATGTGAAAAATCAGCAGATTTTTTGTAATCAGTTATCACGAAAAATTGTGAAAAATTGTTATAATTTTGGTGGCTTTAAATAAATATAAAGACAATTGCCATCAAATCAAAACTCAAAAATCATTCGAAATTACGATTTTGGGAAAATCTGGATACACACCTGAACCAAACTTTGTGATACTTCTATTCGAACGGCGCGCGAAATTATGAAAATTGTAATAATTTTAATGCTCTCAAAAAAATACAAAAACAATTGTTGTGGACTCAAAATTTTCTAAAATTACTCAAAAATCATTAGAGATTATTATTAAGTAAACAAATACTTACACACCATCGCCAGATTTTGTGATAATTTCTTGTAATCAGTGCGAATTATCGGAAAAAGATTGTTATAATTTTGGTGGCTTAAAATAAATATGAAAACAACCGCCAACGATTTAAAACCTTCCAAAATAACTCAAAATTTATTCGAAAGTGTGATTTTGGGAAAATCTGGATAAATATCAAAACCAATTTTTTACTTGAACAGCACGTGAATTTATTTTTATTTTTGTATTTTATGTAATATGTATGTTATTATGTTATTATTTTTTTTATAATAACTTTGTGTTTTAATTTAATTACCATCTTAATTGATTAATTGTAATATATTTTTGTAAAATGGTTATTCCGTTAAATAAATAAATAAATAAATAATAAATAATGCTCTCAAGAATTTACAAAAACAATTGTCAAACAAAAACTTAAAATTTTCTGAAATTACTCAAAAATCATTTGAGATTATTATTATGCGGAAAACTGCTTACACACCATCACCAGATTTTGTCATAACTGCGAAAAATCGCAAAAAAAGGTTATAGTTTTAGTGGCTTGAAATAGATATAAAAATCGATTTGAAACTTTCCTAAAAAACTCAAAATTCATTCGACATGATGATTTCGGAAAAAGTTGGACACACACCTTAATCAAATTGTGTGAATTTTTTGCACAGAGCGCGAAATTATGAAAAATTATGTTAATTTTATTTATAAAAATATATAAGAACAATTGTTTTTCTTTTACTTGAATTTTCAATTTTTGGGTCACCAGACCGGGATTTTTGATTTTTTGGCTCATATTTAAGATCTTTAGCCTGTTTTTTTCGATTGTTGACTAATTTTTTGGTCTTTTGTGATTCAATCGAAATATTCTTTATTTTGGGCCTAAATTTTCAATTTTCTGGTCCGCATTTTTTATTTTTAGGCTCGAATTTCTTATTTTTGGCCCTATAGTTTGAATTTCTAACCTGAATGATTGATTATTGTGTCTACATTTTTTATTTTTAAACCAGAGTTTTCGAGTTTTGGTCAAAATTTTTGATTTTTTGGTCCCGATTGTGGATTTTTTTTAGTATATATTTCTGATTTTTGAGCTGCATTTTCGATTTAGTAGTCTAAATTCAGAATATTCTGTCCTACATTACCTTTATTTTGGCAGAAAATTTCGATTTGTTCGTCTGCATTTTTTTATTTTTAGGCCCGAGTCAAAATGTTTGATTTTTGGCCACGATTGTTGACTTTTCATTTTTTGGCCTCTATTTTAGATTTTTTACTTGCATTTTCGACTTAGCGGTATAAATTTTTACCGGTAGCGGTATAAATTTTTCCTTATTTTGGCCGAAATTTTGTTGAATTTTTTTGGTCTGCGTTTTTGATTTTTAGTCCCGAATTTTCGACTTTGGTCTAAATTTACGATTTTCTTCATATTTTTTAGATTTTTTAACTTGAATTATTGATTTTGTTGGGTGATTTTATTTTTTATTTTCTGGCTATTATTTCCGAGTTTCTGGCCAGAAATTTACTCTGAGCTTATTATTTTGGGGGTGAAAATGGCAAATTAATGTTCCTTTACTTGAATTCTTAAGTTTTCGGTCTGCATTTTTTACTTTTAGTTCAGGGTTTTTGATTTTCCGACCGATATTTTGGATCTTTGGCTTGTAGTTTCGTTAAACATTAATAACTTCGTCAATTTTACTTCAATTTCAACAAATAAACACGTTTTGGATTCACATTAACGTCCTCTATCGACATAATATATAATTTGGCCATTAGGGTGGACCGTTTAATATTAGAGTGGACCAAAATGAAAAAAAGGGAGTAAACCCACTTTTTTTTAATTTTAGAGGGCTAGGGCTCGGTTACGCAATGTTCGATATGGCTCAAAATTTACGGTTATTAGTTTTTCATCTATACGAACAAGTTTCCGGGTTGTCCCGTTGATTTTCATATACTTCTAAAATAAGAACCACTCTAATACTCATGTGGAATTCCTCATTAGTCCCTAAAATTACCCTAAACTTTTTCTCGCGGGACTAATTACGTACATTTCACATTCGTATAATAAAATACTATTCTTTACATATGAAAACTATTCGTTAACTTCCAAATAGATTCTTAAATGTACAATTCTTTCATTCCATATGAAAATCATTCCTTAACTTCAAAATAGATACATCAGCAACTTAATTAATATGAACATGTGTGTTAATTTTTTTATGCCGGATGAAATGTTTAATTTCGATTCAGACAAAAAGTGTAACGATATAATTCAACAACAAACTAATTTGCAAAAAATTCTCAATCAAAATTAAAATTAATAGGCCGTCGTAAAAAAAATGGCGTGAAGCTGACACGTTAAATCGAAATGTAAATCCTTCATAGAACGGAGCAGTCTGCATTCCTACATCTTCCGGTCGGTCTGATGAATGATTCAAAATTATAAAACGGTCAGGTGCCGAAAAAAACGTGTTCCTTTCAATCACTTTTTATAAGGAGTGAATGTTTATTTTCTAATTGATGTTGCTATTTGCAACGAGAGAAAAAATATGTCGGAGACTTAAAATTGCGTTACTCAGCGTTTATTAAACAATTATTATTTATATTGTATTCGCTGTCGCGGAGCTTACAGCTTTATTATCTTCTGGTAGGATAATTGAAGTAATATTTTTGTAGAAAAAAATAAAACAAGAAAGCCATATAAATTGTTTTGCGAAAGGTCCAACTCACATTGTATTGTATTGTGTGCCAAAAATTGTCGCAAACTTGAATGATGTCTGGTATTACTTGTGAACACGCTTCTGCTTCCTGCAGGTAAGAATTACATTTAATATTCTTCGCGTAACACCAATTACTGATAAAAAGATACAAATCCAAAGGACTCAAATCTGGGCTCCATGTTAGCCACTCCACTGATCCAATGGTCAGGAAATCAGGCCAAGCTGTAACGGACAGGAGCACCGCCCTGTTAAAACCATTCAGGATTTTTTTTAATTTTAATTTTTCGACCAATTTGTAAACTCACGAGAATGTGATAGGTTGAACTGATCCAATGGTCAGGAAATCAAGCCAAGCTTTAATGACCAGGAGCACCGCCCTGTTGAAACCATTCAGGATTTTTTCTATTTTAATTTTTCGATCAATTTGTAAACTCACGAGAATGTGATAGGTTGAACTTAGTTGCCACTTCTCTCAGACTTATTTCACTATACTTTAAAATGACCTGGATACGTTGCTCTTTGCTTAAACCCATCGTTAATATACCAATCTGCAACTGTTTCCAGGCATATGAGACACCCTGTATGTTTATTTATTTATTTAACATAAACGGGAAAAACCCAATACAAAAACGTAAAATAATGTAAATTATAAACCATAAATACAATACTTAATACTATAATCTATACAAACTAAAACTAGAATACTTACAACAGTCCATTATAACAACCAAGTGTTTAAAACGGTGTTGAAACTGATCTCCAATCAATTGCGAATAATAACAGTTACCCATCCAAACACGGCTTATTTTTATTGTAGACCAACAATTAAAACTTAAAAAAAAGCAAGCATAATGATATATCAAGAGAAAAAGTAATTAAAAGTGCGTTCAATATGAATTGCAACTTTACTTTACATCCACACATAATACAACCGATATTCTTAATAACTGAAGATCGCTTATTAAATATGTAAACATCCTGCATTTTACTTATTAATTACGCTTATCGATAACTACATTCATTAATTCTGAAATTTCGCCACTCCCCATTAGCCGACCCGCTTATCTCCATCATCTGGCACGACGTTGCTATTTAACAATTAACGAATACTTTATTAAAAAAACCTCATTATCCGGGCTAATGATGTTTAATTAAAATGAACAAGACTCGAAACTTCACTTGCGCATCTCAAATATTGACGGCTTAAGAAGTGGCTAAGCCAAAAGTAAAAATTACACACGACATGTTTATTACTTAATCACTTAATCGTGGAATCGTTACGTACAAAGTGCTATTTTGCATTCCAACAGGTTAATGCAAATCGTATGCGAGTGTTGATCTTAATAACCCTGTGTGCATGTTTGCTTAACGATTTTGCGGTCGTTATGCGGAAATTATGGAATTTACTTAAAGGACTTTTTTTTGGAAAACTAAATGGTCATCATAACGCACGGCCTGGATAATGAGTTGAAATCACGGGAGGCTTTAGAATAACGAGCTCATTGAAGAATGTAGAAATGTGGGAACTGTGTGAAGGATGGTACATGTAGAGGTTTTTGCAAAGGGTGATAATAACATGAAGAATATTTGCTTACAAAAAAAATTGGATATTTGAAATTATCCGAAATAATCAAACAGAAACAAAGCTCAGTGTTATTTTTAAATTGTACATTTAACCGAGCGATTAAAAATAATTAAAAACAAACTACTCTATGCTAGAATGAAAATCCAAAAACTCCCCCTCCCTAAGTTACAAATTAATTGCAAGGAAATAAAGCTCGGGATTTAAAGTTATGCATTTTCCAAGCGGTTAATAAAATATACAAACAAATGCTCCACACTTGAAGTTTTGCAAATTTATTCAAAATTGATGCTAGTTTATGATACAGTAAAAATATAAAAACACCCCTTTCCAAAATTTCAAAATAATTGCAAGAAAATAGGGCTTCAGATTTAAAGTTATGCATTTTCCTGAACAATAAACAAAAATTAAAAACGAATGCCATACATTTAAAGTTTTGTAAATCTATTCAAAATTGATTTTACTTTATGCTACAGTGAAAATCCAAAAAACCAAAAAATTCAAACCACCCCCCATCTAAGCTCCAAAATAGTTGTAAGCGAATAGAACTCGGAATTTGAAGTAAGGCATTTTCTTGAGCTGTTAAAAAAATATAAAAGCAAGTGCTGCTCACTTGAAATTTTGCAAATTTACTAACATTTGATTCTACTTTGTGCTACAGTAAACATTCAAAAATACCCCTCCCCAAGTTCAAAAATACTTGCAAGGAAATAGAGCTTGTGATTTGAAGTTATGTATTTTCCCGAACGATTAAAAAAATTAAAAACAAATGCCATACCTTTTAAGTTTAGCAAATCTATTCAAAATTGATTCGACTTCATGCTACAGTGAAAATCCAAACACACCCCTTCTCGAAATTTTAAAATATTTGCAAGAAAATAGAGCTCGGTGTCATATGAAGTAATGCATTATCCGCAGCGGTTAAAAAATATATGATACAAATACATGCTACACACTAGAAATTTTGAAAATATATTCAAAATTGATTCTACTTTATAGGGATGGGCGATATTTACCGTATCTGTGATTTTTCACTGGTATTGAAAAATCACAGATCTTTACTGTTACTAATAGGCGAATTTCACTGCTACTTAAAATCACTGCTGCTTAAAATAACTGCTACTTAAAATCGCTGCTACTTAAAATCACTGCTACTTAAAATCACTGCTACTTAAAATCACTGCTACTTAATATCACTGCTACTTAAAGTCACTGCTACTTAAAATCACTGCTACTTTAAATCACTGCTATTTAAACTGTAACAAACTGTGATTGCTACTTAAACTATGACTGTTACTTAAAACATAATTGTAGTACAAGGTGGCATTTCTAAATGTTATTTAATATTCATTACTCTATTCTCCCATTTTTGCAGAGTATTGTATTTAAATTTTGAATTAATATTTAATAAGAATTAACACAAACGGTGGTGGCAGATGACCTCGCAGTCGACGCCAAAAAAACAAAAAACAAAATTAATAAGGAAGACAAATATTTATAAAAATATATTAATAAATTACAACTTATGTACTAACAATTATTAATTAATTAATTGAGATTTTATAAAGACGAAAAAATTATCTTGCCCGGCATGGAATTGAACCACAAACACTCGCTGTGATCGAAAGTGATGAGTCACAATAAAAAAAATTAAAACTAAAATTTTCAAAAATCCATATCTCCATTAAAAACTGTGCAATTTACAAAAACTAAATTGATTTTGAATAAGCGATACTTCGACCATTGAGAATATTTTTTATAGAATTTTGTCTGCGCGTTTTATATTTTTTCTGCGATGTTTTCATTCGTGCTCAAAAAAATAAAATTAAAATTTTCAAAAATCCCTATCTTCATTAAAAATTGTTAAATTTACAAAAACCAAATTAATTTTGAATAAGCGATTCTTCAACCATTGAGGATATTGTCTTAAGGATTTTTTTTCTACGTGTTTTATATTTTTTCTGCGATGTTTTTATTATGATTATCAAGTGCTCAAAAAATTAAAACGAAAATCTTCCAAAATCCATATCTCCATTGAAAATTATTGAATTTACGAAAACCAAATTGATTTTGAATAAGCGATACTTCGACCATTGAGAATATTTTTTATGGAATTTTGTCTGCGCGTTTTATATTTTTTCTGTGATGTTTTCATTCAAGTGCTCAAAAAAATACAATTAAAATTTTCAAAAATCCACATCTTCATTAAAAATTGTTGAATTTACAAAAACCAAATTAATTTTGAATAAGCGATTCTTCGACCATTGAGGATATTGTCTTAAGGAATTTTTTCTACGCGTTTTGTATTTCTTCTGCGATGTTTTCATTCAAGTGCTCAAAAAATTAAAACGAAAATTTTCAAAAATCCATATCTCTATTGAAAATTGTTGAATTTAAAAAACCAAATTGATTTTAAATTAGCTATACTTCGCCCATTGAGGATGATTTTTTATGGAATTTTGTCTCCGCGTTTTATATTTTTTCTGCGATGTTTTCATTCAAGTGCTCAAAAAATTAAAACGAAAATCTTCAAAAATCCATATCCATATCTCTATTCAAAATTGTTGAATTTACAAAAACCAAATTGATCTTGAATTAGCTACACTTCGGCCATTGAGGATAATTTTTTATGGAATTTTGTCTGCGCGTTTTATATTTTTTCTGCGATGTATTCATTCAATTGCTCAAAAAATTAAAACGAAAATCTTCAAAAATCCATATCTCCATTGAAAATTGTTGAATTTACAAAAACCAAATTGATTTTGAATTAGCCATACTTCCGCTAACGAGGATGATGTTTTATGGAATTTGGTCTGCGCGTTTTATATTTTTTCTGCGATGTTTTTATTCAAGTGCTCAAAAAAATTAAATTAAAATTTTCAAAAATCCATATCTTCATTAAAAATTGTTGAATTTACAAAAACCAAATTAATTTTGAATAAGCAATTTATCGACCATTGAGGACATTGTCTTAGGGAATTTTTTTCTACGCGTTTTATATTTTTTCTGCGGTTTTTCCATTCAAGTGCTCAAAAAATTAAAACGAAATTTTTCAAAAATCCATATTTCCATTGAGAACTGTTGAATTTACAAAAACCAAACTACTTTTGAATAGCTATACTTCGGCCATTGAGGATAATTTTTTATGGAATTTTATATGCGCGTTTTATATTTTTTCTGCGTTGTTTTCGTTCAAGTGCTCAAAAAATTAAAACGAAAATCTTCAAAAATCCATATCTCCGTTGAAAATTATTGAATTTACAAAAACTAAATTGATTTTGAATTAGCTACACTTTGGCCATTGAGGATTATTTTTTTATGGAATTTTGTCTGCGCGTTTCATATTTTTTCTGCGATGTTTTCATTCAAGTGCTTAAAAAAATTAAATAAAAATTTTCAAGAATCCATATCTTCATTAAAAATTATTGAATTTACAAAAACCAGTTAATTTTTAATAAGAGATTCTTCGTCCATTGAGGATATTGTCTTAAGGAATTTTTTCTACGCGTTTTATATTTTTGTCTGCGATGTTTTTATTCAAGTGCTCAAAAAATTAAAACGAAAATATTCAAAAATCCATATCTCGATTGAAAATTGTGGAATTTACAAAAACCAAATTGATTTTGAATTAGCTACACTTCGGCCATTGAGGATCATTTTTTATGGAATTTTGTCTGCGCGTTATATATTTTTTCTGTGATGTTTTTATTAAAGTGCTTAAAAAATAAAATGAAAATTTTGATCTATTTCGGAAATTAGTGAAGAAATGTTAATGATTTTTCAGTAAATTATAAAGTTTAATAAATTTTTAGTAAATTTGTCAAATTTCAAATGTGTGGCAACTGTTTTATATGTTTTGAATTGCTCTGGAAAATGCACCATTAGAAACAACACTCGACTGTGTAAATATTTCCGAATTTTGTGAAACGGTATTTTTATGTTTTCGTAGTGGTAAAAAGCAGAATCAGTTTTAAGTAAAATTAGCAAGTTTTCAAATTTGTAGATATTGGTTTTATATATTTTTTAATTGCACGAGAAAATACACAAATTCAACATTTAACTTCAGAAATGTTGACTTATTTTAACTGAAACCGAAAGTATAATTAATTGTTAGTAAATTTTAAAAATTTTAGGATTGTAGCAATTGTTTTTATATGTTTATTAGAACTACTACTTTTGAATCACGTTGCTACCTGTGATTGCTACTTTCTAATATCAGTGATTTTAAACTGTGACTATGATCACATCGCAGAATAAAAAACGCTGGACAAATTCCATAAAAATCATACTCAATGTCCGAAGTGCCGCTTATTCAAAATCAATTTGGTTTTTGTGAATTTAACAATTTTAAATAGAGATATGGATTTTTGAAAATTTTCGTTTAATTTTTTTGAGCACCAGAACAAAAACACCGCAGAAAAAAATATAAATAACGCTGGAAAATATCCATAAAAAATCATCCTCAATGTCCGAACTACCGCTTATTCAAAATTAATTTGATTTTTGTAAATTTAACAATTTTCAATAGAAATATCGATTTTTGAAAATTGTTGTTTTATTTTTTGAGCACCAGAACAAAAGCATCGCAGACAAAAATTTAAAAAACGCAGGAAAAAATCCATAAAAAATCATCCTCAATGGCCGAAGTGTCGCTTATTCAAAATGAATTTGGTTTTTGTAAATTTAACAATTTTCAATAGAAATATGGAGTTTTGAAAATTTTCATTTAAATGTTTTGAACACCTGAACAAAAATATCGCAGAAAAAAATATAAAAAACGCATGAAAAAATTCATAAATAATCATCCTCAATGTCCGAGGTGTCGCTTATTCAAAATCAATTTGGTTTTTCTAAATTTAACAATTTTCAATAGATATGAATTTTTGGAAAATTTTCGTTTAAATTTTTTACGCACTTTTTTTGAGCAGAAGAAAATATGAAACGTGCATGCAACATTCTATAAAAAAATATCCTCAATGGCGGAAGTACCGCTTATTCAAAATTCGTTTGGTTTTTGTTAATTCAATCATTTTCAATAGAGATACGGATTTTTGAAAATTGTTTTAATTTTTTGAGCTGAACAAAAATGTCACAAAAAAATATAAAAAATGCAGGAAAAATTCTATAAAAAATCATCCTCAATGGCCGAAGTATCGCTTATTCCAAATCAATTTGGTTTTTGTAAATTTAACAATTTTCAATAGACATGGATTTTTGAAAATTTTCGTTTTAATTTTTTGAGCATTTTAACGAAAACATCGCGAAAGAAAATATAAAACATGCAGGAAAAATTCAATAAAAAATTACCCTTAATGGCCGAACTAACGCTTATTTAAAATCAATTTGGTTTTTGTAAATTCAACAATTTTCAATAGAGACGTGGATTTTTGAAGATTTCTGTTTTAATTTTTTGAGCACCTGAACAAGGAGGAACATTTGGAGATTTTCGAAGTTTGGTGGATTGATTTAATTTTTTTTTCAGTTTGAAGTTTGCAATTTAAAAATTGGTTTCGTGGTAATATTTCAAAATGTATATTTAGATATTCGCACTGAATCTTAAATTAATATTTATTTTGAGTAATTTTAGGTTTATCATCCGTAACAATTGTTTTTATATATTTGTTTTTCAGTTGATGAAAATCGTAATTTGAACATGAACGTAAGAGTAAATGGGAGTATGCGGTATTGAATATAAAATAATATTAAGAAATGCTTTTCTGTTTTGTCATTATCACGTTTTAACACAGAAAATTATCTATAAAAATCTATTTTTTTTTTCTGCCATTTAAAATTGGATGATGACGTCATGGCGGCAAGATGGCCGCTCTCTAAAAAAAATCTGTTACAAGCAGATTGTACAAACGAGATGCGATTTAATATTATATTTGTTTTTTTTTTAATTTAAGTCAAAAATAAAGTCACTATACTCGGCGGCCCGAATCGGCGGTATTATGGGTTTGCGTGATTTTCGCGAGATGTTCGCTGATTGATACGCATGTGAAGCGTATGTCATGCAGCCGAAATTTTTAATCACTCCCGTTGTATGCCATGTGTTCTGGTTTTTCTGTCTTATTTAAATGTAGTGATTACGTTCTAGCCTTTTTCAATTACAATTAATTAGGAAGTGGTTAATAGTTAGATTTTGTGGGTTAAAGTAGAAAGATTTATATTTGCGGCACAGAACTAAAATTTGGCAAGGCTGTGTGAATCAGGCTTTTCATAACGTCTCGAAGAACTATCACGAGGATACGGGGTGAACGCAACGTGACCATACCACCTATTCGGTGCGCCGAGTTTAGAGTTTCGTGAGACACTCGGTATAAAAATCTTTCCAATTAAATGATAAACAACAAGCATTAAGTTAGTAATTTATCGAGAATCTGAATAAAACCACACGAACATCTCAATTACTCACACTAATTACTCACCATGGGACTTGCACCAAATTACACACTGAACGCCTCGCGATTTGTTGCTTTTACAACGCATTTATAATTGCTGTTCCTTGCACCACACACAATTAATTGCAACAATCTCGGCCATCGTAAATTAAACAATGTTGAACGCAGTAAGCAGAATCTTGAGAAGACCATTCTTTCTAATCGACCGATAGATGTACGTATTGTAATAAACGTCCGGGTGAATATAATACGCACTCCGAGTAGTAATTAATTGGAACGATCGCTCGAAGAAGGACGAGAAGAAAAAAAAATAAATGTGTTAATTTAAAGTGCGAGATTGTTCATTTTGGAAGAAAGTATCAATTATTTTTTTGTAATTATCGATGTGATTGACGTTTTATTTTTTGATTAAAATTTTAGCGTTTTGATTAGTGTCTATATTTAATTGTTATATTCTTCATTTTTATTTATAGAATTAAATTCAAGTAATTTCTATTTTAAATGTATGCAGTGTTGACTTATGTGAAACTTGGAAGTAGTTCTGGCATTAATAAATTATTATTATTATTATAATTTAAATTGTAATCATTTTGTTTTTAATACATTGGATAGAAAATTAAACATTTGATTTAATTAATAAACGAAAACGAAAATACCGTCAATAAATGGTATACTTCTTCCCGCACGAATTTCATCACATTACTGACCGCTACTTCATGAAGTAAACGTCAGTTGATAAAATTGGGAAATGAAGGATTGAAGTAGCAATAAGTAATGTGATGAAATGTGGGCGGGAAGTAGCGGTCAGTAATGTGACACTTCCCAACTTTAAAGGTCAGTAATAGAGGTTTTTTTTTGCGTCGACTACACTGCCTTTTTGTTAGATTATTTCTTATTTAAAATAGAGGATGTTTATTTGTTGTTAACTTCTAGTTATGATTTATTTTCGTAATAGAGAATTCTTGTAAACAGAATCAAAAAGTATACATACAAAATATATTGTCTTATAAAATCTGAGGAATTATAATAAATTGCTGATTATTTCGTCAGCAACTTTGTGACTTTTTTGTAAGAAACACATTGCGTACACACACAACACTAATCTTTAAAACTAAGCAAAATTTAATTTTAACCAAAAAAAAAAATCAGCTGTGAAAAAAGTAAAAAATTATTCAGGAAATAATGTTTCAATACACAAAAATATTAAAATTGACCGAATCGCTCTGAATCTAAAGAAGATATTAAAAAATATTACCGTTAATAACATTCTTTGTCTTACAAAAGTTTAGTAATATAAATAGCACACACCTGAAGATTACACGCCTATTGTTTGCGATACTTATTTGGTTCGTCTTGATTGGTTATGAAAGTAAATCAATTAGAGAATGAAACCGTAATTTATTATCGTTTGTGGAAATGGAATGTGGAATGCAATTAAATTAAAGATGTGTTCCATTTCTTATGCGCAATGGAAATAAACTATCTTTAATGATTCTGAAAAAAATAATAATGGCGTAACTGGGTTACCTGCTCTTGTATATGGTATGAATTAATTTGAGCATTCAAAATTGTTAGCATTTACATTGAAACATTCACGTTACTGGCACAAGATCTAAATTCAAAATGAGAGACTGCTGTTTTTTTTATATAAACTTAAAAAATGAACACACTGTATTGACATAAACATTCAAATTTCTTTTTAAGATCTATTTGATTTATTACTTTCAGGGTCCGCCATCTTGAATTTAACTAATCTTATAACAAATTCACGTTCGACGACTGCGAAAACCCTTATATCCAAATTTTGGTCAAAATTGGTTGATACAAATTTCTTTTGGTCCGCCATATTGGATCCGCCATCTTGAACTTTGCAAATTTGACCTCATATTCGTGTTCACCGATGCCGAAACCATTTAAAACCCAATTGTCGTCGTGCAAACTGTACAAACGAGAAAGTTATCTCAAGTTAAACTTTCCCTAAACTTTTATCTCGAAACAGTATTTTTCAAAAACTGCGGGAAAAAATTCTTGGAAAGTTTACATCCGATTTCGATGCGGTTTTGCCGACTGTATTAGCAATTGAATTGTCTAACGAAATACGAGCCGAATTTTCGATATTTTGAAAATTCGATTTTTGGTGGACGTTTTTGTGGCGAATTTTTGGGGCTGACAATGAGTTTTTTGTTCGGAAGGCCACCAACTTTTTTAAAAGAAGCTCTCGTGTTTCGTTGTGAAAAATTATGTAGAATAATATTCTGAACCGATTTGTTTTTTATTGCAGGATGACATGGGGGACCAGAAATCTCCCCGCAGTGAGGCGATCCCGCGCAAGAGGACGTCTGCGCCACCTGGTGGCCGCGATCAGCGCGAAAAAAAATAATTTGGAAGCCGGTTTATCACTAAATAAAACCATCAACAACGATTTGCCCTCCTGACTTATTTTCATGCCGAAAATAAAATACGAAAATGACCTATTTTTTCTGCGCTCAAGGTGGTATCCCCCCTTAATGCCAATAAGGTAAAAAAACTATATTTTAACACTGATTAATTCTTAGTTACAAATTTTATTACTTCTCAAGTTTAGAATCAAGCACGGTTTAAGCTGCAATGGAAAAAAATACCTGATACAGAGTTATTTTTAAAGCTTGGTTTGAAAACTTCAATTAAACCAACGGCGGTTTTTTTTTCTAACGTATAAAACAAACATTGTACTTCACCACTTTTCTTAATAAATAAAAACTAGCTGAATTTTATTTTAATTTTATTCACCTTAATGGACGAACTGAAATGCATTTATTATGATTTAATGATGTCAACACAGGCCCCAGAAATGATCGATGGTAATTCTCCAAAATTAATCCGAGCCCATGCACTTAAGTACCCTACTTATCGTCAACCAGTTCGAATCTCCTCATCCGTATTGACGCAAAACTGGTTCCTCTTAAAATTTTAGCACTGCATTAAAAATCGTTATTAAATTTTGGGCCGAATATGAATCTCCATTAATCATCCCGGTGGACGATTATCGGCATAAAAAAATTAAAAAAGGAAAATAAGACTCGTGTTGAACTCATCACTATATTAAGACAGTGAGTCTGCTCGATTTTGGAAATACCGAGACACGCCCCGAATTATTGTTCGGACTCATCCAATTATTTATTTTCTCGGAATCGTGTTTGTGTATGCATGCGCAAAAAAATAATTGTAATCAAAGTCATAGCGTTAATTATTTGTTTTGGCATAGTACTTCCTTATAAAACCACTTTAAATTCAACAGATCGGAGATTGAGAGATACAGGGCGGCCCAGCTACAAGCCGAGAGATTGTTAGAGGCCAGAGAACAGAGCCATAGGCAACAAGTTGCACGTCTTGAAAGTCAGGTATATTCATCCATAATTATATCAATATTTAAGTATATTAAAAGTGTTTTTTTTTGTTATTTGCAGGTATCATCACTGTGTGAAAATTTCCTGCGCACCGTCTCGCAAGACTAATTGCTGGACGCCCTCCTGCTACAACACGACGCGCGCAAACTGGACCACACCGTGACGAGCTCCGCAACTGTCAGCCTTCCTCCTGCCTCAAACTTCTCTTCTAGTTACGACAGGAACCTCTCGTAGTAAATGAGCGGATAGACAGAGTCCAATGGTCAAAATCTAGAGCACTCTGCATTTTCTACACGTTCAACCATTTTAACACACGCGCATTTCCCCAATGTTTAATCAGAAACATGCTGCAATTATTTTCGTTTTGAAACACACTGTACATGCATTTATGTTTCTTTCTCAAAAAATTAAAAACAAAATTAGCAACAATCTTCATTGCCACATGTGGAGAACTGCGAGTAATTCAAAATGTAAAAAACAAATGATTCAAACTTTTATGCTTGATTACCTCACGAGTTTTGATGTTTACGTCTATTTTTGATACTCAATTTTTTTTATAACAATAGCACTGTTAGATTAAGACGTCAGGGGCATTCACGAATATTATTGTATTTCATTGAAAAATGTTGTGCCTTTATCTAATATCCCTATATTATAAGTTTGTTTAGGTGTACAAGTAATAATTAAGATTTTTTAAGTTTTAATACATATTTATTTAGATTTATTTTGCATTACAGATACATGGCAAAGCTTTTCTACTTGTAGCTAACTTAATACTAATCACTCGTATGGCGGTCCACTGAACTTCTGTTTACGATGGCTCCTTCCTTTACTGTTCCAGGCACTTCCTGTGAACAAAATGTTACAAATTAGTATTCAAATTATTTAAAATTGATTAGAGCTTGCTAGGATATTTTTACAATCATGTTAAACCCCGCCTGTGCTTAAGATCCGTAATGTATTGTATATATTATATTTATTCTAAGATCCGTAATGTATTTTATTTGTTTTTTTTTAAGCGTCAACAATAAAATACTTAATAAAAGTTTTGCGTTTCTTTTTCTACGACCTCATTCAAATCTGTTTCCTAGTCTCCTATTTTTAGCAGAAAATGTGAGGAACAAAATGATTCTTTTCGTTCCTGTGATCCTGATACCAAATAGTAAAATTTGTTGAAAATTTTCAAAGAATTTGTCAGACAAAATTCAGACTAAAATGACTCTTTTCGTTTCTGTGATCCTGATACCAAATCGTAAGATTTGATGAAAATTTTCAAATGATTTGTCAGACAAAATTCGGACCAAAATTACTCTTTTCGTTTCTGCGATCCTGATACCAAATCGTAAAATTTGTTTAAAATTTTTGAAGAATTTGCCAGACAAAATTCAGACCAAAATTACTCTTTTCGTTTCTGCGATCCTGATACCAAATCGTAAAATTTGTTGAAAATTTTCAAAGAATTTGCCAGACAAAATTCAGACCAAAATTACTCTTTTCGTTTCTGCGATCCTGATACCAAATCGTAAAATTTGTTGAAAATTTTTGAAGAATTTGCCAGACAAAATTCAGACCAAAATTACTCTTTTCGTTTCTGCGATCCTGATACCAAATCGTAAAATTTGTTGAAAATTTTCAAAGAATTTGCCAGACAAAATTCAGACCAAAATTACTCTTTTCGTTTCTGCGATCCTGATACCAAATCGTAAAATTTGTTGAAAATTTTCAAAGAATTTGCCAGACAAAATTCAGACCAAAATTACTCTTTTCGTTTCTGCGATCCTGATACCAAATCGTAAAATTTGTTGAAAATTTTTGAAGAATTTGCCAGACAAAATTCAGACCAAAATTACTCTTTTCGTTTCTGCGATCCTGATACCAAATCGTAAAATTTGTTGAAAATTTTCAAAGAATTTGCCAGACAAAATTCAGACCAAAATTACTCTTTTCGTTTCTGCGATCCTGATACCAAATCGTAAAATTTGTTGAAAATTTTTGAAGAATTTGCCAGACAAAATTCAGACCAAAATTACTCTTTTCGTTTCTGCGATCCTGATACCAAATCGTAAAATTTGTTGAAAATTTTCAAAGAATTTGCCAGACAAAATTCAGACCAAAATTACTCTTTTCGTTTCTGCGATCCTGATACCAAATCGTAAAATTTGTTGAAAATTTTCAAAGAATTTGCCAGACAAAATTCAGACCAAAATTACTCTTTTCGTTTCTGCGATCCTGATACCAAATCGTAAAATTTGTTGAAAATTTTCAAAGAATTTGCCAGACAAAATTCAGACCAAAATTACTCTTTTCGTTTCTGCGATCCTGATACCAAATCGTAAAATTTGTTGAAAATTTTTGAAGAATTTGCCAGACAAAATTCAGACCAAAATTACTCTTTTCGTTTCTGCGATCCTGATACCAAATCGTAAAATTTGTTGAAAATTTTTGAAGAATTTGCCAGACAAAATTCAGACCAAAATTACTCTTTTCGTTTCTGCGATCCTGATACCAAATCGTAAAATTTGTTGAAAATTTTCAAAGAATTTGCCAGACAAAATTCAGACCAAAATTACTCTTTTCGTTTCTGCGATCCTGATACCAAATCGTAAAATTTGTTGAAAATTTTTGAAGAATTTGCCAGACAAAATTCAGACCAAAATTACTCTTTTCGTTTCTGCGATCCTGATACCAAATCGTAAAATTTGTTGAAAATTTTCAAAGAATTTGCCAGACAAAATTCAGACCAAAATTACTCTTTTCGTTTCTGCGATCCTGATACCAAATCGTAAAATTTGTTGAAAATTTTCAAAGAATTTGCCAGACAAAATTCAGACCAAAATTACTCTTTTCGTTTCTGCGATCCTGATACCAAATCGTAAAATTTGTTGAAAATTTTCAAAGAATTTGCCAGACAAAATTCAGACCAAAATTACTCTTTTCGTTTCTGCGATCCTGATACCAAATCGTAAAATTTGTTGAAAATTTTCAAAGAATTTGCCAGACAAAATTCAGACCAAAATTACTCTTTTCGTTTCTGCGATCCTGATACCAAATCGTAAAATTTGATAAAAATTTTCAAAGAATTTGCCAGACAAAATTCAGACCAAAATTACTCTTTTCGTTTCTGCGATCCTGATACCAAATCGTAAAATTTGTTGAAAATTTTTGAAGAATTTGCCAAACAAAATTCAGACCAAAATTACTCTTTTTGTTTCTGCGATCCTGATACCAAATCGTAAAATTTTTTGAAAATTTTTGAAGAATTTGCCAGACAAAATTCAGACCAAAATTACTCTTTTCGTTTCTGCGATCCTGATACCAAATCGTAAAATTTGTTGAAAATTTTTGAAGAATTTGCCAAACAAAATTCAGACCAAAATTACTCTTTTCGTTTCTGCGATCCTGATACCAAATCGTAAAATTTGTTGAAAATTTTTGAAGAATTTGCCAAACAAAATTCAGACCAAAATTACTCTTTTCGTTTCTGCGATCCTGATACCAAATCGTAAAATTTGTTGAAAATTTTTAAAGAATTTTCCAGACAAAATTCAGAGCAAAATTACTCTTTTCGTTCCTGTGATCCTGATTCCAAATCGTAAAATTTTTGAAGAATTTGTCAGACAAAATTCCGACCAAAATTACTCTTTTCGTTTCTGCGATCCTGATACCAAATCGTAAAATTTGTTGAAAATTTTCAAAGAATTTTCCAGACAAAATTCAGACCAAAATTACTCTTTTCGTTTCTGCGATCCTGATACCAAATCGTAAAATTTGTTGAAAATTTTTGAAGAATTTGTCAGACAAAATTCCGACCAAAATTACTCTTTTCGTTTCTGCGATCCTGATACCAAATCGTAAAATTTGATGAAAATTTGAAGAATTTGCCAGACAAAATTCAGACCTAAATTACTCTTTTCGTTTCTGTGATCCTGATACCAAATCGTAAAATTTGTTGGAAATTTTTGAAGAATTTGCCAGACAAAATTCAGACCAAAATTACTCTTTTCGTTTCTGCGATCCTGATACCAAATCGTAAAATTTGTTGAAAATTTTTAAAGAATTTGTCAGACAAAATTCCGACCAAAATTACTCTTTTCGTTTCTGCGATCCTGATACCAAATCGTAAAATTTGTTGAAAATTTTCAAAGAATTTTCCAGACAAAATTCAGACCAAAATTACTCTTTTCGTTTCTGCGATCCTGATACCAAATCGTAAAATTTGTTGAAAATTTTTAAAGAATTTGTCAGACAAAATTCCGACCAAAATTACTCTTTTCGTTTCTGCGATCCTGATACCAAATCGTAAAATTTGTTGAAAATTTTCAAAGAATTTGCCAGACAAAATTCAGACCAAAATTACTCTTTTCGTTTCTGCGATCCTGATACCAAATCGTAAAATTTGTTGAAAATTTTCAAAGAATTTTCCAGACAAAATTCAGACCAAAATTACTCTTTTCGTTTCTGCGATCCTGATACCAAATCGTAAAATTTGTTGAAAATTTTTGAAGAATTTGTCAGACAAAATTCCGACCAAAATTACTCTTTTCGTTTCTGCGATCCTGATACCAAATCGTAAAATTTGTTGAAAATTTTCAAAGAATTTTCCAGACAAAATTCAGACCAAAATTACTCTTTTCGTTTCTGCGATCCTGATACCAAATCGTAAAATTTGTTGAAAATTTTTAAAGAATTTGTCAGACAAAATTCCGACCAAAATTACTCTTTTCGTTTCTGCGATCCTGATACCAAATCGTAAAATTTGTTGAAAATTTTTGAAGAATTTGTCAGACAAAATTCCGACCAAAATTACTCTTTTCGTTTCTGCGATCCTGATACCAAATCGTAAAATTTGTTGAAAATTTTCAAAGAATTTTCCAGACAAAATTCAGACCAAAATTACTCTTTTCGTTTCTGCGATCCTGATACCAAATCGTAAAATTTGTTGAAAATTTTTAAAGAATTTGTCAGACAAAATTCCGACCAAAATTACTCTTTTCGTTTCTGCGATCCTGATACCAAATCGTAAAATTTGTTGAAAATTTTTGAAGAATTTGTCAGACAAAATTCCGACCAAAATTACTCTTTTCGTTTCTGCGATCCTGATACCAAATCGTAAAATTTGTTGAAAATTTTCAAAGAATTTTCCAGACAAAATTCAGACCAAAATTACTCTTTTCGTTTCTGCGATCCTGATACCAAATCGTAAAATTTGTTGAAAATTTTTAAAGAATTTGTCAGACAAAATTCCGACCAAAATTACTCTTTTCGTTTCTGCGATCCTGATACCAAATCGTAAAATTTGTTGAAAATTTTCAAAGAATTTGCCAGACAAAATTCAGACCAAAATTACTCTTTTCGTTTCTGCGATCCTGATACCAAATCGTAAAATTTGTTGAAAATTTTCAAAGAATTTTCCAGACAAAATTCAGACCAAAATTACTCTTTTCGTTTCTGCGATCCTGATACCAAATCGTAAAATTTGTTGAAAATTTTTGAAGAATTTGTCAGACAAAATTCCGACCAAAATTACTCTTTTCGTTTCTGCGATCCTGATACCAAATCGTAAAATTTGTTGAAAATTTTCAACAAATTTTCCAGACAAAATTCAGACCAAAATTACTCTTTTCGTTTCTGCGATCCTGATACCAAATCGTAAAATTTGTTGAAAATTTTCAAAGAATTTTCCAGACAAAATTCAGACCAAAATTACTCTTTTCGTTTCTGCGATCCTGATACCAAATCGTAAAATTTGTTGAAAATTTTCAAAGAATTTTCCAGACAAAATTCCGACCAAAATTACTCTTTTCGTTTCTGCGATCCTGATACCAAATCGTAAAATTTGTTGAAAATTTTTGAAGAATTTGTCAGACAAAATTCCGACCAAAATTACTCTTTTCGTTTCTGCGATCCTGATACCAAATCGTAAAATTTGTTGAAAATTTTCAAAGAATTTTCCAGACAAAATTCAGACCAAAATTACTCTTTTCGTTTCTGCGATCCTGATACCAAATCGTAAAATTTGTTGAAAATTTTCAAAGAATTTTCCAGACAAAATTCCGACCAAAATTACTCTTTTCGTTTCTGCGATCCTGATACCAAATCGTAAAATTTGTTGAAAATTTTTGAAGAATTTGTCAGACAAAATTCCGACCAAAATTACTCTTTTCGTTTCTGCGATCCTGATACCAAATCGTAAAATTTGTTGAAAATTTTCAAAGAATTTTCCAGACAAAATTCAGACCAAAATTACTCTTTTCGTTTCTGCGATCCTGATACCAAATCGTAAAATTTGTTGAAAATTTTTGAAGAATTTGTCAGACAAAATTCCGACCAAAATTACTCTTTTCGTTTCTGCGATCCTGATACCAAATCGTAAAATTTGATGAAAATTTGAAGAATTTGCCAGACAAAATTCAGACCTAAATTACTCTTTTCGTTTCTGTGATCCTGATACCAAATCGTAAAATTTGTTGGAAATTTTTGAAGAATTTGCCAGACAAAATTCAGACCAAAATTACTCTTTTCGTTTCTGCGATCCTGATACCAAATCGTAAAATTTGTTGAAAATTTTTAAAGAATTTGTCAGACAAAATTCCGACCAAAATTACTCTTTTCGTTTCTGCGATCCTGATACCAAATCGTAAAATTTGTTGAAAATTTTTGAAGAATTTGCCAGACAAAATTCAGACCAAAATTACTCTTTTCGTTTCTGCGATCCTGATACCAAATCGTAAAATTTGTTGAAAATTTTCAAAGAATTTTCCAGACAAAATTCAGACCAAAATTACTCTTTTCGTTTCTGCGATCCTGATACCAAATCGTAAAATTTGTTGGAAATTTTTGAAGAATTTGCCAGACAAAATTCAGACCAAAATTACTCTTTTCGTTTCTGCGATCCTGATACCAAATCGTAAAATTTGTTGAAAATTTTTGAAGAATTTGTCAGACAAAATTCCGACCAAAATTACTCTTTTCGTTTCTGCGATCCTGATACCAAATCGTAAAATTTGATGAAAATTTGAAGAATTTGCCAGACAAAATTCAGACCTAAATTACTCTTTTCGTTTCTGTGATCCTGATACCAAATCGTAAAATTTGTTGGAAATTTTTGAAGAATTTGCCAGACAAAATTCCGACCAAAATTACTCTTTTCGTTTCTGCGATCCTGATACCAAATCGTAAAATTTGTTGAAAATTTTTGAAGAATTTGCTAGACAAAATTCAGACCAAAATTACTCTTTTCGTTTCTGCGATCCTGATACCAAATCGTAAAATTTGTTGAAAATTTTTAAAGAATTTGTCAGACAAAATTCCGACCAAAATTACTCTTTTCGTTTCTGCGATCCTGATACCAAATCGTAAAATTTGTTGAAAATTTTCAAAGAATTTGCCAGACAAAATTCAGACCAAAATTACTCTTTTCGTTTCTGCGATCCTGATACCAAATCGTAAAATTTGTTGAAAATTTTCAAAGAATTTTCCAGACAAAATTCAGACCAAAATTACTCTTTTCGTTTCTGCGATCCTGATACCAAATCGTAAAATTTGTTGAAAATTTTTGAAGAATTTGTCAGACAAAATTCCGACCAAAATTACTCTTTTCGTTTCTGCGATCCTGATACCAAATCGTAAAATTTTTGAAGAATTTGTCAGACAAAATTCCGACCAAAATTACTCTTTTCGTTTCTGCGATCCTGATACCAAATCGTAAAATTTGTTGAAAATTTTCAAAGAATTTTCCAGACAAAATTCAGACCAAAATTACTCTTTTCGTTTCTGCGATCCTGATACCAAATCGTAAAATTTGTTGAAAATTTTCAAAGAATTTTCCAGACAAAATTCAGACCAAAATTACTCTTTTCGTTTCTGCGATCCTGATACCAAATCGTAAAATTTGTTGAAAATTTTCAAAGAATTTTCCAG